>OZ021721.1:117427789-118033414 GCA_963978545.1 Linyphia triangularis | reverse complement strand
ACAAAAAAACTATCAATCCCGAAATAAATGCTAATTCTGTTTTTTTTTTATAAACTCGTTCATTTTTCTTTAGCCGTTTAAAATTGTAATAAATAATTTATAAGAGAGAAAAATCTCTTTTAAACTGTTAAATTAACCACCAAATAAAATCAAAATAAATAGTAAAAAGTGTTGTTGAAAAGTCTGTGATAAAATACACTGTTGCACTTGAAAAGTTATAGGAACTAATTTAGAACATAGTGTTTTTGTTGTTTTTTCTACTGAACTAATTTCTCAATTATAAGCATATGACAAAGGTGATTTGTTCAAAATTGTTTAAAGAAACAGATAATTTTTTTTTTATTTGAAAGACCAGAGATTCTCCATTGCTTATTATATTTTAAAATATAAATTATTGTAACATCAAATTGAAATTGCTTGGATCGTTACCTAATTGATTATCATATATTCTTACCTGGTAGAGGAAGTTTTCACGCTTTTTGGTTCACAAACAAGTTTTTGCTCGTTTTTTTGTGGGATTCCAAAGAAGGGGGATCGTCTTTGAAATGGGCTGGAATATTAGTTCGGCTTTTCTTGGTTAATAAATTTTCATCTTCTGAAGAATCACTCCCAATTGAACGAGCAAGCTCAGCTTTATCTGAGCTGTTAAAATGAATCTAAATAGGAAAATTATGGATATATGCTATCTCAAACTAGTTGCAAAACTTTATATACAATTTATTTATACAATTAAATATCTTATTTAAAGCACTTTTAATATAACTCACTAAAAAACCAATCTTCAGTTTGAGAAATTAAAATAGAATATTATTTAAATCTGTTAATAAATATCTGTTATTCATGTCCACCACTTCAAAAATCTACACCATCAAAACTTGAACTGATAAGTAGATCAATGACTTATGAAACATTATTTGTGATACCTTGAATTATTTGTATATACCCTATACAAAAATTGTAATTTAATTACTGTATGTACAATAGATTTTAAAATTAAATGTTTGCCATGTTATACTTGAGGGCATATATTCTTTAATCATGTTCATTCCCCCCTTCCCCCATTTGTTGCAAACTACCAAAGACAACTTTTGTCTGAGATGAACCAAGATGAAGGAATTACTTCTACGGGTTCTCCATTTCCATCAATGAACCCTACAACAGTATATTTCTTTATTTTAAACTGAACAGAATAACAAATTAACTATTGAAAGGCCATACTGGCATTTTACTGCCAAGGGAAGGAATGCTACAACTATTACACTTTTCATTCCAAGACAGAAAATAGCACTAACAATAATACTTGATTACAATATTTGATGTTTACTTTTCAAATGGAAAGTCTTTTCTTTAAATAAACAAAACATTTTTATTTTATAAAAACAACATCTTTGCATAGTATGTTTAAATTAACACAAATGAAGTTAGGCATTCAAAATATATTTTTGTAGATATTTCAAAAATTTCCATTCATTGCTCTTTTCTGATAAATCAATAATTGCACAAGACCGACCTTTTAAATAGGAGAATGTACATATACAGTAAAACCCTGTTAACGCTAAGTCGATCTGGCCACTGAAATTGTTCGCTTTAACCGAATTTTGTGTTAAATAAATTAACGTTAAGTTTTAAGTACGGAGAACTGCTTTTCCTTTGCATTAAATGTGATTTTATGCTAAGCAATTTTGCGTTAACAGGGTTTGCTGTATTTTTTCAAAAATAGGAGGCATAATAACATTAGTTATACATATTGTTAAAATTGACATTTTCTAGAACATTTACTTTTTATGCCAAGCGGTTGATTGAGATAATGCACCCTATTCCACACCACCTTTGAGATTGAGTAATAGACGTATTTTAATTTAATGTGGTTTCCTCAATATGCCCAATTCACAATATATTCTATTAACAGAGATAATCATGGAGCTTGGATATTGAATTTTATAAGCAATATAAACTAACGATAACAAATATGATAAATAGGAAGACAAACTAGAATGTAACATGTAGTATAAGTATATTTCAATGATGAGCATAATTTGAAACAAGCAATGGAGGGGTAGGGGGGAATGGCTAAATGAGTATTAGTTTGCATCCGTGTATGGATGAGATAAAAGCTGAAAATCTTGTTTATATTTTAAACAGCAGCATTAAATAAATAATTGAAACCAACTCGATTCCTAATCAAGTTTAATGTGAATATCAATCACCTTTGTCAACATCGCTTTTGTAGATCAAACCAAGTCGGCAATCAAGTATCGTTGAAATTAACTAAAACCAACTTAAACCAATAATGTAATACGTAGATACCCCATGAAATCGACAAATTATTGTGACAACACTTACCAGTAATAAGTTTTCGATCCAATTTTAATGTTACTAATGACCGTCGCGCCGGCGACATAACATAAATAAACTTAGTAAACACACATCCGGGCACTTCAGTTCCTTCAGCCACTCGGTGGCGATTCTTTTTGAGAAATTCTGCGCATCGTTTTATATCGGATTCGGCCAGTTTTGGCCGTAGGTCGAGATCGTTCCAAAATACATGATTTTTTAAAAAATGCTTAAAACCGTGGCAAAAATATCACAAAATATATTAATGCAAACCTTCCTTTCTTATACATAAAATATTTTAATTTTAAAACTGTCGATCAACCTTTCAAACTTTTGAGTATCGTCTATCCAATATTGGGCGAGATTGGGCAATATCGGCATCGAACGGCCGATTTTGCGCCATTCCACATCGGGATTGGCCAATGTAGGGCTGATATTGGCCAATACTGCTGTGCTACTTGGGTTGTTATTGACTGTATGAATCATGTAATTACTCAAAATAACATTATTGTAGCGCAATGTAGTGCAACTTCGACACCACCAGTTTCTTTATATATACAGGCAAATCAAACAAATGCATAAATTACTAACTTGAATACAAATACTGTTAACCTATCATCTAGAAACACTAACAATCCAATAATGGATCAATGTTTGCTAGGGTTAGTAACCTCTGTGAGCGAAACAATTAACTTGCAGACTGTTGAAAATGGCCCTGAACTGACTGATCTATTATTTAGGTATCAATCAATTTTTGCAAAGAATAAATATGACATAGGAACTATTAATATTGAACCCCAAAGAATACATTTAACTTCTGACTTGCCCATTAGTTTACGTCCGTATCGCACTTCTCCTGCTGATGAAAAAGAAATAAACACTCAAGTTCAACAAATGTTAAAAGCAGGGATAATAAAAGAAAGTTGTAGCCCTTACAGTGCTCCTGTAACTCTTGTGCAGAAAAAAGGTGAAGTTGGAAAAACTCGCTTTTGTTGTGATCTTCGTAAACTTAATCAAATTTGTAAAAACGATAGCGAGCCCCTTCCCAGAATTGATGCTACCTTAGACAAACTTTACAATTCCAAAATTTTCTCGACATTAGATTTAAACTCTGGCTACTGGCAAATTCCCATACACCCAGCAGACACTGAAAAACTCGCTTTTGCCACTAATACAGCTTTGTATGAATTTCTCGTTCTTCCTTTCGGATTAAAAGTTGCCCCAGGAATCTTTAATCGCACTATGCGTAGAATTCTTAACAAACATCACATTAATTTTGCTTATAGTTACTTTGATGACATAATCGTCCACTCGAATTCTATGGAAGAACACTTGCAACACCTAGAACAAATATTCAATATCATGCAGAAAGAAAACATTAAACTTAAATTATCTAAATGTGTCTTTGCTAAAAACACTATTAACTTTTTGGGATATGAAATCCAAAACGGTAGTATCACTCCAGCTAACATCAATATAGCCAGTATTCAAAAACTAAAACCTCCCACAACTGTTAAAGAGTTACAAAGATTTTTAGGTGCCATCAATGTATACAACAAATTTATTGATAAGTATGCTCAATTAAGATATCCCTTAAATAAACTTCTTAAAAAAATACACCATGGATATGGACTGATGAGTGTCAGAAAAGTTTTGAAATGTTAAAATATGCTCTAATTTCTAAACCAGTTTTGAAATTGTTTAATCCTAATTCTCATTGTCATTTGTTTGTTGATGCTTCGACAACCTCTATAGGTGCTGTTTTGAAGCAACCAGATCAAAATGGTACCTTACATCCTATAGCTTTTCATTCTAGAACATTAAGAGATTATGAAAAAAATTATACTGTCACTGAACTTGAATGTCTTGCAATTGTTGACACTATTGATAAATTTTATTATTATCTTCACGGAACTAAATTTACAATACACACAGATCATGCCGCACTAGTCTGGTTAAGAAATGTAAAAAATCTTCGGGGAAGACTTTTTAGTTGGTCCTTGAAATTATCAATGTATGATTATGAAATAGTCCATATTAGAGGTGCTAATAACTATGAAGCTGATATGTTGAGTAGAAATCCTACTGTACATCTCATGCAACACCATCATACACTATTATTAGATTTAGAAGAAATTAAAACTCATCAACAACAAGATAATTTAAATGGTCCAAAATACCTAAACATTAATGATGTCATAGTTATTAAAAAGAAAAACCTTCATAAGATAGTAGTCCCCTTTTCATTAAGATTATAAATATTACAAGAAGCTCACACAAAATTTGGTCATCCAGGAATTTATAAAATGATACGCTTAATTACTCCTCACTATTATTGGCCCAAAATTAATGAAGACATAAACAGATTTGTTAGACACTGTCACACTTGCCAAATTAAAAAAAAACCTAGGCAAAGGAAATTTGGGTTAATGAAAACCGTTCCTCAACCCGATTCTCCATTTGAGTTAATTTCATTAGACACTGTAGGAGGATTTAATTATTATAATTCTACAAAAAGGTATTTGCATGTAGTGTTGGATCATGCTACCCGCTACATCTGGGCCTTTGCTTCAAAAAATGAAACTGCTGAAACTTAAACAAATTGCCTTAAGCAAGTTTTTAATGTCCAACCTCCTTCTAAATTATTAACTGACAGAAATCCTGCATTTACCTCTTCAAGACTTAAAAAATTTCTGAGAAATTATAATGTCATGTCATACATTCATCGGGAAAAGAAAAACTAAATCGATTAATCAATATATGTTGTGTTCTTTTCCAATAGTAATACATGAAACTTGACTAAAATTCTAAGTTTACATTTTAGTTTAATTCCATCTTCAAAGATACAGATAAACTAACTTTAAAATCAAAAACTTAATTATTTAAATTTAAAATCTATATTTATTTTAAATTTTTTCCACTGTTCTCAGAGGGCGCACCGGGATATGTCCCGGTTTCCCGCTGGGCCAGGCCGAGCCTGGTTGGAGCCAATTTGTAAGCTGCTCTAACCTCAGGGTATTCAGCGAAAAACAAGTGCATTGCATGGGGAAAATGAGAAGGGACCCCCTTCTTTCCTCTATTCTAACATTTCTTGCTGACTACCAGAAAGAAATATTTATCTATTTTTATCGATCGCCAATTTCGCGCCAAGCACAAAACTACAGCAGTGTTGGCCTAGATTATAACTCTTCTAAAATCTAAACAAATTGTTTTGCGAATTATAACACACAGAGATATGTTTTTTTCATTGAAATGAAAATACATTAAACAAAATCTGTCTTTTTTTTTTATCGCAAAAATCTATTCAAATAAAACAAACACTCTCCCCAAAAATATGCTTCATAAAAAAAGTTTCATTTTCATGTTTACTTGAAATTACAAATTTTTGAGATACTAATTTGAGAAATTACCTGTTTTGTCAATTGTTCAATTTACTAAAGTTTTAATTTCTCCGGATTTGAAAATTTACTGGATATGCTCAGTCTATTAATCACCTAATATTCGTAATTTTTTTTTCGAAAAACGAGTCTTATAAAATTTTTATTATGTTCATTTATGTATATATATATATATATATATATATATATATATATATATATATATATATATATATATATATATATATATATATATATATATATATATATATATATATATATATATATATATATATATATATATATATATATATATATATATATATATATATATATATATATATATATATATATATATATATATATATATATATATATATATATATATATATATATATATATATATATATATATATATATATATATATATATATATATATATATATATATATATATATATATATATATATATATATATATATATATATATATATATATATATATATATATATATATATATATATATATATATATATATATATATATATATATATATATATATATATATATATAAATATATATATATATAAATATATATATAAAAAATGAAAATAGAAAAATAACGGCAAACTACAGGCACAAGGCCCATCAAGGTTGGTTTATTTTAACGCTTCTGAAGGGATCCCCTTTTGAACAATCCTCCGGTAAAAGTTCAGCTTTTAAAATTAATTACACTAGTATAATTTACGATTTGTGCAGACAGATTGTACCACTTTTATCAATCACCTAGTAAAATTCATGTTTCCTATTCTCCAGGTTAAAATGCACTTTAAATAAATTATATGCAGACCCGTTAAAAGTATAAAAAAAATCTATATTGAAATTAACTCATTCAGTAAATTATTTCGGATTTACGAAATGAATTAAAAAGAGAAGAAAAAAAAGTGCACAGTTTTCTACTTTTTTTTTATAAATAATTTATCATACTTTTTTCATCAAATTAATTTTTACCATTTGAAAAGGTACTTTATCATATAGTTAATATAACCACTTCTCACAACGCGTCTAGTTGGTCTAATGGTAGGACGCTCTGTTGCAAACGCCATGGTCTGCGGTTCGAATCCCGGTGTACGAAATCCTCCACTTACTGCAGTTGACCATGGCTGTCTGCGATGACCTGACATAACCAATGTATATGGTTACCCGTGTAAAGTTTTCATTTATTTTTTTAATTTTTCCCCGGATTTTCCAGGATTTTGTGGATATCTAATAAACATCTATTGGTCGTCCATTGGATTTTGTAGATGCTAACTGAATGTCTTTTGGTCGTCTGCAATGTCCAGAGAAAATCTTATCAGTAGTGTCAAAATCTTATCAGTACAATGGATGGATAAAGTACAACGATTTCCGGGACATTTGACCATCCATTTGCCGTCTATTATCAGTAAACGTATGCCCCAATAGATATCCCATTTTTTTAAGAGCATATCCAGTAGATATCTATTGGACGAGTTTTGGCTATGTGGGCTTGGCATTTTTTTTCGTAGGTGTTTTCCATCAAAAAACAATTTCGCTATGTAGAATTTCGTCTTCATTTTTGCATTACTTAATATTATATTATTGAATGATAATTTTTTTTAAAGTGCTACAATAAATGTAATATGTTTATGTGTTAGTCTTCTTTCGTTTTTAAAGTGCCAGTGTTTAAAGACAATGCCATGCCAGTGAAGCATCAAATACGTTTGAAAATGAGGTAAACATACATGCATACATGCTAACTTAAAAAAGGCCACAAAATAATATTAAGTTATTGTTATCTTATTAGCAGTGGGGGGGGAGGGGGGGCCGTGGTAGCAAGTGCAGCCGGAACAGTATCCCCCCCCCCCCTTCTTCCACCCACTTCCCACAATCAACCATGAATGGAAATTCTTTAATCTTACTCAAATTCAAAGTTTACTTTCAATATTTGTCACGAGGATATATGTTTTAATTATATTTTGTTAGAGTTTAAAATCCCGTTGGCAACACTGTTCACTATGCCATGGTTGTTGTTTTGTTTTGGAGTTATGATATATGCATTAAAGTAAAATGGTTGTTCTAGAGATATTTTAAAGACTCCTAACTTGTTATTATATAAGGACACAACATTGTGGTGACCCTTGACGTGATCCGTTGTTGACACAGGTTAGTGAAATATTTTATAGTGAGAGGAAAAAACGTTTAAATTTTAGTATAATGGAAAATTTAATTAGAAAACGGAAGTCTCTGAGAATGACTTTTAAAAAAACTGTCGAAAGTCTTTTCGAAGAAATAGGAAAACAAACTCCGGATCGTAAGAGTATTAAAGTTCAATGGGTTACTTTAGAAAGAGTTTTTAATAAAATGAAAGAATATGACGAATTGATTTTGAACGACATAAAAACAGAACCTGAATTTGAAGTGGAATATAATAAGATTGAGGAATATGATCAGAAAATGGATTTGGCGAGAGCTGAAAGTGAAATCTATCTCAGTAATATTGTTCCGATTAGAGCCCCGGGTTCGGTCACTTCATCGCCAAACATAAAGCGTAGAATGCGTCTTCCAAAGATTGAATTGTTACATTTTGGTGGAGATTTGAAAGATTACCTTGGATTTTGGAGTCAGTTCCAACTAATACATAACGATAGTGAGTTGGCGGCGGAAGACAAATTCCAGTACTTGCTGTAATCCGTGGTACATGGTAGCCGTGCTCGTGAAGTCATAGAAAGTTTTCCGCCAACAGCGGAAAACTATGAAAAGGCAATCAACGCGCTGAAAGGTAGATTTGGAAGAGAAGAGTTATTAATAGAATACTATTTCCGCGAATTATTATCTCTTGTTGTTAAAAATGCGACCGAGAAAAGGGGAAATTTGAGTATTGCGAAGTTGTATGACAAGTTAGAGTCACATTTCAGATCGTTGGAATCTTTGGGATTGACAAGAGTAGTTAGAAAATGCCGATCCTGAGCCATGGAGCGACCGAGCGACGGTATGGTATGGTATGGTATGGGGGCGTGGCTATGACGTCACCGGAAGGGGGCGTGACCGGATATGACGTCACAGGAAGTAACATCACCGGATATGACGTCACCGGAAATCACGTGACCGGAAGTGGAGTTGAGTTGTTCCCCTCCTGCTGTTTTAGTTTCAGTATAAGCTGTTTGTGTATGACGTCACAGTGTGAATGACGTCATAATGTGTTTTATATCAAAGTTTTGAGCGGTGGCAACACTTTTTAGTTTCGGTTTATCTAACAGACGGAGTTGAGTTGTTCTAGGACTGCTTGTAAACGAATAAGTTATGGTGATAGGCTTTTATTGCGTGACGTCACAGTAGATATGACGTCATAATGTGTTTTATATCAAAGTTTTGAGTGGTGGCAACACTTTTTAGTTTCGATTTATCTTTAAGACGGAGTTGAGTTGTTCTAGGACTGCTTGTAAACGAATAAGTTAGAGTGATAGGCTTTTATTGAGTGACGTCACAGTAGGTATGACGTCATAATTTGTTTTATATCAAAGTTTTGAGCGTTGGCAACACTTTTTAGTGTCGATTTGCCTTTCAGACGGAGTTGAGATGTTCTAGGGCTGCTTCTAAACGAATAAGGTAGAGTGATAGGTATTTTTACTAATGACGTCACAGTGGGTATGGCGTCATTCTATGTTAAGATTTACGTTTTAAGTGGTGATAACATTGGATACATACCAAATTTAGTTTTCAGGTGTTGGCATCGAGTTCTGATCGGTCAGCTAAATGCTCGCTTGTGACTGATAAGTTTTAAACATGTGACCAAAAGTTAACTCCTGATTGACTGTTTGGTTTTCTAGCGAGTTACTTACATATCCTTTAGCCAAGTTAAAATACCTGCAACAAAGTTACACAAAAAAAAAATGTTAAATTTGAAAAGTTAATAAAAGGAAGGCCATTTGCTAAGGGTCTAAAGAACCCTAACCCCGAGCTACACGTGACATTTCAATATTTTACCAAACAATTGTTAAAATATCGACTATCGGACGTTGCCTTCATGGTAACTCATCTACCCCCCCCCCCCCTTCCCTAACTAATTTTGAATAAGTTAAGACTTTAGAATTACAATTAATAAATATAACTGTGAATAATTACACAAGTACGAACAAAATCGCGATGAGAAAAAAAAAACACGAAGTATTAAACACGTCTTTCACACTCAGGTATCTAAGTAGAAATGGCGAGACGGCAACCGGTAGCGTCTATATATGAGGGGTGATCACGTGACTTCACCGACCAATCAGGTTTCACGGTAGAGGGTGCTACTGACTATCGACCCGTCAGAAGGGAGGGGAGCGAGACTAGGGATGTTTCAACACGCTTCAACGCGTTTGCGAGTTGAGTTGTTGTGTAACGATCTTGCTTGAAACAGTTAAAGTGATAGACAGTTAACGTCATAGTGTAGCGAATGGGTTTTTAGCGTAGACAGTTGTTGCAATTGGAGTAATTATGAAATTTATTAAATATAAAGATAATATTTAGTAATAATTATCAGATTTTATTATTATTATTATAAAAAATAAACTTATAAAAAAAAGTGAACGTGAAAATTTACTTTACGAATAAAAATCATGTCTTTAAAATGTGTACGAATATCACTAAATAAGAGAAAAAAGTAACATACTTAAACTCTTTAAAATAAATAACTTTAACATTAACGTAAAAAATTTACTTTTCACATAAAAATCACTTTAAAATGAGTAAAAATATCGCTAAATAAGAGAAAAAAAGTAACTTACTTAAAATTTCTAAGATAAATATTTAACCTTTACTCGAAAATTCCCTTCATATATAAAAATCACGACTTTAAAATATGACATGCAAGAGAAAAGTAACGTACTTAAACTTTCTACGACAAATAACTTTAACATTAACGTAACATTTTACTTTACACATAAAAATCCCGACTTTAAAATATGCAGAAATATCGCTAAATAAAAGAAGAAAAAAAAAAAGTAACATACTTAAACTTTGTACGACAAATAACTTTGACATTAACGTAAAAAATTTTCTTCACATAAAAAAATCACGACTTTAAAATGTGACGTGTAAGAAGAATTAGCATACTTAAAATTTCTACGACAAATAAATTTAACCTTTACGCGAAAATTTACTATATACATAAAAATCATGTCTTTAAAATATGTAAAAATATTGCTAAATAAAAGAAAAAAAAAAGTAACATACTTAAACTTTGTACGACAAATAACTTTGACATTAATGTAAAAAATTTTCTTCACATATAAAAATCACGACTTTAAAATGTAACGTGTAAGAAGAATTAGCATACTTAAAATTTCTACGACAAATAAATTTAACCTTTACGCGAAAATTTACTACATATATAAAAATCATGTATTTAAAATATCGCTGAATAAAAGAAAAAAGTAACATACTTAAACTTTCTACGACAAATAACTTTAACATTAACGCAAAAATTTACTTTACACATAAAAATCACGACTTTAAATTTGACATGCAGGAGGAAAGTATAACATACCTATAATTTCTACGACAAAGAATTCAAACATTGCCATTCATGTCTTTAAAATGTATAATGACAACTCTAACTTTTAGAAAAAAGAAACACTAAAAATTTACAAGGCAAAGAATTTAAAATTGAACGTGAAAATTAACTTCACATGTACAAACATACTCTTATATCAACGATAAATAAGATAAAAAAGAAGCTCTAAAAATTTATAAGGCAAATAATTTAAATAATACGCGAAAATTTACCACACATATAAAAATTATGTCTTTCAAATGTGTAAGAATAACGCTAAATTAGAGAAAAAGAAATACTAAAAATTTATAAGGTAAGGAATTGAAACAATATGCGAAAATTTATTTCACGCATAAAATTTTTATCTTTAAAATGTGTAAGAATAATGCTAAATTAGAGAAGAAAAAAAAATAACATACTTAAACTTTCTTCGACAACAATTTAAACAATACGCGACATTTTCATACACAATTATTTTCTTAGGTTAATGTTAAATAATGGGAAATTTAACAGAATAAAAATTTCAAAGATAAAGAATTTTAACCTTTACACGAAAATTTACCTCACAAAAATATCATATCCTTAAACTTTAACGTGACAATTTACTATTCATATACAATTAAACTCTTAGGTTAATGTTAAATAAGAACAAAAATAATATACTTAAAATTTCTAAGATAAACATAACGTAAAAATTTCGTATCATGTGTTTAAAATGTAACATATAAGAGAAAAAAACTAACATACTTGAACTTTCTATAGCAAAGAATTTAAGCATTAGCGTAAAAATTCACTTTACATATAAAATTCACATCTTTAAATGGGAAGATAAGCAGGTGACGGTAATTAGCCAATCAGGGTAGCGGTAGGTGATACGCCATTCGCCGGCGTTTTTAGATCGGAGGATGAGTCACGCTAAAACTTGTTGGAACAGGTCGGGAGATTTGTACAGCAAGAACAACAGCATCGACGCGCAAGCAGCGGGTGATGCTGTGATGTGTCAGCAGATCTTTGAGATTATCGTTTTCCTACTTTGCCGTTTTCATAATGAAATGTTTGTGAAAACTTGGAATGAATGAAGTGGATTTCAAAGACATATTAGTAAGTGAAGGTAGAATTCGCATGGACTTTCTTCCAAAAAGTATGATTCACTTGGAGAATTTAAGATCATTTCTACTTGAAAACTTTTCTATTATTTAAAACATTGAATATTGTTCAAACTCCGTGGGATTATATGCTACAATACGGGTAAAACTTAACAAAATTGTTACATAGAAGAAAAATAGTAAGAGATTTAAAATAAATATTAGTTATAGATACTCCAAAGAAAAAATTTCACCTCTACTTTTCAATCGGAAAATCAATACAAGTTGGAAATTTATGTTACTTCAAGAAAGACTTAGACTTTACTTTGTAATAATATACGTTAAGGTGTCATATTAACTCGTGCAATAAATGCTGACTAAGGATTATTTTACTTATCAATCTAAGAAAGGTGAATTGGGGGAAAATATTAAATAAATTGTAGATATTAAATACATTGTAGATATGCATTCAAGTTTTGAAAATCGCCTGCAAGACTTTTAAAACATCTTAAGATAATTTGAAAGAAACTTGCGAATTATATGTAAACTACATAACTTTTTATACTCTGAAAGGAAATCACAAGTAACTTAGTTAACTTTTTTCATGGTAACACTCATATTCAATGACATGTTTTTAAAATTTAACCTTCTTTACATGATATTAGTTATAAATTTGTTCAATCTCAGATGCGATATACTATTATTTCTAACATATATGTTACGAATTGTGTAAAGTTTTTAAAAGAGTATATGCAAATCACCAATCAGAAACATAAAAATCTAACATCATTCAAACAAAACTAAAATAATAAGATATTTTCCTTAGTGGAAATAGTTAACTACTCATGTGATGGAATATACTAGAAAATTTAAATACTGAAAAAAGTTTGCTAGGCAAACTTAAAGAATATTTTTTTTCTTGTGAAAAACTAGCATAAATTTGAAAAATGTAGAGTTTGTTACTACGTAAAATTGAACATCATCTGGACAAACTAAATTATACGTGAATTTTTTTTTTTTTTTATTATTATTATTTGAGAGGTGCTGACAATATATCATTAATATAGAGATTTTTAACTTCCATCCATAATTTCTAAATAACTTATACATAAATTTCAGAAAAACTGAAACGGAATGTGTTTTACAAGAGGCTTATTTTGTAAGATGAATATTCAATATTAATATAACTGAGCAAAGTTCATTCCGGAAAAAACTTGTAAAAGATACTTATATTTTGAAAATAGTTTGAAATATCCTTTTAAATTTATGAATGCTCGCTTTCGAAAGACACAAATAAAACTGATATTACTCATGATAATTAACACATACATAACATTAGTCAAACAAAGTGAAATTTTTATTGCTTGTGACCGATTACTTTTCAGTGAAGCAGAACTTACATAGGAAATTTGTGCAAACTTTTTCAACTTTTAAACCAAGTATCATGTAAAATTATAAATTACGATAGGAAATAGCATACTTCAGAATCGGAACAAGTCTTGTAGTTAAGCTAAATGTATTTCTCAAGGAATTGAAAGCATACCAGAGAAGTCCTTATCATTTCGCATCTTTTCTCATGTTGCAAGAAGACATACTTTGTAAAAGATCGTCTTAGCACTTAACAAAAATCAGTAAAAATAAATATATTTTCTATGGCAAAGATAAAACTTCACAACTTAATTACTTAAATTTAGCTAAGTTGCATATGGTTTATTCACATAACTCGCATATGCTTCGAATGTTGAAATATATTTGTCAGTTGAAATCAAACTCATCGAAAATAAATGCTATCTACATTTTCAAGTCGGAAATTACTATTAAATAAACTTTGCATGTAAGACATTATCATGTTAAAAAGAAAAATCTACAAAAATGTAAATGATAATTTTACTGTTGGTACATAAATGATGAATAATTTATGATTTTATTCTAGGCAAACGTTTTATTGTCTAACAGAGAACTTAAACTTTAGCAGAAAAACGAAAAAATACAATTTTTATATCCTATCATGCTTGTCGAAAATTGAATTTATTAGCTGTTGTAATAGATTTTTATTGTCCAAATTTCTATAGTTCTTCCCAGTGCAATAATATTAAGTTCATGTGTAATGAGTAGGTTTTTTTTTTTTGTTGAATCTTATAAATTTAATGAAATTATTATGACCTAAGAGATTGAGTGAACTGAATAAATCAATGACGTAAATTTAAACAGTGACTTGAACTGATACATACTATAACTGTAAAGAAGTATGACAAAATGATAGATGAAGTGAAAATAGAAGTTGAGTGAAATGTGTTGAAAAAAGTTGAAGACGACAAGAAATTCATAAATGAGAATTATCATTGACTTATATTAACTTCGTTTTTCTTGCTTATGACAAGAAAATACACTCTTGTTTATTAAGAACCAACTTGATATCTTATCATAGAATGACAATGATGAAATATCTATACATTAAAAAAAAATACCAAACTTAGACATAGCAAATTTCTTGAAATTCATGTATAATGTGAGAAGTTTTACTGGAAATATAGAAGATACAACATTGAAAGATGTGAATGTTTCGAAGTATCAGAAATAAAAAAAAATAAAAAAAAATGCGCTGAGGTTCGCTATAAAATTTTTTTTTTAGGAGAAAGTTTAAACAAAATTTAAAATCAAACATGCTTTTAAGTGGGAACACATATATTAAAACTATAGCACATTTAACAATTTATATTATGTCATCTCAGTTGGTATCAAACTGAATAATATGAAAAACAACCACAAACTGAATAAAGATGAAAATTATCAATATATGTGGAAGAGTTTCCTTTTTTCACATATAAAAAAAAAAAAATAACACATTGACATACGTTAAGATCACGAAACATGCGTAATCATATACCGATAAGAGCAACCAATGTTGCGGGGAGATATTCACGTGATGGACAATATCCCATGAATAAATTGAGGATTTAATTTCTAATGCTAATTCCAATAGTATTCCACGTAACTTCAACTTTATATGTTACACTATAGATATATTTATTTTTCAAATATATTGACTTTCGAAAAATCATCCTTCAATATAAGAATGATTATAGTAAGAATAAAAGAAAAGATACTAAGCATTGATTTAAAGTGTATTTATTTCAACTTAGCAATAAATCATATGCGTGAAACGAAAATTGCTTCGAACCAAAGTATAACTATCCAATTTCATTGATTCCTACAAGGAAATTTTTCTCATCTAGTAATTGAATTTTTTTTTTCTCGTACACATTATAAGTGTTGTCCAATCAGATGTAGAATAGCTGAAGATATCCGACCTCTTTCTAAATATTAATAAGTCACTGTTGAAAAACTTATAAAAATTTCAATTTACACTTAAAGTTTTTTTTTTATTTTTATATATATATATTTCAAAGAATGTTTTCAAGTCAATATGTATATTTAAATACTGAAACTTATTCACTTCAATAAATGTATGTTTAAGTTATAAAACTTGTCGTATGTATTGAAAAATTGTAACTTTTCGTCTTCGTATAAATCGATAACTTATACACTAGTTCTTCAACAATTAATCTTCTAAGTAAATCTTTCAAAGGTAAAAACATATCTATAGCTATGCATTTGTAACAAGTTAAATTGTACATGTTTCATGTGAAAGTTACAAAATTTTATACATTTTCATGAAAAACTATAAAATTTTAATTTCACGAGAAACATGTACAATTTAACTTGTTACAAATGCATAGCTATAGATATGTTTTTACCTTTGAAAGATTTACTTAGAAGATTAATTGTTGAAGAACTAGTGTATAAGTTATCGATTTATACGAAGACGAAAAGTTACAATTTTTCAATACATACGACAAGTTTTATAACTTAAACATACATTTATTGAAGTGAATAAGTTTCAGTATTTAAATATACATATTGACTTGAAAACATTCTTTGAAATATATATATATAAAAATAAAAAAAAAACTTTAAGTGTAAATTGAAATTTTTATAAGTTTTTCAACAGTGACTTATTAATATTTAGAAAGAGGTCGGATATCTTCAGCTATTCTATATCTGATTGGACAACACTTATAATGTGTACGAGAAAAAAAAAATTCAATTACTAGATGAGAAAAATTTCCTTGTAGGAATCAATGAAATTGGATAGTTATACTTTGGTTCGAAGCAATTTTCGTTTCACGCATATGATTTATTGCTAAGTTGAAATAAATACACTTTAAATCAATGCTTAGTATCTTTTCTTTTATTCTTACTATAATCATTCTTATATTGAAGGATGATTTTTCGAAAGTCAATATATTTGAAAAATAAATATATCTATAGTGTAACATATAAAGTTGAAGTTACGTGGAATACTATTGGAATTAGCATTAGAAATTAAATCCTCAATTTATTCATGGGATATTGTCCATCACGTGAATATCTCCCCGCAACATTGGTTGCTCTTATCGGTATATGATTACGCATGTTTCGTGATCTTAACGTATGTCAATGTGTTATTTTTTTTTTTTTTATATGTGAAAAAAGGAAACTCTTCCACATATATTGATAATTTTCATCTTTATTCAGTTTGTGGTTGTTTTTCATATTATTCAGTTTGATACCAACTGAGATGACATAATATAAATTGTTAAATGTGCTATAGTTTTAATATATGTGTTCCCACTTAAAAGCATGTTTGATTTTAAATTTTGTTTAAACTTTCTCCTAAAAAAAAAAATTTTATAGCGAACCTCAGCGCATTTTTTTTTTATTTTTTTTTATTTCTGATACTTCGAAACATTCACATCTTTCAATGTTGTATCTTCTATATTTCCAGTAAAACTTCTCACATTATACATGAATTTCAAGAAATTTGCTATGTCTAAGTTTGGTATTTTTTTTTAATGTATAGATATTTCATCATTGTCATTCTATGATAAGATATCAAGTTGGTTCTTAATAAACAAGAGTGTATTTTCTTGTCATAAGCAAGAAAAACGAAGTTAATATAAGTCAATGATAATTCTCATTTATGAATTTCTTGTCGTCTTCAACTTTTTTCAACACATTTCACTCAACTTCTATTTTCACTTCATCTATCATTTTGTCATACTTCTTTACAGTTATAGTATGTATCAGTTCAAGTCACTGTTTAAATTTACGTCATTGATTTATTCAGTTCACTCAATCTCTTAGGTCATAATAATTTCATTAAATTTATAAGATTCAACAAAAAAAAAAAACCTACTCATTACACATGAACTTAATATTATTGCACTGGGAAGAACTATAGAAATTTGGACAATAAAAATCTATTACAACAGCTAATAAATTCAATTTTCGACAAGCATGATAGGATATAAAAATTGTATTTTTTCGTTTTTCTGCTAAAGTTTAAGTTCTCTGTTAGACAATAAAACGTTTGCCTAGAATAAAATCATAAATTATTCATCATTTATGTACCAACAGTAAAATTATCATTTACATTTTTGTAGATTTTTCTTTTTAACATGATAATGTCTTACATGCAAAGTTTATTTAATAGTAATTTCCGACTTGAAAATGTAGATAGCATTTATTTTCGATGAGTTTGATTTCAACTGACAAATATATTTCAACATTCGAAGCATATGCGAGTTATGTGAATAAACCATATGCAACTTAGCTAAATTTAAGTAATTAAGTTGTGAAGTTTTATCTTTGCCATAGAAAATATATTTATTTTTACTGATTTTTGTTAAGTGCTAAGACGATCTTTTACAAAGTATGTCTTCTTGCAACATGAGAAAAGATGCGAAATGATAAGGACTTCTCTGGTATGCTTTCAATTCCTTGAGAAATACATTTAGCTTAACTACAAGACTTGTTCCGATTCTGAAGTATGCTATTTCCTATCGTAATTTATAATTTTACATGATACTTGGTTTAAAAGTTGAAAAAGTTTGCACAAATTTCCTATGTAAGTTCTGCTTCACTGAAAAGTAATCGGTCACAAGCAATAAAAATTTCACTTTGTTTGACTAATGTTATGTATGTGTTAATTATCATGAGTAATATCAGTTTTATTTGTGTCTTTCGAAAGCGAGCATTCATAAATTTAAAAGGATATTTCAAACTATTTTCAAAATATAAGTATCTTTTACAAGTTTTTTCCGGAATGAACTTTGCTCAGTTATATTAATATTGAATATTCATCTTACAAAATAAGCCTCTTGTAAAACACATTCCGTTTCAGTTTTTCTGAAATTTATGTATAAGTTATTTAGAAATTATGGATGGAAGTTAAAAATCTCTATATTAATGATATATTGTCAGCACCTCTCAAATAATAATAATAAAAAAAAAAAAAAATTCACGTATAATTTAGTTTGTCCAGATGATGTTCAATTTTACGTAGTAACAAACTCTACATTTTTCAAATTTATGCTAGTTTTTCACAAGAAAAAAAATATTCTTTAAGTTTGCCTAGCAAACTTTTTTCAGTATTTAAATTTTCTAGTATATTCCATCACATGAGTAGTTAACTATTTCCACTAAGGAAAATATCTTATTATTTTAGTTTTGTTTGAATGATGTTAGATTTTTATGTTTCTGATTGGTGATTTGCATATACTCTTTTAAAAACTTTACACAATTCGTAACATATATGTTAGAAATAATAGTATATCGCATCTGAGATTGAACAAATTTATAACTAATATCATGTAAAGAAGGTTAAATTTTAAAAACATGTCATTGAATATGAGTGTTACCATGAAAAAAGTTAACTAAGTTACTTGTGATTTCCTTTCAGAGTATAAAAAGTTATGTAGTTTACATATAATTCTCAAGTTTCTTTCAAATTATCTTAAGATGTTTTAAAAGTCTTGCAGGCGATTTTCAAAACTTGAATGCATATCTACAATGTATTTAATATCTACAATTTATTTAATATTTTCCCCCAATTCACCTTTCTTAGATTGATAAGTAAAATAATCCTTAGTCAGCATTTATTGCACGAGTTAATATGACACCTTAACGTATATTATTACAAAGTAAAGTCTAAGTCTTTCTTGAAGTAACATAAATTTCCAACTTGTATTGATTTTCCGATTGAAAAGTAGAGGTGAAATTTTTTCTTTGGAGTATCTATAACTAATATTTATTTTAAATCTCTTACTATTTTTCTTCTATGTAACAATTTTGTTAAGTTTTACCCGTATTGTAGCATATAATCCCACGGAGTTTGAACAATATTCAATGTTTTAAATAATAGAAAAGTTTTCAAGTAGAAATGATCTTAAATTCTCCAAGTGAATCATACTTTTTGGAAGAAAGTCCATGCGAATTCTACCTTCACTTACTAATATGTCTTTGAAATCCACTTCATTCATTCCAAGTTTTCACAAACATTTCATTATGAAAACGGCAAAGTAGGAAAACGATAATCTCAAAGATCTGCTGACACATCACAGCATCACCCGCTGCTTGCGCGTCGATGCTGTTGTTCTTGCTGTACAAATCTCCCGACCTGTTCCAACAAGTTTTAGCGTGACTCATCCTCCGATCTAAAAACGCCGGCGAATGGCGTATCACCTACCGCTACCCTGATTGGCTAATTACCGTCACCTGCTTATCTTCCCATTTAAAGATGTGAATTTTATATGTAAAGTGAATTTTTACGCTAATGCTTAAATTCTTTGCTATAGAAAGTTCAAGTATGTTAGTTTTTTTCTCTTATATGTTACATTTTAAACACATGATACGAAATTTTTACGTTATGTTTATCTTAGAAATTTTAAGTATATTATTTTTGTTCTTATTTAACATTAACCTAAGAGTTTAATTGTATATGAATAGTAAATTGTCACGTTAAAGTTTAAGGATATGATATTTTTGTGAGGTAAATTTTCGTGTAAAGGTTAAAATTCTTTATCTTTGAAATTTTTATTCTGTTAAATTTCCCATTATTTAACATTAACCTAAGAAAATAATTGTGTATGAAAATGTCGCGTATTGTTTAAATTGTTGTCGAAGAAAGTTTAAGTATGTTATTTTTTTTTCTTCTCTAATTTAGCATTATTCTTACACATTTTAAAGATAAAAATTTTATGCGTGAAATAAATTTTCGCATATTGTTTCAATTCCTTACCTTATAAATTTTTAGTATTTCTTTTTCTCTAATTTAGCGTTATTCTTACACATTTGAAAGACATAATTTTTATATGTGTGGTAAATTTTCGCGTATTATTTAAATTATTTGCCTTATAAATTTTTAGAGCTTCTTTTTTATCTTATTTATCGTTGATATAAGAGTATGTTTGTACATGTGAAGTTAATTTTCACGTTCAATTTTAAATTCTTTGCCTTGTAAATTTTTAGTGTTTCTTTTTTCTAAAAGTTAGAGTTGTCATTATACATTTTAAAGACATGAATGGCAATGTTTGAATTCTTTGTCGTAGAAATTATAGGTATGTTATACTTTCCTCCTGCATGTCAAATTTAAAGTCGTGATTTTTATGTGTAAAGTAAATTTTTGCGTTAATGTTAAAGTTATTTGTCGTAGAAAGTTTAAGTATGTTACTTTTTTCTTTTATTCAGCGATATTTTAAATACATGATTTTTATATATGTAGTAAATTTTCGCGTAAAGGTTAAATTTATTTGTCGTAGAAATTTTAAGTATGCTAATTCTTCTTACACGTTACATTTTAAAGTCGTGATTTTTATATGTGAAGAAAATTTTTTACATTAATGTCAAAGTTATTTGTCGTACAAAGTTTAAGTATGTTACTTTTTTTTTTCTTTTATTTAGCAATATTTTTACATATTTTAAAGACATGATTTTTATGTATATAGTAAATTTTCGCGTAAAGGTTAAATTTATTTGTCGTAGAAATTTTAAGTATGCTAATTCTTCTTACACGTCACATTTTAAAGTCGTGATTTTTTTATGTGAAGAAAATTTTTTACGTTAATGTCAAAGTTATTTGTCGTACAAAGTTTAAGTATGTTACTTTTTTTTTTTCTTCTTTTATTTAGCGATATTTCTGCATATTTTAAAGTCGGGATTTTTATGTGTAAAGTAAAATGTTACGTTAATGTTAAAGTTATTTGTCGTAGAAAGTTTAAGTACGTTACTTTTCTCTTGCATGTCATATTTTAAAGTCGTGATTTTTATATATGAAGGGAATTTTCGAGTAAAGGTTAAATATTTATCTTAGAAATTTTAAGTAAGTTACTTTTTTTCTCTTATTTAGCGATATTTTTACTCATTTTAAAGTGATTTTTATGTGAAAAGTAAATTTTTTACGTTAATGTTAAAGTTATTTATTTTAAAGAGTTTAAGTATGTTACTTTTTTCTCTTATTTAGTGATATTCGTACACATTTTAAAGACATGATTTTTATTCGTAAAGTAAATTTTCACGTTCACTTTTTTTTATAAGTTTATTTTTTATAATAATAATAATAAAATCTGATAATTATTACTAAATATTATCTTTATATTTAATAAATTTCATAATTACTCCAATTGCAACAACTGTCTACGCTAAAAACCCATTCGCTACACTATGACGTTAACTGTCTATCACTTTAACTGTTTCAAGCAAGATCGTTACACAACAACTCAACTCGCAAACGCGTTGAAGCGTGTTGAAACATCCCTAGTCTCGCTCCCCTCCCTTCTGACGGGTCGATAGTCAGTAGCACCCTCTACCGTGAAACCTGATTGGTCGGTGAAGTCACGTGATCACCCCTCATATATAGACGCTACCGGTTGCCGTCTCGCCATTTCTACTTAGATACCTGAGTGTGAAAGACGTGTTTAATACTTCGTGTTTTTTTTTTCTCATCGCGATTTTGTTCGTACTTGTGTAATTATTCACAGTTATATTTATTAATTGTAATTCTAAAGTCTTAACTTATTCAAAATTAGTTAGGGAAGGGGGGGGGGGGGGTAGATGAGTTACCATGAAGGCAACGTCCGATAGTCGATATTTTAACAATTGTTTGGTAAAATATTGAAATGTCACGTGTAGCTCGGGGTTAGGGTTCTTTAGACCCTTAGCAAATGGCCTTCCTTTTATTAACTTTTCAAATTTAACATTTTTTTTTTGTGTAACTTTGTTGCAGGTATTTTAACTTGGCTAAAGGATATGTAAGTAACTCGCTAGAAAACCAAACAGTCAATCAGGAGTTAACTTTTGGTCACATGTTTAAAACTTATCAGTCACAAGCGAGCATTTAGCTGACCGATCAGAACTCGATGCCAACACCTGAAAACTAAATTTGGTATGTATCCAATGTTATCACCACTTAAAACGTAAATCTTAACATAGAATGACGCCATACCCACTGTGACGTCATTAGTAAAAATACCTATCACTCTACCTTATTCGTTTAGAAGCAGCCCTAGAACATCTCAACTCCGTCTGAAAGGCAAATCGACACTAAAAAGTGTTGCCAACGCTCAAAACTTTGATATAAAACAAATTATGACGTCATACCTACTGTGACGTCACTCAATAAAAGCCTATCACTCTAACTTATTCGTTTACAAGCAGTCCTAGAACAACTCAACTCCGTCTTAAAGATAAATCGAAACTAAAAAGTGTTGCCACCACTCAAAACTTTGATATAAAACACATTATGACGTCATATCTACTGTGACGTCACGCAATAAAAGCCTATCACCATAACTTATTCGTTTACAAGCAGTCCTAGAACAACTCAACTCCGTCTGTTAGATAAACCGAAACTAAAAAGTGTTGCCACCGCTCAAAACTTTGATATAAAACACATTATGACGTCATTCACACTGTGACGTCATACACAAACAGCTTATACTGAAACTAAAACAGCAGGAGGGGAACAACTCAACTCCACTTCCGGTCACGTGATTTCCGGTGACGTCATATCCGGTGATGTTACTTCCTGTGACGTCATATCCGGTCACGCCCCCTTCCGGTGACGTCATAGCCACGCCCCCATACCATACCATACCATACCGTCGCTCGGTCGCTCCATGGCTCAGGATCGGCATTTTCTAACTACTGACAAGTGAGAAATATGAAGCAATTTTGTTTCCTTTGGTGGAGTCCTGCATTCCCGAAGATTTGATGAGAGTTTGGCTGCGGAATCCAATACAGTCGTGCGAAAATAATGAATCCATTGGTAGTTATGGAAACAAACTAAAGAATTTACTTTCGTTTTTGAAACGCGAAGTGGAAGGCGAAGAACGTTTACAGCTGGCCAGAAATGGATTTGATGGCGCTCGTGAAAGGTGGAAACCTAAAAAGGAGCAAAACACGGAAGAGGTCGTTCCCACCGCCAGCACTTTGGTTTCAAGTGATATATCCAAAAGACATCCGTTTTGTATGTTCTGTGACAAGTCTCATTAAAGTAGAGATTGCTTCCTTGCACAAAGCTGGTCTTTGGATAAGAAGAAAGAAGTCTTAAGCAATAAGAAGGCCTGCTATATTTGTTTCAAGGCTAACCACAGGGCCAAAGAATGCAAATCAAAGCTCAAATGTAAGGTATGTTCCAAGAGGCATCACACAATTATGTGTTTCGGGTTGCCTGTTAACAAAAGGGAGGTGGCAAGTAATGAAAAGATAGATTCAAGTAATGTGTTGGTCGCCAAAGAGAGTAATGAAGTTCTTCTACAGACTATCCTTGTAAATATTGAGGCCAATGGAAGAAGAAAGCAGGTTCGTGCTCTTATCGACAGTGGCTCACAGAATTCTCACATATTGAAGAGAACTGTAGCAGAAATGGGTCTTAAACCTACGACAAGAAGAAATTTAGTGCAATCCTTGTTTGGCGGCGTTACAACGCAAGTGAAAGATCATGGGATTTACAAAATCACTCTCAAATCTTCAACATTTTTCATTTTTCTCTGGACATACAAGTTTTAGATCAGCAATCTATTTGTGGTAAAATTCCTAGGCTTAAAAAGGGACCGTGGAATGAAGAATTGGGTAAGAAAAACATATGGATTGCTGATTACGGAGAAGGTTCACCTGATATAGAACTGTTGATTGGAGCTGACTTTTGTGGACAGCTATTCACCAGGAGAATGGAACCTCTTCAATGTGGATTAATAGCCTGTGAAACTCACTTAGGCTGGGTTGTTATGGGTAAAGCAACCAGTGATTATAACCATTCATCACTCAGTAATGCTTCTGTCAGTATCACCATGCTAATACATAGTGAGAAAATAGAACACTTTTGGGAAATGGAAATTTTAGGAATCAAAGATCCTGTAGAAAAGACACCACGAGAAGAAGAAGTAATGAAATTCTTCAAAGACACTTTGTCAATTGATACGGATGGTCGTTACATGGTAAAATTACCCTGGACTGACAATGCTGATCTTCCGGATAATCGGACAATTGCTGAAAAAAGACTACTTTCTACCACATCGAAGTTAATTTCCTCAGGGAGATATGTAGATTATGAGTCAGTTTTCCAGGAATGGGAAAGGGAACAAATAATAGAAGTAGTGCCTGATGAGGAACCAGAGGGGAGATGTCATTATCTTCCTCACAGAGGAGTTTTTAAGGAATATTCAACAACTGAAGTCAGACCAGTATTTGATGCTGCGAGTAAAGAAAAAGGTAAATTTTCTCTAAACGATTGTTTGGACAAAGGGTTGAACGTGTTGGATACTATTCCGTCAATATTAATGAGGTTTAGAGAAAGGAAGATCGGAATAATTTCGGACATTAAGAAAGCCTTCTTACAGATATCGATAAATCCAGAAGATAGAGATTTTTTGAGATTTTTCTGGTGGAGTGATTATGAAGAGAGGAAGATGAAGACGTACAGACACAGAAGGTTGGTTTTTGGACTGAATTGTAGCCCATTTATACTGGGCGCTGTTATCAACAACCTTTTACAAAACTGTCCTCGAGAATACCATGACATTGCAGAAGTTTTAGAGAAAAGTTTCTACGTGGACAATTGTGTCACGTCAGTTGATACTGAGGAAGAACTTTCCCGTTTCGTGACTGGAGCGACAGAGTTGATGCAACTTGGAAAGTTTGAACTGAGAGGATGGGAAAGTACTTCAAATGATGCTGATTCAAAGCCATCTCATGTTCTTGGTCTTCTGTGGGACCGAAATGAGGAAGTACTTTTCTGTGACCCAGATCAATTGAATAGTAGTTGTGAATTTTTCACTAGAAGAAATGTTTTATCATCCCTTCAAAAGGTTTTTGATCCCATTGGGTTTACCTGCCCAGTGACTATTGTTCCTAAATTGTTGTTACAAGAAACCTGGAGAAGGAAATTAGGATGGGATGAACGGCTCCCTGAGATGGTAGAGAAGAAATTTATAGGGATGGAACGGATGTGAGTTTTGCCGGATACCGGATTTCGGATATCCGGGGTACCATGTGTACCGGATACGGATATCCGACACGGATTTCGCCGGATATCCGGCCTATATACTAAAAACATTAGTTATACGATATGCTATACGAAAAAAATGGCCATGATATGAAGTATTAAGTAAATTATAATTAGTGGTTAGCGCACCGCGCTGCATGCCACAGGTCCATTGTTTGATTCGCGGACTGGGAAAGGTTGACTTAGCTGTTTATACCTGAAAGAAATAAACTGAGGAGGACCATGCATGCTTGGGAACTAAACACTGGGGTTCGGCGTCAGAATGACCATCTGACCGAAACATCTGCTATGTGACACACAAATGCCACAGTTGAGAAAACTGAGCTGAGCCCATCAGGCCTCAGTCCACACGGGCTGTCACGCACTGAGTTAATTTTTTTTATTTAAACTTTAGTTGGTGGGTAAATTCCTAGTTCACGTTTATGGGTTGGCGCACTTTTGAAAAGTTGGCGACAAAGCCAGAATGTCACCAATTCGGAATTCCAATATGAAAAGTTGAGAAACGAACCAGCTCCATGATTTGTGGTATAGAAAGGTTGAAGCCAAAGCACGTCAATAAAAAAAATGGGGTTGCCAAATTTAGAACTGTATCGCCTACAAAACAGCGCCAAATCGGTTTGGCGATATTTTAACGTCAACTAGGAATAGACCGATAAATGATTACAAAATTATACCGGAGGCATTTGTTAATAATAAAAGATTTATTTTAAATATTTTATGAAATTGAAGTCTATTTTTTTTTTGCAATGCACCTAAAACATTAAGGATTTAAAGAAATCTCGTAGAAAACTTAAATTGGATCTATCGGAATATTCCGTCTTTAAATATAAACTTAAAAAATTTCGAACCAAAAATTCATCATCATTATGTTATACCATATTAAAAATATATATTTAATATAAACAAACAAAATTAGTACTTACATATTTTTGCGGTTAAGGCTTTTGCTTTAGGATCATCTAAACTCCACAATTTTGGTACAAATAATGTCGATTCCAATGTTGTCTGCGCGCATTTCTTGTTTTGATGAATTGTTTTTTCTTGTTCATCAATATTTGATGCATTTAGTGAGTCTTAAGCTTCAGTGAATTTCCTTATGCACACTCATTAAATGGTTCCATAAGGGTTTTGTGGAAAAGGATTTTGGGCTTTTGCCGCGCACATTTTTTAAACGATTCTGTGGAGCAAGTAACACATAGGGCTTTGCTTTCGTCATTTCCATTAATTTTAAAATACTTCCAAATGGGTGATTTTAAATGAGCCATTATTAAAAATTATAAATTGGATTGTAATTGGAGAAAACTAAAATTCAATGCATTCTAGAGAGCTAAATATAATTCCACATTGTGGCGCTGCTTTAAAGACCTAAAAATTACAATACTTCATTTTACGTCAGAAAAAATATACCAGCTTTCAACTTCTGCCAATGAAAAATCAGAAATTAGACCATACCATTCACAGCATAAAGGGGTAGGGTATTATCGTCGATAGAACAAAAAAAAAAGCATTGAGGATTGCGCATTGGCTATTTATTGCTTTTTACTCGCTAGCAAATGTCAGAAAAAAAGGAGGAAGTGATAATAACTAAAACTTAACAAGTCACTTATGTTATGGAAAAAAAGTACTATTTATTAATATTTCGGTTCGAGTTTTACGGAGAAGCATTCAAATATAACATCTGGAATTAATCAGATCATAAACTTGGAATGAAAAGAACATATTGCAAAACACGTATGAAGGATGTGTATGGAAAAAGATTGGAGGAATGGTTTATGCTTATCAACTCTGCGTCAATAATACTCTTTCTGTTTTCGTTTTCTAACTTGACTGCAATTTATGTCCAAGAAAAAAAAATTAAAAAAAAAAAGTGTAGGATTCGGTGTTCCCTTTGTCCGAAAAAGATCATTATTTTTTTCAAAAAATTATTTCTTGTGGATAACTGGTGGTCGGATATACAGCCGGATATCCGAATGAAATTATCGGATGTCCGGTATTTCAAATCGGATATCCGACGGGGTTTCGGATATTGAAAAATCAGCCGGATATGCCGGATATCGGATATTTGCCGGATATCCGTTCCATCCCTAGAAATTTATCAGGTTGTTGTCCGACTTGAATAAATTAAAGAACATAAGAATACCACGATGTGTAATTCCCTTGGGATACAGAGAATCTTTCAGCTTGCACACCTTTTGCGATGCCAGTGCGTCAAGCTACGCTTGCGTTATTTATTTGAGAACCGAAGGAAAAGAAGGTGTGAAGGTGCAGCTACTAGAAGCCAAATCAAAAGTTGCCCCATTACGAAAAACGACCATTCCTCGTTTAGAGTTGCTGGCATGCTGTATCGGTGGTCGACTAGCACACTCAATGCAAAGAGCGATGAGATTTGAAGATGGCCGTAGATTCTTTTGGACGGATTCCACAACCGTTCTCCATTGGATCAAGAACAGTGAAAACTGGGGGACATTCATGAACAACAGGGTCAAGGAAATCGTTCAACTCTCTCCCAGAGAAATGTGGAAGCACGTACCTGGGCACAGTAACCCAGCCGATCTCCCATCAAGAGGATGCTCTGTTCAAACACTTAAGGAGACCAAATGGTGGGAGGGACCACAGTGGCTAAAAGGGTCAAAGGAAGAATAGCCCGACTCCGAAGAACCAACCGATGAAGATGAGGTATCAAGAGAGAGAGAGAGAAAGACCTTTGACTGCAATAAATCTTTCCACTCATGAAACAAGTTGGTATTTGAAGCGGTTTTCAAAATACTCAACAATAGTACGATTGGTAGCTTGGATTCTTCGATTCAGCACAAATTGTAGAAATACCAGTAGTAGAAGAGGAGGAGAGCTATCAGTAGATGAAATACACTCGGCTGAAACAGAAAATGTTGAAAATTGTACAGCAGCAGGAGAGGTTTAGTGACACTATTTCAAAGAACAAATTGAAAAGTCTCAACGCTTTCCATGATTCTGAAGGTCTGATAAGAGTAAAGACAAAGATTTTTAGAAGGGAAGATGAAGAAAACTTCAAATGTTCCATAGTATTACCTTCTGATCATCCACTAGTAGAACAGTTAATTTACGAAAAGCATCTGATCTCTTGCCACAGTGGAAACCAAGTTGTCTTGTCCGATCTTCGACAAAAATTTTGGATTCTTAGAGGTCGGAAGACTGTTCAAAGGATCTTGAAACGGTGCATTCGATGTAAGCGATATACTTCCAAGAAATTAGAAACCGTTCCTGCTCCCCTTCCTGAAGAAAGGGTTCGAGATGCATTGGTTTTTGAAGTGACAGGGGTTGATTTGGCAGGGCTACTTCACTTGAAGAAGGGTGATAAAACCTGGATATTTCTGTTTACCTGCGCCGTGTATCGGGCAATCCATTTAGAATTGATACAGAGCCTTTCCACTGATGGATTCTTACTCGGACTAAGAAGATTTATAGCAAGACGTGGAAGACCACGGAAAATTTATAGTGACAATGGAACAAATTTCGTTGGGGCTGTCCATCTAATGGCTTCCCTTGACTGGAACAAAATAGTTCAAGAAAGTTCAATTTTAAGAATTCAATGGGTTTTTAGCCCTCCTACAGCCGCCTGGGGGGGGGGGGTGGCTTTTGGGAACGTATGGTCCAAATGGTGAAAAACATTTTAAAAAGAGTTTTGGGAAAAGCATCCATAAATTTTGAAGAGTTGAGTACAATTCTATGTGATGCGGAAGCAGTCATCAACTCAAGGCCACTCAACTACTTATCTGAAGATCCAGACGACTTAACGCCACTAACTCCAGCTATGTTCCTTCAAGACATTCAAACGGTGGGAGTGCCTGACTTAGACAATTTAGACAACGTGAACCTTTCAAAGAGGTACCAATACCAACAGATATTGAGAGAAGGCCTTAGAAAAAGATTTCGGAAAGAGTACCTCAGTATGCTAATTCACCAGAAGGCAAATAAAACCAACATCAAACAAATACAAGTTGGAGACGTGGTCCTCATCGGATGTGATAAAAGGAGACTTGAGTGGCCAATGGGACGAGTAGTGGAAGTGTTCCCTGGTAAAGACAACTCTGTTCGAGTCGTAAAAGTGAAAACTGGTAACGGGGAACTGCTTCGTCCGGTGCAGCGATTGTATCCATTAGAACTGGATCGCAATAGTGAAATTCTTCAAAGTGAAACGTTTGAACATGTAAAAGCCAACAGCTTAAAAGGAAGAATTCAATTTGATAACCATAAAGATAAAACTGGTTTTGAAGAAATTCGAGATACTGAACAATGTATTGACGTAATTAAAACTAAATGTGGTAGACCTGTGAGAAAACCAGCTCGCTACAATTAGTTTAAGTTTGGAAGATGTTAACTGATGAAGCTTGAACTGATACTGAAAGTTTAAGACATTTTGTGTTTGATTTATTAAGACAAATCAAAGGTGGGAGTGTGTCCCGAGGATATATGTTTTAATTATATTTTGTTAGAGTTTAAAATCCCGTTGGCAACACTGTTCGCTATGCCATGGTTGTTGTTTTGTTTTGGAGTTATAATATATGCATTAAAGTAAAATGGTTGTTCTAGAGATATTTTAAAGACTCCTAACTTGTTATTATATAAGGACACAACAATATTCACAAAATGATAAAAGAAAGCAAAAAATAACTTATTTTAATTTACTTGTAACGGGGCTCCATGTTTCCAAATGGTTCAATTATAAGTTTTAATATTAACTTAAGAAAGTAACAAGAAAACCACATATGTTATAAACTTACCACGGAAACTATATCCATTTAGTGGAGAAAATTTTAAAGAATGCCCGTTTTTCCACCCACTCATCCCGATTCACTCACACACAAGTCCATCAGTACATCGAATTACACGAGTCAATCAGTACATCGAATTACACGAGTCAATCAGTACTTCGAATTCACAAATTCAGCTGAAGTCGGAAAATTCGTAACTGGCTACATTTTGCCACTATATTCACTTGTGGAGGGAGATTCTAGCAACTGTTACCATATGGCAACGGTTCAGCTTATTTGGAATTTCACACCTGTGACTGTACTTCACTTGACGATTGTCAGATTTAATTAATTTGAGCTAGGATTTTTTCCTTAATTGTGCATTGCGTAACAGATTTGCTATTTATCGTAGACTTTTTTTTACCTACCGCAGAAATTCCATCTTCACTGGCGATTCTTATCTACAGTTTAAAAAATTAGTAAAATAATAATCAAAGTTGACTAAAAATTAGTACATTTTAATTTTAAACTAGTAATTTAGATGCAATCCGTACTTTATTTTCTTGAACTCAATTTTCCTTCCTAGACCGTAGATTCAAAACCAAAAATGGCAACTTTTTCATACGTGTCACGTGGTATTTGCTGTTTTAGCTTTCGCCCGATTTTAATATAGTCTGTACCATCCATCCACCCTTTCTACTTCGATGTTTCCGGTTTGCTTCACCGAAAGCAAAAGCAATGTACTTTGATCTCTATGCATCAAACAACAAACAATAACAGAACGTCTGCATTGGTGCGTAAGAAAGCGAGAGTACAAATTATGTGAGGTTTTCCATCTCTTTCAAATGAATTAAATCTATTCTTCACTTTTATTGATCATAGTATAGTTTTTAATCGATTTCTCACCCTACTAATGAATTTCTTTCGCTTGGTTTCATATTTGGAGTCGCTATTGTATCTGTGACATTGGTTTCCGACAAATAAAAATTACATGGTAAGTAAAGTAAGATGGGTTATCCATATTTTACCGGAACCGCGAAACTGTTTTTTTACATGTGATGTAGCATTTAAAAATGTTACTTAAAACTCGATTGTTTGAAAGTATATTTAATTTTATTAAGTCATTATTCGTGTATTCGTGCTCAAATTAAGCATTCACGATATTTCTTTGCAGCTTTCTTTTCTGACTTACCGGTAATTGGGTAACTTGACTCATTTTTCAACTTCATGCAATATACAGATGTGCTATTGGGAGTTTTGGCAATTTACCTTTGCACAGTTTGAAAGATGAATAATTTTAAATTGTGGCCCTTTAATTTCACTCAAAAATAGTTTTATAGCAGTGTTAAGCTGGCATATTTGAGCCTTAACAAAATTACCAAAAATCATTTGGTTCCAATAGTGCAGCGATTTCTATATGATGTAACTTGAAATACAAGGGGTAACTTCACCTATCTTCTATTTTCCTTTCTAAATAGCCAGGAAAATGGTTTTTGGTCAGTGCATCCACTGTCAAAAGTAAATGATATCGAACATGAAAACACCAGAGGTTTGCTAAAAATATTTTTTTAAATAAATAAGCATTTTTTAAAATTACATTTAAACAGAAAATTATGCTAATAAAGAAAAAAAAAATACATGAATTTTACACAAAATATGAAAAAAATCATCTTCAGATGATTTTTCTTGTTCCTTCAGAAACATTGGTTCAGAAGTATGCTTGACCCTTGCCATCCAGATTTTCAGGAAAAATAAATGAGCGCCCTGAGCCTTTTCTTCTAAAATCTAGAACTCTAGGTTCATCAACAACACATGCGACTAAAATGTGTGTTAATACTTTATAAATAGTTAATGTGCCTGTTTATCCCACTTCTGATATTGTAAAAGATAATTGAAACTTCATAAGAATTAAAAAAAAAAAAAGTTTATGTCTCTCAATATTTAAAGATAACACATATTCTAAAAACTTCAAAACAATCCGTGATGTATCTGAAAGATGCCACACAGCTCAATCTAATTGTTTACACATGGAGACCTGTTATAAATAAGTTTTTTTCTATTTTCTTTCTCGTATCATTTTGAAAATATTGAAAGGAAACTTTGTGTTTGAGTAATTCCATTCATGAATTATTATGGTGGTGGAGGGGGGAGTTTCATTTCAGGAGCACTTATATTTATGACCACAGGCTACCACTGTTAGTTTTTCCACAACTATTTTTAAAGTCAATTTCGGTACCTCTGACAAGCATTTTACCTTTGTTTTGAAGCTTTGTAACCCTTTGTCCTTGACAAGCAATTGTTTTCATTTTATAAATATCTATATCTGAGTGGAATTCATGGCTCAGAAGCAAAAATGAGTTAATTCCTAGTTGGAGGATTAGCACAATTTCTGAAACTTGTTGCCACATTTACTATTGGCATTTTTTTCTTCCAAGGGAAACATTAAAATTGAAAATTGTTCCTTTTTGGGTATTTATTGACTGTCTGTACCTTTTGATTAATAAAGTAAAATGATAAGTTTTAAAGAGAAAGGAGGACTAAGTGTTCTTTCAAATCTCAACATATGGCGCCCAACGTGGGGCACGAACCCACGACCCCGAGATTAAGAGTCTCGTGCTCTACCGACTGAGCTAGCCGGGCTCAGTCATAATGATTTGCTTGATATATTCTGAACTGAATGCTTCTCGCTGTATTACTTTTATGAGAACTTTATCTGCAGCTGATAGTTCAGATACTTTCAACTCTCCAATCTCTCTTTCTTCATTTATTTTCCTTGCATTTCGAATAAATCCACACATCCATGCTACCATTCTCAATATTTTACTGTATCTAGAGAAGTAAGCGGTAGCCCATGAACATGGATTGGTAGTGCTACTCAGTGATGTAACTATAGTTATTTTCTTCTCAGCAGTTATTTCAATGTCATTCTGAAAATGGTAGATTTTGATTAATAAAGTAAAATGATAAGTTCTAAGGAGAAAGGAGGACTAAGTGTTCTTTCAAATCTCAACAGTACCAAATTTTATTTAAATCATCCAACTATTGCCCCATTCAGGGATGAGAGGCCAAATTTGTGGTTAGCATGCAAGACATCATGTGACCAAGCCTTGAAGGATCTCTGTAATCTCTTGACAAACTGAGTAGATTCTTCAGTTATTATTTATATTTATTATATTATACAAGGATATTAAAATAATGGACAAACTATGATCTACCATTGTGTAGGAGATTAGTTAGACTGCATCTTTAATGTGCAGTACAATTTTGGTCACCATATCTTTAGAAGAATATTGAGTTGCTGGAGAGAGTTCAGCACAGGGCTTCAAAAGTGATTCAGGGTTTTGTATCATTCGAATATAGTGATAGATTAAGAAAATTGAATATGTACTCACTGCAGGCAGTGGTGTAGTGTAAAATAAAAAAGTGTGGGAACGCTATGTAGAGTTGTAATTTTTTTTCCTGTGGGACAAGGGGAAGGGGAGTGAAAATGACAACTATAAATAGTTATATTAACCCATTAAAGACAATTTTGAAATGAATAAACAGTTGTTCATTTTAACCTTTATCTAGATTATTTAGATCAGTTAAGGTATGTTTTGAAATTTTAAGATTTTTTGGAGAATTACTTTTTATGATTTTTAAAAAACAGTAAGTGGAACCAAAATCTCAATTTATTGGCAAAGAAAAAAACTAAACTGTTGATTGTCAAGTTTTCTTGCCAACCATCGTTAATGGGTTAGTATTACTTTAATAATCTCAAAACAGCTAATGAGCACCTCAAAAATTAAAAAGAGAAAAATTGAGTGTTTAGACTTCTTTTATTTTAATAAAAAAAATTTAAACTATTAAGTTATATGAATTTTTAAATAATTTGCTTTGCACAACCTATTTTAACAGATTGTTTGACACTTTATAAATGGATTAAAAGACATTTTCAAACACATTATTGACACAAATTTTTCAGCAGATTTTTTTCTACAGTAATTTTTCAAAATTGCAGAAATGCCTTACGTGCAATGAGTTTGGATAAATTCCCAAATTCTGTAGTTCTTCGAAATCTGTTTTTGAAACCAATTAAAAAGATTGCGATTTTTGCAAATGTCGATTGAGAATTTTATGGCTTTTCTCCTTCACGAGAAGAAAATGTAGAGAAGTTCTTCTTGATTGAAAGACCCTTCCTTTCCTTTTTAAAATTTGCTTCATTAATAAAATGAAATTTACAAGTAGAAGAATAACAATTGGAAAGTTAAAATCCCTCCGTCGATTAAAAATTTCTTGATAAAATATTAATTTCTGTACCATCCCATTCATCTCTAATTTTAAGCGGGATATTCAAATGTAGACTCATCACTTGCCAGAAGCATAGATTTGCTTGGGACATTACTTGTTTTTTAATCTTTTCTAGTTCAGTTTTGTCATTTCGACTGTGGTAACGATCAGGTGGCAATATATGTGATATTGCCATCAAAGTCACTAGATTTAAAAAGAAAAATTGGGGGAAATTTCTTCCCCTTATCGCCGCCACTGTATTTAGTGTTGATTTTTCTTTTCTTTTTTTAAATTTGGGGAAAAGATTTTTTTATTTTTTTTTTATTTTTAAAGAACTGCTACATTTTAAGTATAAACTCTGAAATAACTGTAAATGTAAAAGATTTCCATTCTCATACCAAAAAGCAATTTAATTTTTAATTTTAAAATACATTTGAATTGCTTTTCTACTCTTTCACAGCCCAATTTCGATGTATTATACCCATTTACTAAACCATTAGTAGTTTTATATTAAGGAAAAGGAAATATACAGGACCCACCTAAGAATCAAATGCTGAGTGTGCAGGAATGAGTTTGGGCGCTTCATACAATGAAAATGGCTATAGAAAACCCTCCAAAAATGGTATGGGTGCAAATTATTAAAATCGTAGCGTTTTCTGCACTAAATACCATTATTTTAAGTCAGGTTCTTTTTTAAGAAACCCTTTTATGCATTTTTTTTTATAAAATTAATTTTATAAGAACTTAATAAAATACATGTTATTAAATTTACTGATTTTTGCTATGCATTATTTTTTTTAATTTTTTTGGTAGTCCTGTGCTGTTAGCGCAATCCTTTGTTCCCTTTTGCAACCCCGCTAAAAGGACTGCAATTTGACTAATGTAGTTCGGCTAATGATGGTAGCATTATCAGTACTGCCAAGATAAATTGAAACAAAGTTAACAACTGTTCAGTTCTGTGAAAACAATGTAACGGAGCGCTTGAGGTCAGTCCTTTTGCTGTACTTCCATGCAACATTTTATCTGTTGAACTAAACATGTTAAAATGGCTAATTTGCATTTAAAATTACATAAAAAATTTAATTTTTACCATATTTTTTTTTATCTAGTTATTTCGGCACCCCACTTAAAATCGCATGTGTGCGATCGCACACGTCTTAAACCGGTCCTGGAAATATATAACATAAAAAATGTGAATACCTTCATTTTTTTGAAAAAGGACAGTTTCATTAGCATGGGTGTTGGCACCATTATTTGTAGAGGGTTGCAAAGAAATAAATATATATCAAAACACCCTAAAAGCTAATACAAAATATCAATATTCTGCTGTTACCTATCTGGATTCTTAGCGCCTACCAGTTTATTCCTTCAGAATCGCAGGTTTTTCACAGACACACAAAAAAAAACATCTTTTATTGTTATTTGTTTTTTCCTCTTGAACGAATTCATTTCTTAGGTAGGGCTGGTACGGCGAGAGGTTTACAAATAATTTATTAAATGGGTAATACAAAAAAAACCTCCCCGATACATGACTTATTGATAAATTGGTTAGCTTTCTCGTTAAAATTAGAGAAGGGACGCAAAGAACTGTATGTGCCAGACCACTGTTTTGTTCTTTAAAAATGTTGGTAGTTGGCATGATTTTGTGTATGGAAATTTTTGTTCGTATACATGACAAACTATACAAATGTGACATCTGGAATTCATCCACAAACACAGATCATTCATTGAAGAAGATAGTTGCCATTGGAAAAATCATACCTAGATGTAATCATATAATGTCAGTTCATTTCTAATGAAGGAGAAATGGCCATATGTGGGTTGCCGTGCCTCTTTCAAGTGTTTTACAAATACTTGAACTTGCCTTCTCTGCTTTGAAGTTGTGGATCCCAAACGAAAGCAAAGTTCTCACGAAATGACTTTTTCGTTTTCTTACTTGGCATTGTATTTAGGGTCACGTAAAGGAGAAAAAAAATACAAATAAAAAATTTTTAGGTGAGGGAACGCCGTTCCGCCTTCTAAAAAGGCAAAGGATCGCCGTTCCCGCTCCACTACACCCCTGACTGCAGGAGAGAAGTACTAGAAGAGATTTAAATCATTTATTCAGAATTATTAAACAGAATGAGGTTTTCAAATTTATTACAGACAATAGAAAGAGGGGTCATAGTTTAAATTGTTTAAATCACAGTTTAATACAGAAAGGAGAAAACATTACTTCAACAATAGAGTGATAGATGAATGGAATTGTTTGCCTGTGAATATAGTAGTCCGAGAGGTGACTGCAAATTTAGATACCTCATCGTACATAATTCTGAATTTTTTTATAGAATGTGGAGAAAAGTTAGATATGAATCTGCTGGTCTGCTTTGGCAAAAATGTCTGAAATTGGTGAAAAATTGACTTTGAGTTGAATTAAATCCTATAGCCAGATATTAATAGAACAGAAAATCATCCAACTATTGTCCCATTCAGGGATGGGGCAATAGTTGGATGTCAAATAATGAGCTTTCTTTTTTATTTGGTTACCCATTGCTCTTCAATTTTCAATTAAAAAGGTTGCAGACGATTCAGATATCTAGCAGCGATTTATTTGCATCTTTTAAAAGTGAGCCAAGTTGCCAATAAATATCACATAACTGATGTCGCTAATTTGGCTTACTTTTGAAATATGCAAGTTTTTAGTACCAGAGATCAGAAATTGTCTGCTATTCCTCATTGAAAATCAAAGTGCGATGGGTTACTAGAGGAAAAAGTCAACACACTTTTTGGCTAGTTATGCCATATTGGGCAATCGGATTTAGTTCAACTCATTCAAAGTCGATTTTGGATCAGTTTCAGCCATGTTTGCCACAGGTGACTTGTGGATTCGTAATCTACTAACTTTTTTCGACATTCTATAAAAAATTAAGAAAGATATTCGATGGGGTACCTAAACTTGTAGTCACTTCTCTGGCTATAGTGAAGTCGATTGGGATCAAGGCCGGATTTAAGAGTATGCGGCCTATAGGTTAAAGTCCATTTGCTGCCACCTATATTGTTCATATTTGCTTAATACAATTGTTTTATACAACAAAAAGATAGTTCATTGGTGTTTTCATCTTTTTTAAACATAAAGTTCATTTAGTTTCGATAAAACTATAATTTTAATGGCTTAAATAATAAATTATACAATCAAATTAGTTATCTACTTGTTTTAAAATTTGTTAAAAAATTAAATGGGTTTTGAACTTAATTAATTTGTTCTTGAAGATCAGTGATCACTATTTTAAACATATTTTTATACTTTAATGCTAATGACAATCTTTTGCGTAATTGAAGAACTGTGTTCAATTTGAATTAAGTTGTCCTACACGGTGAAATTAAATTTCACAAAATGTAGTTAATTACTGGTTTATTTGTTGAAAAATAGACAAACTTCTCTAAAACAACTCAACCCACGTAATCTTCACTTGTTCAAATTTACATAGCTTTCTTACAAGATTTCTTAATGGCAAACTCGTTAATGTCCTCATATGAAAGTGTTTTTGTTGTATTTGCATCAATACAAAGCAATCAAAGTGAGTTTAACTATATTTCAGAAATACTAGTTTGCAAATAGTTCTTAACACTTTAAATCCCAACCCGCCCTATACCGCCTTGTAGAGAAATTCCCAGCTAGTCGCCTTTTGGGCGGGTGCAGGGGTAAACGTATATTTGCAAGTGAGGGTAATCTGCCCTGCAGTAGTTGTTTAAAGCGTGACGGTCCTCAACAATAGGCTATTGTGGGGCATGTAGAGGGGAGACATGGATTTAAAGTACTCAATGTCAAACTGCCCCACCCTTTGACATGGAGTAAGATAGTCAGGGACTTTTCTTTTATGCGAATCTTGTCATGTACTTAGCGGTGGCGTTTGTTTCATTGATAAGACGCCAACTAAATTCTCTGACATATCAAGCAGATGACCCAACGCACAACCCTATTGCAGGTTGTAGACATATAGTAATGATCTTTTAATGGTCGACAGTGACCCCCCACAGGAGTGGCAGACAGGAGAGCCAGTTCATTTCCAGTTTTTGGAATGGAAAGTCATTGGGGTTTTGTGAAACCCACAACGCTGACTCCATGGGATTTAAAGGGTTAATAAACCTGAAAATTGAAATTGTCAAGTAGTAGCCAGTGGCCGGTAGTCAATGTTAGTTTAGTAACCACTTTTTTCTTTTCTTTTTTGACCAGTAACCTAGCCAGGGAATGGGAGATTGGGGTTTTATCTTTTACCTGAATGTATGCAGTAGCGCATTCATATATTTTTTTTTTTAGGAGGAGGATGTTTTAATTCTTGATTTGTATTAAATATATAAATCAAAAACACATATCTAAGTTAATTCTGTTTAATAAAATGTCAGTGAAAGAAGAAAAAAATCAAGTACAGAATCTAAGCTTTTTCACATATGTTTGCCTATAGATTTGTTGCACATCTGTAACATAGCGCTGTAAAGGGTTAATAAAAACGAAAAAATCCGACAAAATCAATTTCAAATAGTATTGAGGAACTTAGGGTTCTAATATATTCTGTTGACAAAAAATGCAAGACAAGAAGGAAAATAATCATACCTGTAAAGGATGCAGTCAGATTGAAGTTTGAGAATTTATTTTAACAGTAAGGCTACTAGTGGCCGTGCTTTTAAGTTATAAGATAACTAAAAATATAACAGAAATACTATGCAAATAAAATAAGGGTTCTAATATATTTTGTTGACAAAAACGCCAGGCAAGAAAAAAAATAATCATGTCTGTAAAGGATGCAGTCAGATTGAAGTTTGAAGATTTTTTTTTTAACAATAATGTGGCAGCCGCGCTAGCACAGGGAATGCAAGAAGGGAAACTCAAAAATTTCAAAATTCCCTGACATTTCCCTGATTTCTCTAGAAGATAAAAAAATCCTGATTTTCTAGAATTCCCGGTTCTGTCACGACCCTGTCAACTCATGAATTCATATCGTGGATGAATGGATTTTAACGGCGTATACACACTTGATTACAAGAAAGGAAAAGGAGATTTTTATTTATTTGGTTATTCCAGTACATTCGGTAATAATTAAAAAAAAAAGATCGTAAGGGAAGGAAGAAATGATAGGTAGCCGGTTGATTAGTTTATTTAGTCACCTCATTACACCGTTTAATCAACCTGTGGCGAGTGGCGACTAGATATTTTCAGGTCTAGTTCTTAACAACTCTTCTAAGGCAGGAAAAACTGCGTTCTCCACCGCAATCTTTGTTGCAGTTCCTTATGCTCAGTATTAATATACTTTTAATACTCTTAACTAAAGAAAGTAACGATCAGAAACATGTTTTATTAACAAACCGTTTTTAAAAAGAAAAAGAACTACAAGATGAAAGTAGAAGTTACTAAAACTAAACCTTGTCAAATCATTTCAAACGGTTACAGTTAAAACATTCAACACTCCTCCTCGTTTTAAATAATCTGACAACTCTGTCTCAAAACAATACGCCTGTTAGGTGACAATGGTTTGGTTAACAAGTCTGCTAGCATTAATTCGGTGGGACAATATATACAGTCAACTTGTTGGTTGTCAACAAAGTTTTTAATGGAATGAAACTTAGTGTCAATATGTTTTGTTCGATTAGAGAACTTCCCACTTCTAATTAAACATAGGCAACTCTGATTGTCCTCATAAATTGTTGTTGCACAGTTCACATCTTGATACATGTCCTCCAACAAACGGCATAACCAAAGAGCTTCTTGACAAGCCTCAGATAATGCAATATACTCTGCTTCGGTAGATGATAATGATACACATGTTTGTTTCCTACAACACCAACTGATGACTCCTCCATTTAAGAAGAACACATATCCACTGTTTGACTTCCTTGTCCTGTGATCTTCAGCCCAATTTGTATCAGCATATCCTTAAAGTGTAGAATTTTTCTGAGCTACATTGCTGAGCTTAAGCTTCAGATTGTTTGTAGACTGGAGATATTTTACAATTCGCTTCAATTGCGTCCAATCTTCTTGATTTGGCGAGGAAACCTTTTGTGTTAGAATGCATACACTTGCTGAAATGTCTGGTTGTGTATTGACAGAGACGTATAATAAACGACCTAGTAACTGTCTATACTTGGAGTTATCTTTCAGAAGATAATTAGATTCAGTCTTTCCATAATTCTGATCCATTGGTGTCTTAAATGGCTTTGCATCCTCCAAATCAATTAGTCCAGGGAATAGAGACATTTTGCCTCGCAAAAGGTTATGTAGTTCTGATTTTTTAATATGTTATAAAGGTTGGTCTCGTGGTTTATAAACCAAGTTTTCGACCACCTAACCCTTGTGCGTTCTCCGTGGTGCACCAAAAACTGAGCCTTTTTTCAGTTTATACGTCATAACTCTTTGTCAATGCATCTTAGAAGCAAACATTATGTTCAAAAGTTGTAGAAAATTAAATTTTCTACAACTTTTGTATACAAAGTTTTTTTGTAGACCAATTATGTAACTAGTTATGTCGCATCAAAGTCAAAACTTTTTCGTAAAAATGCTACTTTTTTAAGATTTGTGTCAAGTTGTTTGATTGTATCTCCATAATGGTACATCTTAGAGAAAAAGTTTGTGAATAAAAGTTGTAGAGCAATCAATTTTCTACAAGTTTTATATATTAATTAATTTTCTAAGACTAATAACAAAGGAGTTACTCTGCTTTGTGTATTTTCCCGTGGTGCATAAAAAAAAAATACGTGTTTCAGTTTATAGAACATAACTCTTTTGCAATGTATTTTAAAAACAAACATTAAATTTAAAAGTTGTAGAATATTAAATTTTCTACAGTTTTTGTGCACAATTTGCTTTTATAAAGCTATTATGTAAAGAGTTACGTAGCATCAAAGTAAAAACTGTTTCGTAAATTGCTGCTTTTTTAAGTTTTTTGCCGAATTTTTCAATTATATCTTCATAAAAATAAGTCGTAGGGGGAAATATATTATACAAAAGTTATAGATCTATCAATTTTCTTAAAGTTTTATACCAAAAGTTACTATCTAGGACTAATAACTAAGGAGCTACTCTTCTTTGAAGGTTTACGAGATGATAACTTGTAATATTTTATGTAAAGGTAGCGGTTTGAAAATAGCTTCTTACTGCATAGAAAATAAAACAATATATATATAATACTGATGATAATGTAAAATAAAAAGTGGAAATATATTAAATAATGTATATATCTATATACAATAACGGTAATATTAATTTACCATTTTTGCCATGGTGCACCAAAAACCTTCTGAATTCTGAAATTTTGGATTTTTTTCAGTATATCGATCATATCCTTTTCCCACTGCATTTTATAGGGAAAAAAATTATATTTTAGTTTGTAGAGTATTAAATTTTCTACAACTTATGTATGTGCAAAGTTTGTTTTGTAGAACTATTGTATGAAAAACAAATTGTATGAAAAGCATCAAAGCAAAAACTCTTGTAAAATTACCATTTTAAGATTCTTGTTGAGTTTTTAGATGAAATCCATATAAGTATATCATAAAAATTGTCGAACCTTAAATTTGCTACGTTTTATATACAAAGTTATTTTATAGGACTAATAACAAAAGAGCTACTTGATAAGATCTAATATTAAAAACAGTTTCTTACTGCAAAGCCTGACAAGTTTGATAAAAAATAAAACAATATAGGTATTAAAATAATAGTGTTATAAAACAAAAAATATAAATATTATAAAAATGTATATATCTCTATCTAACAATAGTAATATCAATAAAACTTACAATTTAGAAAACTTATAAATTTCTAAATTTAGTTTCGTTTAGCTGTGAAGGCTCTGCTAGTTCCTCAGCTACTCCTTCAAGTTCTGTTGGGTCGTCTTCATCGTTGTCATCAATCATGATGTCCGCTATATTTTCACAGCTTTGTCCATGACAGTTTTTACATATTATGAAGCACGTGAGACCAGCCTTTCTACAACCGCAGGCATTAGTGCATCCTATATTGCACTGGCAGAAAATGTAGGTGAGAATTGATTGAGGAGCTGAATCCCTGTTGGTTGTAATAGGAAGAAGTCCTTTATTGTCCTTCTTCCAACCCCAGACCATAGGATTTTTCATTTGGCCCATCCATGTCTTTACTTGATGGTATATACGAAAGACATGGTGCGTAGCAGCTTCTTGGGTCGGTTGTAGCTTTGACATATTTAATTTGCTGCCAGTTGTTGATTTGGAAAATTGCTTATAACGCAAAGCATTTAAAGATGTTGCCCTGTCACCACCATAGAGAGCAACAAGAATGCTTGATACTGCTTCAGTGATGCTTGAAACATTGGCATTATTATCTAGAAAGATCATTGCAAATTTCTGTAATATTGGACACTACGAAGCAGCCATCATTACAACACATGTAATCCAAAACTAAGTAACTACACTGAGTGGTTGATATTCTGTCGGGATGGTTAGTGATGGGGAGGGTCAGAAAGAAAGTACTAGAAACTTTTTTTCGGTTCTTCTTCCTTGAATTCGGCTGCGGCAAATCTCAATCAACAGTATATGGTGTTTTCGCGGAAACTGAGATTTTAAAAGAATTCCTTTTTATGTCACTTATGCCACCAGACTTGAGATTTTTCTATTCTATCTCAAAAGATCTCTACCCCACGTAGTTTAGAATTAGCCACTTGAATGCAGTCTATTTCTCATTTTTATTTCCGAATGCAGAAATTGTTGGTGCCTCACGGCAAAATGGTAAATTTTATATTACTATTATGTATAGATATTATTTAATATATTTCCACTTTTTATTTTACATTATCATCAGTATTATATATATATATAAATATATAGTTTTATTTTTTTATTAAAAATGCCAGACTATGCAGTAAGAAGCTATCTTTAAACCCCTACCTATACATAAAATATTATAGGTAATCATCTCGTAAACCTTCAAAGAAGAGTAGCTCCTTAATTATTAGTCCTAGATAGTACCTTTTGGTATAAAAATTTTTAGCAAATTTATAGATCTACAACTTTTGTATAATATATTTTTCCCTATGACTTATTTTTATGAAGATATAATTGAAAAATTCGGCAAAAAACTTAAAAAAACAGCATTTTTATTAAACAGTTTTTACTTTGATGCTACGTAACTCTTTACATAATAGCTTTATAAAAGCAAATTGTGCACAAAAACTGTAGAAAATTTAATATTCTACAACTTTTAAATTTAATGTTTGTTTTTAAAATACATTGCAAAAGAGTTATGATCTATAAACTGAAAAACGTATTTTTTTTGGTGCACCACGGGAAAATACACAAAGCAGAGTAATTCCTTTGTTATTAGTCTTAGAAAATAAGTTAATATATAAAACTTGTAGAAAATTGATTGCTCTACAACTTTTATTTACAAACTTTTTCTCTAAGATGTACCATTATGGAGATATAATCAAACAACTTGACACAAATCTTAAAAAAGTAGCATTTTTACGAAAAAGTTTTGACTTTGATGCGACATAACTAGTTACATAATTGGTCTACAAAAAAACTTTGTATACAAAAGTTGTAGAAAATTTAATTTTCTACAACTTTTGAACATAATGTTTGCTTCTAAGATGCATTGACAAAGAGTTATGACGTATAAACTGAAAAACGGCTCAGTTTTTGGTGCACCACGGAGAACGCACAAGGGTTAGGAGGTCGAAAACTTGGTTTATAAACCACGGGACCGACCTTTATAACATATTAAAAAATCAGAACTACATAACCTTTTGCAAGGTAAGACCCCTTTTTCAGTCTCTATTCCCCGGACTAAATCTCAATTTTCTTGATATAATCAGATTGGCAAAGTTGAAAATTTCCATCCGAATTTTTCTTAATTTTGACACCAAGATACTTTTGAATAACACCAAGATTTTTCATTTTAAATTCTTTGGATAACATTTTCTCTACTTCTTTTACCTCATCTTCACACTTTCCAGTGACGAGAATGTCATCCACATAAATAAGATAATAACAATAACCATGTCCTGATTTTCTGGAATATAGACATGGATCCACTACATTTTGCTTGAAATTTGAATTTATTATAACTTAATGCAATGTTTCATTCCAAGTTTTAGCTGCTTGTTTCAAACCATAAATACATTTCTTTAATAAGCTCACTTGAGAAGAATCATCACTAAATCCTGGAGGTTGTTTCATATATATTGTTTCATTCAATTCTCCATTTAAAAATGCTGTTTTTACATCAAAATGATAAACTTCTAGCTTTTCTTTAGCTGCAACTGATAATAAAGTACGTAAAGTTGTTTGGCGTACAACTGGAGCAAAAGTTTCGTCATAATCCTCACCATATTTCTGGGAGTAACCTTGAGCTACAAGATGCCTTGAATTGCTGAATGCTTCCATCTGTGCTTCGCTTGGCTTTATGCACCCATTTACTTCCAACCACATTTCTATTTTCAGGAAGATTGCATAGTTCCCAGGTACTATTTTCTTTAAATGATGCTAATTCTTCTTGCATTGCTTCAAGCCATTCATTTTTGTAATTGCTAGAAATTGCTTCATTGTATGATTTTGGCTCTTTAATTTCTTCTATAGCAAAATTACTTTCTTCAATTAACGTTTTTGGAGCAACACCTTTGGTTAATCTCTCTGAAACATGAGTTGTAGGGAGTTTAGAATCCTTATTATTCTCCTCCTCAATTTCCACACCCGTTTGGCCTAATTGAAACTTGAAATCAATTGTTTGTTTGTGAAAGTCCTCAGGTTCTTTATGATGTTCTTCTACGCTAAACCTTGCATCTCGACTGATGACAACCTTTTGTGAAGATGTATTGTAGCATCGATAAGCTTTCGACTGTTCATCATATCCCAGGAAAATCATTTCATTTCCTGTGTTATCCAATTTATGACGTTTCTGTGTTGGTACATGAACAAAGCATTTGGAAATTCTGTACCTTGAGCTTTTCTTTATTCCAAAGTTCATAAGGAGTTAGCTTCTTTGCTCGAGTAAGAACTCTTCAACCACAGCTTCACCCCAAAATTTATTTGTTAAGCCTGCGTCAATAAGCATATGCAATTTGCCATTTCTAAAAGATATCTATTCTTTCTTTCTGCTGTACCATTTTGCTGTGGTGTATGTGCTGTAACTGAATCTGGATGCCCTTGTTGGCAAAATATTTCTTGAAATCAGTATTGAGATATTCTCCTCCTCGATTAGAACGAATTTCCTTTATTTTTCTGTCCAACTTGTTTTCGACAAGTGCTGCATAGCCTTTTGAAGTATCATCAACTTCCGATTTGTTCGACAACAAATATATATGAGTGTATCTTGAGTAGTCATCTATAAAACTCACCATATAACGTTTTCCACTAGGTGTCACAGTTTGCATTGGCCCACAAACATCTGTATGGATTAAGTCTAATAGAGGCTCTTGATTCACTAAAGGACTGTTTTGGAAATGGTAATCTGGTCAGCTTTCCTTGCATACATGTATCACCCGCCATTTTGATTCCACAATCAACTACACCTTCAATGTTCATTTTCTTTATTGCTTCAGGATCATGATGTCCCATTTTTCGATGCCACGAATGAATACAATTGTCCTTATGGTCCATCACTGTATGAACTTTACTTGCTAGATATACTTAATATAAATTTCCATATGAGTTAGCAAATCCTATCTGCTTACCATCTTTAAAAATATCACAGCCTTCCTTGTTAAAGGTAACTGAGAAATCACTCAAATTTAGCTGCCTGACAGAAATTATGTTTCCCACAACTTTTGGAGCATAAAATACTTCAGTAAGAACAACAGGTGTCATTACTTTTTGATTTTTAAACATCAACTTTTCAGATCCAATACCAACTACTTCAATTAATTCCCCATTGGCAACTTCAATCTTATCCTTGTATGATGTGTTTAGTGATGTGAAGAACTATCTCATTGGTTACATGCCAAGTAGCACTAGAATCTAAAATCCAACCATCTGATTGAACGTCAAATGTAAATAATTGATCTTTATGTTCAACAGCATTAACTTTATTCTGTTGATTATCCTTCCATTTTCTGTACTTCTGGCAATCCTTTTTGAAATGGCAATTTTTTTGCAGAAATAACAAGTTATAGAATGCTTCTTTAAATCTTTGTTGGAAACTGACTTTAACATCCTTTCCGAAGAGCTGCATGAAGTCGCTTCTGCATGTTGCCTTCTTTCAAATTCAGCTATAGCCTTCTGCTGAACGACAACAAATGACGATTCCTTTTCTGAACGAGTTACTAATTCTGTTAGTAAAGGATCATAACTCCTAGGCAAACTGCTCAACAGCATAGTTACATTCCAACTGTCAGATAAAGACTCTTCACCTATGTCCCTAAGCTTTAAAAACAATTCTTGCATGTGCGTAATATGCTGCGGAACATTTCCACCTTCTTCGAGCTTCAAAGAACAAATTTTTCGCATCAGATGCACTTTGTTTGTTAAGGTACTTTTCTTTTGATACTCTTTCAAAGCATACCACATTTCTTTAGCTGTAGATTCACCTCGGATGTGAATAAGCTGATCATCCTCCACAGAAAGTCCGATATATACTTGTCCTTTGCTATCAGCTATTTCCCACTCGGCAATAAGTTTTCCTTTAGGATCCAAGTCCGCATTTGGTCTTTCACCACCTATAATCTTTTTATACAAGTTTTCCTTCATCAAAAGTAGTTTAACTTTATGTTTCCAGTTGGAGTAATTCTCATTATTGAGCTTTATAACGTTACTTTGATCAGCCATTGTGCTTCAGCACTTTATGAACAAAGGTCAAACTAGGAAGTAAAACACAAACTGACTTTTTCAAATCGATACTCAACTTTCCTTAAATGCATCCGCGCGCGCCTATAACCTGTTGCAGTTCCTTATGCGCAGTATTAATATACTCTTTATACTCTTAACTAAAGAAAGTAGCCATCAGAAACTTGTTTTATTAACAAACTGTTTTTAAAAAGAACTACAAGATAAAAGTAGAAATTACTAAAACTAAACCTTGTCAAATCATTTCAAACGGTTACAGTTAAAACATTCAACAATCTTTTCTTCTTGTGGCAAATTATTAGTTTTAAAAAACAAATCTAGTTTTTTTGTTTTGTTTCAGAACACGTTCTTGTTCTTGAAATTTCAGTTTTGTTTGTTTTTTGTATTCAGTGACATTGAGTCTTTTCCTACTGTCACTCATAGTAACTTGAAGGGAGTATCCTACTTGTTAAAAACTGTACGTTATGTATTGGAATACTCTAAACTATAAGGCAAAATCGTAACAAACAGGAACACGCCGCACTCAACACAATCATCAACAATCTCGTTGTGCACACCGATAGACATGAATGACAGCATCGTACTCTGACAGACTAGACTGACAACTACTCTATTGACAGTGGAGCTACTGGACCTTCCACCAACAGTTGTTGCCAGATTGGCTACAGTGTTGTCAGATCGAATCGCTACACTTGTGCCAGTGTTGTCAAACCAAATTAGATTGCACTACATGAAAGTTATAATACAAGATTATGTGCTGTGAATTTGTATTATGTTATAGTTTTAGAAAGTAGGCCATGTAGAAGGACTAAAACATTTTTTAAGTAACATGTATTCTTAAATTTGTACGGAAAATTTTATTAACGTCTAAAATACTTCATTTTAACTTTTGAATAAATTGCCAAACTGCCACCCCCTGAAGATTTGCCGCTCTAGGCCGTACCCTATTTAGAAATATGGCCCTGATTGGGATGGATGGCTTTAAGAAAAGATCTGATATTTATTGGGAGATAGTTAAAGGTCATTGATTACTTTTTACTGGGCATCGTGCCTATAGTTGGTCAACTTCTTTTGTATTTGTATAATCTTTTATTAACATGAAGTGGCAATGTTTTCACATAGACGTCAGCTTAGAGTGAAAAGGTGCTAACTCCACTTTTGGTCTCAAATGATTTTTTTGATTTTTTGGAAACGGGAACAGAAGACCCATTGATTAATAAAAGCTGCAACTTGATCACTGAAATAAATTTGTAGGAATGAATGCAATTCTTGTCATTATGATATCACTAACATTTAAAAATTACCATGAAAGGGTCAATGTTATCCTAAAAGGAAGTAGGTGGGATATTTTTTGTAAAAATATTTAAAAAGGGATAAAAAGCGTCATGAAAACAGTAGGAATCGATAATCCTTGTAAAAATTCAATAACATCTGTACTTTAGGAACACTTTTTAAAAAGGAAGGTGATTAAGAAGTTTTGCTTCAGTCTAACTAGTCTTATATTCATATCCAATGTTTATAGGATAAATTGTTTCTGAGCGAACACTGTTCTAGAACTTTTTATCGTATTTCACATTCACTGTATGATCGTTTGTATGCAAGCATTAAAATGCAACTCTTGTCCTTTTGGCAGTCTTAGAAATATGACTTATCATTATCCAGATTTTTAGAAATGGTTAAGAGTGCCCTGTACCTTTTGTTCTGAGATATTTAACTTTGTAATCATCATCACATGTCCAAAATTTGGGCCAAAAGCTTTTATAAACCTTTATCCCAATAGTTTTACAATTACCAAGTCATTTTTTAAAAAATTTTGTGGTTCTGATTAATCTCTTTTCATTTTGTTTGCCTATTCCATTTCAATCTTTTTTTTTCTTTTCTCCCAGCCCTTCTTGAGGATCATGCATAGAAAAAAATGTCATCTTTCTCTTTGTTTGACTTTTATCCATTAAGTAATTTTTTAGTTTTTCCATTTAGAAACAACTGAACAAATAAACTTCAATTTAAAAAAAGCAAACAACCATCACAGAGATAGCCCAGCTAAGTTATAAAATCCCATTAAGCTAAAAATTGGAAAAAAAAATCATTCTGGACATTAAAAATCATCTCTACTGACATTTTGATCGATGGAATTTTTCTTCTTCCTAATTTTCTTTTATCACAAGATCTATATTATATCCTTTCATGCTAACATCACAACACTAATTACCCTGATCTGTTTTGGTATAATGATGGCTATTTGAATAAGTACTCTTAAATGTCAATACACACATAAATACATAAATAGCAAAGGAAAAATACAAATGTAAAATCAAAAGCATAAAAACAAAAGAAATACAACAAATTACCAGTGCATAAGCCACTAGGTTAAAAAGTTGCAAATAATAAGAAAACAAAATGAAAAACTTCAGAAATATTGGAATTTCAATATTTCTGCCATTTTTCATTTTGTTTTCTTATTATTAATATGTTTTTAAATTGCAATGTAATCTAATTGATGATAGTTTTATCATTTAAATTTGTATTGCTATTGTACAACTCTGTATAGTTTGTTTTTTATAAAACATTTGTTTTTCCTGCTAGGAAAAAGAAGAGAGACGTGCAATATGTTTAACTGCTATTCCAAGAAAGAAGGTGCTTTATATTTTTGTTATCATCAACATTTTTCTGTGGTTTTTTTATTACAGTGACTGTCATTATTCAAAGCATGAGGAAAATACTAATAATCTTAAGTCTTTCTCTGCACCAATTTATAATATTCCTCTTTACCACATTCCCCTTCTTAGTAAAGAAGAAATGACTATTTTTTATATTGAAATAAAGCCTGGGACTTGGTGTTTTCACATTGGTGTTAATCTAACAGAATCAAAAAGACTCAATAAATGTGAATGTGCAAGTAATTGGTATGGATTAGACTGTGGTATTCCTGCTGCTGTATGGAAATCCAGTCTATTACAAGATGGTAAAACTCAGCATATTGAAATTAGAAGAAGAAAAAAACCTAGACGTATTATTGTCTTATTTGCTGTTGATGGTCATATAGAGTTGTTAGAAGTCAATATACAGAATGCCTTTTCAGTTGTAGATTTATTTTTAACCATTCAAGAAAAAAATCATGATCCTTCGCTTTTGAAATTATTTAGGGACGGTTATCTTGTTGAGTACCAGAGTAAAATAATACCTTTTCAACTAGATAAAACATTTGTAAATGAGAAGGAGTACAATTGGTCAGAAACCATGTTAAATAAATTGTGGGCTGTTATTTGGAAGCGACTAGCTGACTTCCGTCCTGATGATATATTCCTATTTTCACATGTGTCTTCTATAATATCAAATGAGGTTTTGTTGTTTTTGAAGCTCTATGATGGTTTTCCTGAACCATTCTTTTTTGATCTCAGACCACTGTTATTTAAATTTTGGAGGGAATTGAAAAGTAACAGTACTGACTCCAAATTAGTGCCTTTCAAGCCATCAGGATGCACTTTTCAATTCATTGCATCTATGTGTGAATTTGAAGTGATGAAGTTTTTTTCAAACAGTTGTTCAAATGACCTTCATCATAAAGTAAGTTTTGAGACTAACTTCTGGCCTCTCAAAATGTGGTCTATAGGAAATAGTAATGCTCCCAGTGGATGGCAATGTCATTTTTGCTGCAAAAATGAATGCATAAAAGAATCATTACACAGACAATCACTAATAAAAAATAGCACAATTGCTCTACCACTGTATTTTAGTCAAGCCAATTCATCTGTGATCAAAGATTTTATAGATATATATACTTTATTTAACAGCAAAGATTTATTTTTTAAGACAGTTTTGAGCAACGATAATTTTTTTGCACCATCCATTGTAGTACAAAATCCTCTGTATTCCCATATGATTGACTAAAAGCTTAAAAATGAAGATTTATGTTTATCTTATACCACAAAGTGTGTTTTAGATAAAAAATTAGTGGACAAGTTATATTGTTGTTACAAATAGAAAATTTTACATGTGAATGTTAAGCTAATTACACAGGCCTGCAAAATTTAAGTCATAGAAAAGTGTTTGCAATGTAATGACTGAATTTTATATTATTTTGGCGTTGATTTCAACTATGACATCCATTTTTCTCAATTGCATAAAGAGTTTTCACAAAATGGGCTTGAATATACGGGAAAGAATGCCTTTGGTAAATATTCTGGAGGAAAAGGTCTTTTCAAAATATTTTTATGTCTATTATTTACAAATTAATTAATATATCAAACAATTGGAAATGATTTGCTAAATACATTTTAATCAGAAATATTAATTAGAACAGTTAATGGTTACCATTGTTTAATACATCCTGGATTCATGTATATCCTTAATGCTTTCTTTTCCTTTTTCACCGAAAGCTCCTTTTGGCCCCAATAAAAAATCAAAGTATGGGGGACTTCTCTGTGTAGCATCTAACAGTAGTTCGTCATCATATTGACGTTCCATCTATCTTGATATTTGCTCTTCATCATCCATCATCTAGATATCTTAGTGAAATCTGTTGCCCTGTTCTTCACTAACTGCACCAAGATTTTAGAGAAAGTAGTCCAAATGCAAATTTAAAAAATACACTTTTCAATCTCATTAAACAACTCAAATTTTTGAATTTCATTAACAGATTTTTCTACAATAGATTTATAGTTGGTTCCTTAAAATTCCTGAGGAATTTTGTGGCGACTTCTTTGAAAGCTCTCCAGGCCTCTTTTTCACTTGAAAGCATTTTACTCTTAGACACTTTGTTTTTAAAAAGTTTCCAAATACTTGGAACTACGGAAACACTTTCCTTTATTTTTGCTTCCAACAGTCCTAGAAACGTGTTACCTATGTATTTAAAGCACTTTACTTCTTTTGATAGAGATTTTACAAATTGTTTCATCAAACCAAGCTTGATATGAAGTGGAGGCAACAGGACTTTTCCTGGGATCAACAAAACTTTCCTTTACTACATTTTTACTTTCCAGGTGTTAATGTTTTTCTTTGCGGGCACTCATTTTTGATCCTATGATTCTTTTTATACTGACTATACTAGCCCATGCACACAGGAAGCAGAGGTACTATCATCTATCCATGTTCTTTATATTTCAAATAAGTGAGAAAGCTAAATTCTCGTAAGATTCTCTCAGGTTCATAAAATGCCCTAATGACAGTGAAGAATACTTGCTGCCATTATGCAGAAACACTGCTTTGAGACTTATTTTTAAGGAGTCAATGAGCCTCCACTCGTTCATGTCATACTGTATATTAAAATTCTCCATCAATCCATGGACATTGCTACAGTAAACCAAGCTACTATCTTGAGGGAAATATGGAACGTAATCCGTTTCTCTCTTTCTGAACCATGAGGAAGAGGTACCAAGAGCCAATAAATTCTTTTTCTTCAGCCTAGAACCTAAGAGTTCAGCAGATTCTTTAAAAAGTCCAAATCTCTGGCTAAATCATTCAATTCCAGCTGTGAAAAAAGTTGTGGCCCACTGCTATCTGAAATACTGTGATAGTCCTTGTCATAAGGTTCATATTCAGAGTCTTCAGGAATGTTTTCTAGTTTCTCAGATTTGATTTAGGTATAGGTATTCCTGAGCTATGAGGAACCGGGTGCATTACCGACTAGATGTTTGAATATTTCTTTTATAAATTAAATATTACCCCTTTACATTACATCAACAGATGTAGCAGTCATCACTATGATTTTTGGGTTGTCTCCAGATCATAGGGATCCCAAAACGGAATCTTTTTTTTTTTGCCTTTTTGACCACTTTTACAATTCCTCTACACCAGGGTAACAGGGGCCCATGACTTTTCTTGATCACCAACTTTTACACTGAAATATGTATAATATACTTATATATTTATAATATACACACTCAACAAAGAGCCATTTTTAAGTAAACTATGTCGAAACAAAATTCGTTTAGCCATTTTAATTAACTTGAAAGTTGTTTCTTTTTTTCCACATGAGAGACAGAAAAATCTCTAGTTTTCTCCAGTAATGACAGCTTATGACACTATATGCTCATCCCCTTCCTTAATTAATACAAACGATTGGTAGCTAGGAAAATCAAAATTTTCATTATTTTGAAAAAATGGTACGTGATGGAATTTTTTTACTGTTTTTCCTGAAATCAGCGTCCAAAAATCGATCAGTACCATCTATTGGTTTCTTAACACTTTTTTGGTTGCAGGCCTGTGTCATGTATGATAAATTAGTTTTATTTTCTTACTTTAATAAATACAATGTTTTATGGTATATACTAAGATGATACTCAAATACATTATTAAAACTAAGATTAATTTATGTTATATTTGTGATAACTGAATATTTTAGGATATATTTTGTTAACTCAGATAATTCAATAGTCTATTGGCAGTATTTATTGCCATTGTCCATGTCATCACTTATAAAATTTATTTAAAAATGTGCATCATGTTTTAGTTTTTCACTTTCTCTTTGATTAAGAAGAAATATCTGATGTTATGATTTTATTAGACTTTATTGGGGGATTTATAAAAATGGCAAATATGAATCTGGCTACTCCTTATATTGATGTTATCAGTTTTGAATAAAAATTGAGATCATGCATTCATTGGAGGTCTGAAGTTGATTTATCATTAGAAAATGCTCAAAGTGACCAAACTCTAAAAAAGCTTTTTGGACTAGTTAATAAAATACTATGTTGCATTTTTTTAACATTTTGTCTGTAAAATCTTTTCGGGTTTTTTGGATTGCGCAATTGGAGGAATGCGTGCATGCTATCTCCAGAATTTAAATTACACTAGTGAGGAAAAATGATTTGTTATGCTACTAATTCACTATGTAGTTAAAGGAATAAAAAACAAACTAATAGTCCAAAAGATAAACCAGATTTATTCACCCTAGAAGTAATAGAAGCTCAGTTGTGATTTTTTGAAAAGCTGCTACACATATATTCAAAATATATAGGTCTTGCAAAAAATCACTAGTCTAGTGAATTACGCAAAAGTGACAGCAATGCCATATTTACATTAAAGCTTAAAACAACTAACTAGTTAATCGTAGGTAATTTATAAAAATTGTAGCTAATTTACCTGTTGCTATTGTTATACATATCTCTCTCAAACAAGTTCTTCAGAAAGAATAACGAGGAACTTTCATGTTTTTAGTTTTATAACAAAGTAGATAAAAATCAAGAAAACAATACCATTTATTTAAATATTTTGGCTTTGGTAGATGGTTAAAAAAAAATTCCAGTTTCCACTCCGCAATTTGGTGGGAAACATGCAGTAGCCACTCCAGTAATGCCATTATGTATCAATTAAACAGCTTGTAATGTAGTTTGTTATGTAATTATGTATTAGCCTTGTTCACATTATTTTCGTAAATATTGCAAGTTTTTTTTCTTTTTTTGTATATTCTGTTCATCAAAGATAAAAACAATAAAACTTAAATTGAATATTCCTAACTGAAACAATTTTAAACAAGACACTCAAGCACAGCTAACAGAAACATTAAACAGAACTTTCTAGTAAAAAAACTCATTTTTTCTTATTCCTAAATTCAAAGCATTACATTTTAAAATTCAAAACTAACAAATAAACAATTTAAATAGAATATATGGACACTTTTTTTTCTCATCAATTTTTAATTGCAAAATATAAATTTCAAAATTTTTCTCTTTTTTATACTTTCTTAAATTGTTAGATTTTGGAGAGAAATGTCTTTCAAAGTTTCGATTCTTTCAGATAATTCATTAGCCGACTTATTCAGATCGGACATTTTGTTTTTAACAGAACTTCTCTCTCTTTAAATTATGCACTTTATTATTCACTAATCTTCTATTGTTTTATGAGAACATTGATTTTTTAATCCTGTGTTGCTCTGCCATTTATGTTTTAATTATGCTGACAAAGCAAGCTTTTGCATATTATATGCACATGCCTTATGCCTTAGTGCCCCGTTCGGCTCTAACTTTTGAAAGTGGGCTATGTGACTTATGTTAGAGCTTTTCTCGGGCCGGATACATGTATCTTTAATTATTATCGATTTAATAATACGTAGCATTCTATAAAACTGAGAAAAAAATAATTATTTTTGTTATCATAATAAAATTGCAATTGCTATTCGATTCTTTCTTTTAAATAATTAAAAAGTAGGAGTTTTTGTTATTAGTAGATTAAAGTCTAAAAAAGAAGTGAATCTTTTGTTCCAACGTGACTGTAGGACTTGATCTAACTTATAATATAAGTATTTAAACTGTACTTCCAGTGTATTCTGTTTTAGTCGATATCAATTGTGAGAAGACAATGATCAAAATCATTCAGTTTATTTTATGATAGTCAATGTCTGTCGATGTATTTGTTGCAGCCAATCTTAATAAATTGTCCAAATGAGGCAGTTAAATTATTTCTGTATTTATTCTTGATGAAAACCATCTTACTGAAAGATTCTTCTTGTAGTTTCTTCAGGCATGTAGTGGAGAACTCTGTTTCATCTAGTTAACGTACTATTTCGGACAAATTATAATTATGTAAAAAAAAAAAAACAATACCGTGAAATTTGATTTTTTAATAGCCTGTGCTGCTGATGGGTCACAGAAAAATCTGTCGCTGGCCACGTAGTGGCTAACACTGCCTTAGTGTAATCATAAACATACAATTAACAAAAGGAAACAAATAAAAAAATTTAAATATTCTCAACTTCACACTTTATCTGTAGAAAAAGTTTTATAGCCAAACTCTAAAAAGTGTATACTTTATAGCCAAATCTGTATTTGTCTAAAGAGGTGAAATCTAGTACAATTTGAAAAATATCATACCTTCCAATATTTGGGATTTTTAAGTACAGTTTCAAAGGAAAGAAATTTTTTTTCCTTCAAATTTTTTAACAAAAAAATTCAAAACCAGATGTTCAATTTCTGAAATGATTTAAGTTTTAATATTAAGGCAATGTGTAGTTCCCAAAAATTCCCACCATATGGCCTGATATATACCACAGCCCTGAAAGTTAGGCTGTTTTTTTTCCATATTTATTCTTATTGGATTTAATGCTTAGGGAAAGTTCATTTTTGTGAGAGCTATAGTTTTATTTTATTCTTATCCAAGTTGTTTTTAGTTCTCATTTTGATGAATTTTTTAGAGGAAAGGGAACTGCATTTTGAAAATACATTTTTTTGCTTTTCTTATTTTTTAATCAGAAAATGGAGAGAGGAGTATATGTTAACAGGAAAAAGAGGTTTGTAAAAAGGGGCTGGGGGGGGGGGGGTGTAAGAAAGTTTTTTTTTTTTGCTGTTATCATGGGGAAAAGGTTAGACATTCTCTGAGGGGGGTATGGGAGGGATTGTATTAACGGGGCTCATAGTAGCTCGGCTAGGCACCATATTCTAGCCGAAAACTGCATTTTGTGAGACAATTTTATAATTTGGCACATAGATAGAATGTCATTCTGATCATTTCGAGATGGGGAGACACTCGGATTTCACACACGCACTTCCGGTAGTCAAGGTTTTATACTATACTTCAAAGTTAGGTATAACATGTGAGTTTTTATCAATAAAAATAGTTGTGCGAGGTCACAGCCAAAACCATGAACTCTATAGACACATGTAATGCATATAGTATTAAATTATTAGGCTTCAATGAAAGATTTAAAAAATGGTAAAAAAAAAAAGTTTAACTGGAAGACTGCATTTTTATTTGAAGTTGGGGATGTTTTTAGATATACTCAAATTAAAATGCGACTTTCTGTCGAGGTTTTAGACTTCTTTAAATATTACCACCTTCATATAAAGGGTCACAATTAAAAAATATTTGTACTGCATGTTGTGTTATACATCAAATTATAAGGATGGACTAGACATGTTAGATATAAATTTGGAAAATTGAAGCGACTGAAATTCCCAACCGGAAGTATGCTTATAAGGAATAATACAGCCCATTAGGGTGGTCCTTATTTTTCAAATTTATTTTGTCTCACCCCCCCCAATTTTTTTCCTTTGGCTATAATAACATCATTATGGTCTAATTTTTTTTTAAATTAAAAGTAACGAGCTTGAAGTTCGCATCCTGTAGCCGCATTTTACTGTATTGCCCTGTATCGCTGACCTTTTCGCTTGTACGTTGCATAAACACGGTCAGCTGTCAAATACTAAGTAATTATTGCAGAATGGTATAACTCTACTCGGAAAGAGATTTTTGAGGGGATGTAATTTTAGTACATTTCTGCAGGGTGAAGGAGGGTTTAAAAATATAGGAGTGCACTCTCTTGCCCTACCACATCTAATTTAGTACTGATTTGAAGTTATCGTTATTCTTTGTCTAAAATATGGTACTTAGTTTAAAAAGTAATACATGTAACATTTATTTAATTAGTTAAGTTCATCGCCAGTTAACAGGCTGCAAATTACCTGTTAATCAACAGCTTTTGTCAGTCTTGATTTACATCAAACTAGAGACGAAGTTGACTGCCAGTGAAAGTCTTATTCAAATTGGTCTTAATATTTTGATGTTTCTATAACGTTTATTTCTGACTGATTGCTGTTCACGTGGAAAAACTAGCTGGAAAAGAAATGTTGTATTTCCATTGTAGGGTCATTATATAAGATATGGGTACTTAAAAATGAAGTAGCTCAAGTCACAAGCAGTCCAGACATCAAGCATTAAAACAATTGGGATACTATAGAACTATATCCATAAGAAGAATTTTCAGGATACAATAACATATTTACATGAGGCTTTCAACAACAAAGAAATTGAAGAAACGGTTATTTTTAAAGAGAAAAGAAAAAGAACCAGAAAGGCTTTTTGGAAACTGAATGGATTTGGCATCCAGGGACATTGCGAACGCTCTAAAAAAAACTTGCACATCTTAGCAGTCGAAAAATTTACAAAATTTCATTTTTTTTTTTTTTTAAAGAAATGCAGAAAAACAATGATAATTAAATTAATATAAAAAAGCAAAAAAATATATTGTAGTTGTCGGCAATAATTGATCAATATTAAAATAACGAAACAAAATCACTAACTCAGAAGGATATATTCTGGTGCAACTTCCTTTTTTCGCAGCATAATCGGATGTATCAATTTGGCAATTTTTCTTTTGGGGTCGGAATTTCTCCCGGGTTCACTTAACAAAAGCAAGAACTATATAATTACATGGGTAGTCATTGCCAGCTGCAAAAGGATTTAATACCAAACGATAAACAAAACTGAACTTTGGGCTTTTTTCAGTTCTACAATTCAAACATGTCTTTTTTTCTTTTGATAGATGTAGGAAATCATTTGCAATATTTTTTGAATATAAAATATTTTGTTTTCTTATTGCCTCAGTTCTGTGTTTTGACATGATTTTTTAATTTTGAAATCAAATGCAGACTTGGTGAAAGTTAGCTTAAGTTTTAACTTAAGTTGAATTTAGTGTACTGCAAAGAGTAACTAACTTCAGTCGAAATTTGTTTCTTACAAGATTGGTTTTAACACTATAAAAAAAAAGATTACTGTTGAAAACACACGCTGGATCTCTCAAATGACAATTTCTAAAGCTGAGTTTATTAGGTTGCAATCACTGCGTTTTGCCACAAAATACAAAAATGTCACCAACGCAGTTAATGAAATGAACTTTTATTTCTCTTTCATCTTGCACTATACTAATTAAAATAATATTCGAGAAATTAATTTTAAACGCATTTAATGCCATGTTGACCAAATGATAAATTAATAATAAGTACTAGATTGTTCTTATTCTGGCTACAAGACTTGAATTAAAAACTACAAACTCCCTGTATACGGTTACTCTCATCTGGACGTTAAGAGACAGAAAAATATAAATGGATTTGTAAAATAATAGATCGAATTTTTTTGAAGCAGTGAACGTAACTAATCTCAATCCCACAGCTATTATTATTTGTTCAAAGTACTAAAAAATTAAGATACATTTTTCAAAGGGAAAAAATTATGATCTGTGACCAAAATCTTGGAAATATAGTCATCAAAAATACTAAAAGTTTAAAAGTAGAAGTTTTCCTGTTTGATTGAATTTGTTACGTAAAAGTCTTCTACAAAGTTCACTTGCCACTAAGGTTAGCCCCTCCCACACCCTGTCAGTTCAGTTTGAGCGATGACTGACATTGGTGGATTGACTTTGAGCATCGCCGCTAACTACACTTGTGCTCCCCAACAGCAGGGGCAAAGGTGTCATTCCACCCTTGCACCAAAAATCTGTTTTTCCAAATATTGGATAAAAAGGTTATTTTGTAATGTTTTGAAAGAAAAAAAATCCCACAGAAATAGAAAATAAACACAATACTATTTGTAAACACACTGCCACTATCCACCCCTCTCCTCCAAATTAAAATCAAGTCAGTTAAGCAGCTCTTAAGTGCAATATCATTAAAATATTTATTTTAAAGTATTGAATGATATGAAATAAGTAATTTTGTAATGATAAGATTACTGGTATAGGCTCTTTTTTTCTTCATTAATATTATCCAGAATTATTAAAATTTTGCTCTCTTCATTTTAGTGCAATATCATAAAAGTATATCTTTTAAAATAATGTACGATATTGAAAAAAATAAGTTTATAAAGATGAATTAACTGGTAAGTACTCTTACTTTGTACATAAAATGTTTCTGAACTAATTTTATACAAATAACTTTGCTTCATAAATCAAACACTGTTTGAGAAAAACTTATTGCATGGTATGAAAATAAGTTCAATATAATCATTAGGTAGTTCATGAAAAAAAGTGGTTTCCGGAAATCTTGGGCCAATTTCCGGCTTCCCCCAATCGAGTTTATCCACCAAGTTTTGCCCCCGTGGTAAAAGTGAAAAATTGCCACCTTTGACTTTGAAAGACATTTTGCAAACAGAAACTTTTAAAAAAGCTCTGAGAACATATCTTGTTGGACTACCAAATGAAAAAATCAAACTCAATCCATCTACTCTAAATAATAAACTTATCTTTTTTTGCACCTGCTCTATAAATTTGACCTTGTCCAGCTAGATATCCAATTCACCCTACTGTATATTTGATGGGCAAGTATTCATAGCAAAATCATTGTATTTCTTACATCAACAATTCGAAAGAAATAGATCATCCCTAAATCTGGCTATAGCTACACTCAGCCTTTTTTTTTCATTGTTGGATTTGTCGACCACAAAAGATACTTATTTGGTTCCCAAGTTGATGAACAGTATTTCTCATGTATAGGCAGGGCCGGCTTAAGAGCAAAATACTGTGTGTGCAAGAATGAGTTTTGGCGCCCTTTATAATGAAAATGGGTCTAGAAAACGCTCTAAAAAAGGTAAGGAATGCACCGAATATTTGGTATTCAACCTGGCAGGTCTGATAAGAGCTGAAAAGTCAAAATTAAAATATAAATATATAGTGTTATTTTAAGCTACAAAAATAACTGAGTAAAAATATATTTATGTTAAGAACAGTAGTGCAGCCAGAAATTTTTTGTGAGGAATGTTTTAGACAAGTTTAATTTGATAAAACCCTAAAAAAAAAGCGGAAATGCAAAAGATTTTCACCATCACCGTCAGATTGACGCTTGACATTTTTCTAAATCACCTGAGGCAGACATAATTTTGTTTAGCGCCAGCAAAACTGGGGCAGAATTGCAAATAAATCTGGTTTTGTAGTAGGTTGGTGCAGGATACTGCTTTTGAAGCTTTCTGCCTTTGTATTAATTAGCATAAACGAAAAAGGCGATTGGTTTAGATCAAACTAGTGTTTAGTGGTGACGAATATGTGTTCTCCATAGAAAACGTGAAGTTCGGACAATTTAATGAGCTATTCCGAAAACAATACCAAAATGGTCAAAATCCGTACGCTGCACGGCTAATCTGTAAAAGTTGGCAAATATGAAAATGTAATTAAATTAATTAAAACTTGACTTTCATATGAACTTTTACAATGGATTCTCTCAGCGTTAAATTCTTGTAACATAATCTGCATTTAGCTTTGTGCATGTTATTGGCAGATCAAAGCCATCTTTTGTATGGGTCTCTACTTAATTACAAGACATTAAAACACAGTTGCCTTGAATTTTTTTTATCAAAATATTTCCTACACGAACCATAAGTAAATTTATAAGATAATCTATCAATGGGTCCATCCACAGAAGATTGAAGGGGGAAATATGAAAATTAAATTTGTGACAGCTAAAAAAATGTGCAAAATTTAAAGACCCAAGATGAAAAATAAGGACTTTAAGGACCCGCACATAACGACCAACCAAAAATAAGTAGTATTTCTGGACAGTGTTTTTTGTGACAATCCATTTATACACAACCAAGACTGTTGAATGAAATATCAATTTAAAGACTAGAATCTCTGCTTCTGCCAAATAGTTTATTTAAAATTGCACATTCTAATATGTTTAAAAAGCTAAGTAAATTTTTTATTTTGGTACTCTATAAGGTAACTATGCAGTTGATGCATCGACTGAGCCTTGCAATGACCCCTATCGTTTGTTAAACTATAATAAATGTATTAATATTTCAAACATGTAGTTCTCTGCTTTAAGCAGTTCCTTTCATTATTTGTTGATAAATAAAACTTAAAAGTTTAAAAAGTTTCGTTGGATACTATTATGGATATATGGGATACGATTTGTCACCAAAAAAACCAGCTACACAATCTGTGATGACTGCTGTTTTCCAAATCAAGTTTCATTATATCTCTCGGCAATAGAATACAATATCCAACTTGGATGAACTTCCAAAAAAGTAACTGCTCATGATAATCATAAATACGCAGGCTGCACATGGGTCTACTAGTGAAAATTTAATCCGAATTTGCATTGATATAGTGAAAATTTCATTAAAAAAATGGTGGAAATCAACATTTCTGCAAAGATGAGCAGAAAATGCTAGTTTGTTACCATGCACAATTTTAAATAATTCAAAATATGGCTGATAAATATCTCATATTGAAATTTATGAAGTCAAAGAGGTTATTCACATTAAATACAGTAAAAATGTCATTCATGACTGAGCACATCTGAACAGAAAGCTCAACTTTATTTAGGAAGGCCAAAATCAATTACATGATTGTTTTAAAACACATTTGAGCATTATTTTAAAACTTTACCTATTGCAGTACAGTCTTTCTATACAAAATAAAAGGTATCAAAGGAAATTAGAAAAGAAATCCATATAATAAACACATTAAAAACTAATTCATTAGAAGAAAATCTATGTTCTTTGGATCATTTAACATCCAGTATTATAAACAAGTTGGTAACATTTAAAGTTTTATAATTCAATTTTGTACAGGCAATGCATTTGAAGCAGATAAATTTTTTAAGTGATTAAAAACAATTGTAAAATTACAAAATAAGCTTAATATAGTTTTATGCACTTATTTTAATCAACTTTAAAAGAAATTGTGAAAATATTAAATATTCTCAAACTTCTTATAACATAAACTGTTTTGAAGTACTAAGGTTTAATAGTAACATTCATAATAACTAAATATTTTTTTTTGTATATTATGTTTATAAATGGTGCATTTTGATAATAATAAAGAAGAATTAAGTGTTTTTAATTTCTGTATGAGGAACTACTTCCATTTTTGTTTTTAGATTTGAAATTTCTGTACAAGATAAACTGAATTATTTCCCAACTTCCTGTAAAAACCACATTAGCAATTTTAGGTATGTAGTTTCTTAGTAATTTCATGCAGAATTCAACACACAGAATTCGACAATTAATTGAATAATTAAAAGCTGATAAACAGTAAGTTTTTTAATGCCTTAAAAAATAAACTTAAAACATTTAATGAGTAGATAATTGTCACCAATAAACAATATGCACTAATTTTTTTTCTATACAATTTATAATAAAAAAAGTAAAACTCTTATAACAAGTTTTGGATAGGTTTATCAAAATGGAGTTTTTATTACTTGTATTATGTATAGCAAAATGTGTCTATAATAGAAAAATATGGAATAAGACATAGCTCAGCATTCTATGACCAATAGTGTGTGAGCTACACTTAAACTAAATTAACTACTGTTAAGTTGTATTCATCATTTTACATATTTAACAATGGACAAAGACTTTTAAATCCAAACATTAACAATTTCAATGAAAATATTTCAATGAGTTGAATTACACAGCTTTTTGAAAAATGTATTGAAACCTGGTCAATTTTTTTTTTCAAAACATGAACAATAAAAAAAAAAATATAAAAGTAAGAGCCATCACAAAATGTATCCCCACACTTAGTGTCAAACAACTATTTCTGAAAGATTACAAAAATGTCACACACAGAGACAAATTTCCTTTGTGCAGGTTAGACCCTAATAACTGCACAAGTCTTCTTATTTTGACTTAAAAAGTCTTCACTGCACCACCATCTCCTTCAGAAACGAAACGTTTGCGTCCCCTGAAAATATTTCTGTATGCTTTAGTAACCATGAGATATTAATGAAATCATATAAAAAAAGAAACATAGCTTGTGATACAAAAATATGTTCAATATAAAAGGAATTACAATCACATTGATTATTATTAAAATACTCTATGTTTTGGTTGGTTGTTTTCAAATTATCTGGCGCCATCTGCAACACGAGGGCTATATTGCGCCAAAACATTCGTCATTTGACAAGCCAACATACATTTACAAACACTCATGCCTTACACGGGACTCGAACCCGCAACCTCGCAGTCTAGAAGCTAGCACGCTAACCACTATACCATTTGGTCGGCCAGTATGTTTTGGATCTATTAGTTATTTATTTCTTTATTCAATTACTTATTAGATAAAATAACAAATAAAAGACAAAATAGCAAGTAGCAGCAGGATACATCTTAGCATTGTGATCAAAGACGGCATACTATATCTAGGAATGGGGAGAGATGCCCTAAAAAAGGACTTTTAGGGGAGGTAACCAAGGTGTTTCCTCAGCAAAGAGAAAAGCCTTGATGGTGAAGCAGCTACCAGACCTACTCCTGTTACCTCTACTTGTTTTTGAAAGTAGAGATGGTGAAGTAAAAATATGCAGGGAAACAAATTCTTAATAACTGAATAACATCACTCCCAACTTCTGTGTGACAAGTTTGAAAATATTTAAATAAAGTAAGAAGCACAGAAATTGACAGAAATTTAAATCGTGGCATTAAAAAACTTTAATTTTATTCAATATAAGCTGAAGTAGCATAAATACTGACCCTCAAAAAGCCTTTTATTAAAACTATTTTGATTCTGTAGAATTGTATGTATATTGCATATCACCTCATAAATGTAAGCTAAAATTTATTCAGAAAAGTGTGTGTGGGTTGGGGATAAATAAAGAAGCAATCAATGGAATACCCTTAAAACCTAGTGATAGACACTATTTACAAGGAGCAACTTGTTATTTGAGACTTAAGTGAAGTACATAAATATTAATATTTTAAGAAATAGTTTTCTTAAAGAAAATAAGTTTTAAAGAATAAAATGTTTTAAAACCATGGATGATTTCAAGAATTTGAGTCTGTGAGGCCTTCTTCCTTAGTTACTAAGAGGAATTACCAACAATTTATTTTTAACAAATAATCTTAAAAGCATAAAAACAGCATTATTAAGCAAATTTACATTGATACCAATGATATAATTTTGTAAAAATTCCAAAATTTTAAATATTTTTTTATAAATTGTAATTCTATTTTGCAATCACTTTCATTACTATTAATGTGAAAACTTTATATCTTATTCAAAATACAAGCTTAGAAGTAGTGGCAAAAGTTTTTATTTATTATTATTAAGAGTATTTCAGTAATTTGAAAATGTTGTGGAAATTTGCTAAAGCTGGTATGGTATTTAATTGAGGTCTACCCCAGTCCAGTCAATCGGCAATATTTTGATATTGGATTGCTGTGTGATCTAGATTCTGGATTTTCGAACTGCAAAAAGCTTGTGTTTTTGCTGATTGAACAACTGAAGATCTGATGTGAGCATAGTTAATTAATCTTAACTGTATATATATTACTTTGTGTTATTTACTTTTGTATAATTCATTTTTACTGTTATAAATATAACTTGAGCTTAGAGACCTTTTTGGGATTGACTCAGGAAACTTTACTTGAAGTTGATTGCAGCAAAAATTATTTTTTATGGTAATATTTGTATGCTCTCGTATTGCAACTCTCTTAAGTTTACTTCTCCACGAAAATCAACAAATAGCTTTAGTCATTATTGAAGAAATTGATAATGACAGTCTAATTCAGAACTTTCAACACTTTTAAAGTGTATATGGTTACACAAACTAACGTACATCATCTAAACAAAAAAATGTTCCACAGGATGAAATGCACAATTTTGGATTGATTTAAAAAAAAGAATGCAACTAAATTATTTTAGCCTTGTTGAATAATAACTATTAATTGAAAAAAGAACTGCAACTTGTCAATTTGATAGCAGATATTACAGTAATGGTTATTAACAGATTTTCAAAATAAAAAATAAGGACTTTCTAAGCACTTCGTTAACCTTTTTAAGGACATGAATTTTTTTTTGTGATTTATACAATTTGGAGAAAAGAAAAATTTAATGAATACTAAAATTCAGGAATGAAATTTCTTTTAATTCCTAATGATTATAACCAATCATTGTGAGAAATATATGTACTTTTACTAAATGTATTTTAAATTTTTGAAGTGCAATGTAAATCATGCATATTTTTAATAATCTCCTGTTTCCGATAGCACTTTTAAGGCAAATTGAAAAAAAAAAATTACCGATTTTCTGCTATAATTCCTACATTGCTTTATTTTCCCTCCATGGTTAATATATTTAAATTATCAATTTTTTATAAAAAAAAATTAACTCAGGGTAGCCACAAAATTCAGAAAAAAAAGTTCCCTGATAGACTTCCGATCTGAGATCCGTCATTGGTTCATTGCTATGCGAGAATGGGCTTTTTTCCCTCACTGAAAGGTTCATTCCTGCGTAAGCATAAGCTTGCTTCACTAACTAAAAAATAATTGCTACGTAAACTCTTAATATAAGGAGCCCCTCCCCTGTCAAGAAAAAAAAAAATTCCCAGTTAACACACACTAATACAACAACCAATTGAGAATATTTTAACACGTGTGTGTGAAAAGCAAAATTAGAAGGCCAAAACTACTTATGTCAAAATTTCAGAGTTCTAGGACTATAATAAGTCGCTTTTTGTGAAAATATTAATTAAAAAAACTAATTAAAAAACAAATTAAAATTTTAACATTCTTTTTCTCAAATGTCCAATTAGAAGGCCAAAAATACTATGTGGAAAAATTCAGAACTGTAGCCTTATTAGATCGTTTTGTAAAATATTTGTTAACTAATTAAGAAGACTAATCAAAATTTTAAAATTTTGCTTGTCAAAAGTCCAATATTACTTATGTTGAAAATTTCATAGTTAAAGCCCTATTAGAAATCATTTAGTGAAATATTTGTTAACTAATTAAAAAAACTAATAAAATTTTTAAAAGTTTGTTTTTCAAAAGTCCGATTAGAAAACCAAAACTGCTTATGTTGAAAATTTCAGAGCTGCAGCCCAATAAAAAATCGTTTTGTAAAATATTTATTAATTATAAAAATCATCATAATTTTAAAATTCAGTTCGTCAAAAATCCAATTGGAAAGTCAAAACTACTTATATTGAAAATTTTAGAGCTGTAGCCTTCGTACAAATCGTTTTGTAAAATATTTATTAAGAAAATTAATTAAAAAAACTAATTAAAATGTTAACATTCTGTATTCAAAGTTCAATTAGAAGGCTAAAACAACTTATGTTGAAAATTTCAGAGCTTTAATCCTATTTTAAGTAGCTTTCTATAGACCCACAGACAGCTTATTTTATTATTTTAGAAAAAACAAAAAAACATCTACACTTAATATGAATATTCTGCCTAAACAAATTGGCCTATGTCCTAAAATCTGTAAATTTTTATTTCCAAAATCGGATCAAATTCTATGTAAAACGGCAATTTATTGCCATACATATTGCAGGCCTTAAAAGACGTGTATATATATTTAAATTGTAAAAAATGAATGATTTTAATTGCATTCCTGTGATATTTAATTGCAAATATAAAACGGAAGTTTAGAAATTAACTAGCAACATGTAAAATTACACAAAATGTTCATCTCAATTTAATAAGAGAGCATTCGCGTATCGGTGCGGAAATATGCTTCTTGAATGCTTAGTAAAAAACACTTGATGGTTATGTACCTTAAAATAACTTTCAAACTACCTTTTCCATTACTTTTGTTCTCTATTTTGAGCAAGAAGGCATGATAGAAAGCCAGAGAAATGCACTTAATCAAGGTACGTGCGAAATGGGTATACGTGATAATGCTCGGAAACTTTGGGACGACCCCTTACAATTTACCTACTCATGATCAGTGAGCCACTAGTTTGTGCGTGGTACGTTTGAACATGAATGCGCAACAGGCGATTTCGGTAGGGGTGTTTCGCATATTGCATTCTGTTGGAAAGGAAAAAAATTTGCATTTTGTCACAAAAGAACAGGAAGGGTGCTATTTTCAAAGAAAAAAGGGCATTTAAAAAAAAAAAGGCAGTGAGGACAAAAACACTTTGGATGATCACAGCATTTTGCTAATATTGGTTTTAACTTGGAAAAAAATAAGCACTTTTAAGGACTTCCTTAAAAATAAGAACTTTTAGGAGCCTTAGAAATTTTTTCGAGTTTTTAAGGACTGTATGAACTTAGAAAGTAAGCATAAAAATCTTTCTGAAATAAAAAAATAAATATAAATTATAATTAGTCATTACTTTTAGGAAATTTAAAACTGAATTGCTTCAAATGTCATAATATTGTTTTGCATGTTAATATAAATAACAATCTACTAGTATCTAAGAAAGGAAGAAAAAAATCAATACCTAGAGGGCAACTTCTTCAAAACTTCATCAGCAAGGAATCCAGCTGCATGGCACTTAATAACAAACTTCTCCAAAACAGTATAAGCTTGTGGTACATCAATGCAAATATCCGGCATTTCCTCATAAACACGAAAGAATCCCTAAATATAATTTTTTTTTAATTTGAAAGGATATTTTATTGTAATATTTAATTTCATTTCAGATAAACAAACAAACATTTTCACCTCCACCTCTTCAAAGTGGAAGGTAGCATACTTGTTGACTTCATAAAAAAAAAAACAATACCCAATATTAAATCAGAATAAATTGATCTCATTTTAATTCTACCACAACACTGTTAGTAAAGCAAACAATAGTGGTTTGTGTCAGTTTTTTCAAAAAAATTTCAGCTATTACCAATTACAGTAAAGAATTCAATTTAGTGTTACCAGAAAGTGTTTCATTATAGCTTTTGTTCAATGTCAAGTTGAAATAATTTGGTTATTTTTAATATCAAGGTTCCCTTTAAATTTTTTAAGGATCTTTTTCCAAACTAACAAAATTAAAAGGTTCTAGGGACTTTTTAAGGACCAATAAGACATGCTAAAAATCATAATGTGAATGGCAAATATTAATTAATATTAAAACTTGAATAGCAATTGTTAATTATTTTTTAAAAATTAATAATTTTGAATTACACAGCACACATTTTCCCTTATGAATATTGACCCATTTTTTAAAAAATTTCAAAGTCGGGGTATAGATTTTAAATTTTGGTCTAATTTCCAAACATTTTAGTCAGGACTTTAAAAGTAAAGTTAAATTAGATCAAATAGTGTTAATTATTTTCCAATTTTCCTGCATATAATTGCAAATAGTGTACATATTTCTTTTTATAGTTATATTTTCTTAAATTTATTCGTTAGCAGCCATAATACAGGTTCAAAAAAAAAATAATAAAATACTTCAATGGCTAGGATTTAATTAAAAAAATTGTGATTATTCAGTGTGCACTGGTCACTAAATCCAATTGCACTGGATTTTTTTTAGGAAAGTTCAGACACGAGGATATAAAAACTGCCAAGAAGTGGAATTTAGTTGCAAGAATTGGAGACTAGTTACACTTTCAGAGTTGCCTAACAAAAAATTTGCAGGAAAAATAAAAAATTGTTAATGAAGAAAGCTATTAAACTATTCTTTTGCTAAACATGACAAAACTGATTGGCCTCTGAAGATATAAGATTAATTTAAATGGTTCTCAACAAAAACATTTCTAATGAATTATTCACAGAAGAATGTCAATTTTTAAATTTGGGGAAAAACCCTGAATCTGGTTTTGTTGTCATTTCGTTAAAAGAGGGCAAAATTTCACTAAGCACAAAATCAGTTTGAAATTTGAGCACTCCCTTAAAATCTTATAACTTTTCAAAGCACAACCTTAGCCAATACAAACATTTTTCCAAAATGGGAATCAAATGAAATAGCAATTGTGTAAAATTTTTATTAAATATCACATCCATATTTGAAGGGTAGGTTAATGAAGCAGGAATTTAATAAAAAGTAGTTTCTAGATATTCCCTTTAACAGTATTTACTTTTATAAGTAACATGCTTTTTTTATTAATCAAAATATATGTTGCGAAGCAGTTTAGAGATCTAGACTAAGTGTCAGAAGTTAGACCTAAAAAATGTCACACACCCCACATCCCTTCATTTACTTTCACTTAAAAAAATTTCGGTCTTCAATCCAAATTTGATTTGACTGCTGTATAAATAAGAAAACTATTTTTGCAAAGATAATTTTTAAACTATTTGGATGCAAGTTTGTTTATCAGTGATTATTTTACAAATAAAGCATCAAATAACCTCTAAATTGATAGAAACCAATTGTTAATATCTTTTTTAATATGATTTTCAAAACAAACATGACGTTAAACAATAAACATAATTAAAGAAACTGGATGTTTGATACTGGCACCTATTCAAAGCTCTACATGCGATGCCAAACTTTTCATAGTTCGATTCATTCAATCAGCAGCTTTTTAGGCAACAGCAGAACAACTGTTCTATCCGAGTACCCAAACCTTGTATAAATCAAACAAATTATGGTTTGTCCAAGTTATTCATTTGTTAACCTCCCTGTACGCTTTTCACAATTACAAAATAAAGCAGGTTTATATTTTTTATATTAACATTGCTAGTCAAATTGATAAGCAGACAAATTCATTTTAAACCATAAAATCGATATTCAGTAATTTCTTATGCCTGTTTTTTTTTTTTGGTTAGGTATCATTACTTAACTGAAAAAAAAAAGTGTAAAACTATATTTTGCTTTAAAAAGAAATTTCGAGGTAATGATATATCAACCAAATGCAGTTTTCTTCCTTTAGTGAAACAAGCTATTCTTTTTCCAACACTTAACATACCATAAGATGCACAATTAAATAAATTTATAAAAATACTACAAATATTTAAAAAATAATATCATTTACAAACAAAAATACACTTACTCTAGTCATTTGATCCAGGGTAACAATGACACTAGATGCCAAAACTTGAAGAAGTTTGCACATAAGGTTCATTGTACGCTCTCCCATGTCTTCAATGACCATGATTAAAGCCTAAGGATGTGAAAATTTTATTTAACGTCCAATTTAAAACATAAACTTTTAAATGTATGTGTTAAAAAAAAAAAACAGAAAAAAAAATTTCAGTATTCATACGCAAAATCAGCAGGCGCACACATAAAAAAGTCGTAGTTGAGTTCATTTTAATTTTATTTAAGACTTTTTATTTAAAAATTGAGAGTAAAACGACTTTAATAAAACTATAATGCTTTAGTAGAAGAAAATTACATCACTTTATGAAACTAGCAATTCTACAAAAACTTTCTGTGCTTAATCTTAACTACAAGTAACAAAATATTTTAATATGTTAATAAATATCAACAACTTTGAAAGACAGCTTAACAAATAAGTTACATATGTTAAGGTTAATTTGATAAATTTGGATATTATATAAAACTAGTTATTTTAAAAAATAACTATGACTATTGGTTAATATGATAAACTATTAATAGTATCTTAATATTGATCATATTAACCAGTTATTATACATAGTAAAAAAGCACCTTGTTAATATAATATATATTTTTTATTTATCTCTAATTAATCACACTAACCAGCTATTATGTATAACAACTGTTAGACCACACTTAATATGATCAATACTGGATTCTGCACAGTCCTATTGTTTATGTTTTCCTCACTGTTATGCTTGAGTATTTGTTCAGTGATAACACTGCTTTTGGATTCTTATTTTTGCTGGTCAACTAAATTTAGTTGAACCTACAGTTATTATTATTATCATCAATATGAAAATACGTTTTAAAGAAAATACTATGAGTTTACTTAAGAATACAGGTGAAAATTGTGAAATTAGGAGTAAGGAACAGTATTGTGGATTGATTGAAAGTCCGAGAATCAAAATCAAAATCAGTGAGAAAATACTAGAGGACTACAAGATTTAAAAGGTATGATATCATTAAATAAGGTAACACAGAATCTGCTAGTCCTGTTCAAATAAATGATTGTTTGCAGAAATATGTTTTTGTAATTTGATATTTTTTGGTGTTTTGTAATAAAACTGAATTTAAAATTAAACAATTGTTTTTTTACATTTATTTATAAGAGCTGCCTGCAGTGGATTGGTTATTATATAAAATCACCATTTAATTCAATAAATCCTATGAAATTAATCATATCAGCTGTTTACACTGGGTATTTTATAAAATACCTGCAAAAGTAATGATTTTTTTTAATTTGCCATACTAATAAGTCTTTTTAGTTATTATATAAAATAACAGGTAATTTTAAATAATAGCAGATTTATCAAATTGACAGTAACATTTATACTGAGTTAACATTTAAATAACATAATACAAAACAATTTATTTTTATTATTTGCCATTTTGTAGCCGTTATAAGCAAAATGAAGTGAACTAAATGAAATGCTCCTTATTTTCTCAGATTAGGTTATTTTCAGCTATACCACAGTTACTCTAATTTATATAGTTGAATTTGGAAGTACTTTTAAAGTTTATGCATGGAAAAAAGTGTGTTATTTTTTTTATGATAATGCAAGACAATGTGTCCTTTTCTTTGAAGTGTATGTCTTTGCTATGTCTTGCTTTGTTTTCATTATATTCCATACTCCTCTTTCAATACTCTAATTAAACTGTTTATGTTACAGTTACTAAATCTTTTATCCTGATTGATTCTGTATAGAAAGACATTCATTTTTAGCCAGAATATTGCTTAATTAAACAAGATCAGAGTGGCTATAGAACCTGGAAATCAGGGAAATGTCAGGGAGCTTTCTGATTCTGGAAAAAATCAGGGAAATGTCAGGGAACTTTTTAAAATTTCACAAAAATTAGGGAAATTTTTTATTGTTTTAGGTGTGTTTCCCCGTTTATCCTTATTTTGGCACCATTTACCCGGAAAATTGTGGTGGTAATTGTTAGAAGTTTTAGTTTAATGTAAAGAATAATTTAAACTTTTGATTAACGCCAAAACTTTTTTTTTTAAATCGGTATATTATCGTTTTAGCATACATGTTCTATTTTATCAGGGTGTCCACACATCTGGAAAAATTAATGAAATTTAAAAAAGAAATTTGCAGTAAAATTCTTTTTCTCGTCTAGAATGAATTAAAACTATTATAGTTTTCAATAAAATTGTTTGACCGAAAGAAAACTTTCTTGAAACATCAAGTTAATTTCAGTTGGTAAAAATGAATTTGCAAGTATAATATTAAGTACTCTGAAGTACTTAAATTCACACATTCTCCAAATTGCAGACTAAAAGACAACAAAAGTTCTTTAGCAGAAAAAAAAATACTGTCTGTTACATGTTATTGCAGGCAAATTTTATTATTATCAACTAAATAAGTACTTTTAAAATGCTGGTGTTTTTTTAAACAACAATTGCAAATGAAATTTAACCCTGGAGATAACATGAGAAGGTAAGCAAAAGGTTGGCCCAGCTTCTATCTTTTCTATGTCCACTGCGCTGTAACTCATTTAAATTGTATGCACTTAAAAAACCTTAATTAATGAGAAGAAAGTATGCTTCATTAGAATAAATTCTTTTATTTTGACAATCACCTGTGTTATACATTATCTCAAGGAACATGGCACACCCTTCAAATTTGATGTGTCACAAGTTCTTGGTCTCGAATAAAAAAAAATTCTTCTTAAATTTCATCAAATAATGAAAGGAAAAAAAATTAGAGGTTGAGAACAAGAAAATTTTAAAAATAAGGATCTCCGCAATCTTCATAGTTCAGTATTTTTTTATTATTTTTTTTTTTTTTTTGAAATATGCAATTTTTAATTTATTATTTCATTGGATAAGGGAAAATATTAAATTTTAAATGATGTTGTTGACAAACTCCAAGACCTGCATTCTGCCAATTTTCCATCCAGCACCTATTACTTAAACAGATTTTTATAATCCAAAGAAATATAAGTCAAAACATATTTTTTCAATAGTGACTGATTATTTTGTTATTATTGTCAGCTTAAGTTGATAGCCTTATTGGCAATACAAAGACTTCCTTTCCTTGTCCTTACAGACTTAATTTTTGGAGACTCGTGAATAATCTACCTCTTAGATTTTCATGAAATTTTTTTTACTTATTTTCCTTTAGCCTATACCCAATACTATTTTGTTCCTAACAGCATCTCAATTCAAGAGACTTACCCCATATTGCAAATTAAAAAAAATATATCTTTACAATTACACTACCACAAACATATTTACTAATGCAGTGACTCACATGCACAGAATATGAGGAACAGAAAGAAATTTCAACAACATTGCAAATCAAATTGAAAGATGGAATTCAATCTCATCAGAAAAACAATAATTAAATTTTATCATAGTAAATAAATACATATGCTTACATCAGCTATTCAGATATATATATAGATTAAAAACAAATTGTGAATAAAGGTAACTTGCCTCAAATACTAGCTCGTGGTGAAAATGTGGTACTTCAAGTTCACGAATACAGCGGCATGCTTCAACACTATCACCAGAGCAAAGATATTCTCCCAAAAGTAAATTCATCTGAAATTTTATAATGCATTTACATACAATTCAATATTTCTTGAAAGCAAAAGCCATTCAGATATAGACAAAATGAAATCACATTTCCTAAAATTAACCAAACAACTTTATTATAGCCAAAAATATCTTCCAATGAAATGATAATTAAGAACTTTGAGCAAATAAGTTATATTCTTCTCCCTTCCCTTTACTTAGTGCACAGGTGAGGGCACCAATGAAAGTAATTTGTTCAGCTGTTACAGGGTAGTTAAACTTTGGTAATCATCGACAAGAATATAACAGTTGTAGATATTAAGTGAAGAATAAAAAAAAATTCTAATTGGACTTTATTTTTTATTAACTTTAGTTTTTTTTTTATATATTTTTTTAAACTTCCAACAATTGCAACTAGGGGTGCTGTAAGCTATCTCAAAATATTTAGCCTAGTCATTTTATTAAAGGTATTCATTACTTCCCTGGTTATACAAGACGCTGTTTCAAATTTAAAGGACTTGAGGAAGCACCCTGTATACATGTATACAGGACTGCTGATCTCAGCAGTCAAACACTAAGAAATTATTGTAGAATGATACAGCCCCACCCAGAAAGGGGCTTTAAGGGGATGTAATTTGAATACACTTCTGCATATGGTGGATGAGGGTGACAGAAATGTCGGAGTGCACTCTCTAGCCCTCCAACATTTAATTCAATGTTGATTTCAATTTGAAGTTGTCGCAATTCTTGGTTTAAAATATGAGACACAGTTAAAAAAGTATTGTAGGCAATATTTATTTAAATGGTAAAATTCATCATCAGGTAACATCCAAAAATTGCTTCCTAAAGTTCTTTTAAGCCCTTTAAATTTGAAACAGCATCTCGTATAGCCAGGGAGTAACGTGTACCTTTAATAAAATGACTAGGCTAAATATTTTGAGACAACTTACAGCACAGAGGCAATTTTTGGAAGTTACCTGATGATGAACAGGCAGCAAATTGCTTTCTAATTAACAGCTTTTGTCTGTTTTCTTTTAGAACAAATGAGAGGTGAAGCTGACTATCAGAGAAAGTCTTATTAAAATTAGTTGCAAGAGAGTGCTTAATATTTTGATGTTTCCAGAGCACCTTTTGCTGGCTGAATGCTGTTCTTGAAGAACAACTAGCTGGAAAACATGTTTTCCACAATAGGGGAATTACATACGTCGTAGGTACTTGAAAATGAACTAGCTCAAGTCACAAGCAGTCCAGACATCAAGCTTCAAAACACTTAGGATAAAATAGGACTATATCAATAAGAAGAATTATCAGGATGTGAAAACATATTTACATGAGGCTTCCAAACTCCAATGCCTAAGGAAATTGAAGAAAAAGTTATTATTTTAAGAAAGAACAGAACAAAAAGAAATAACTCTAAAAAGGATTATTGGGAACTCATTGGATTCTTCTGCATCATATTTTTAGAGGTAATGTAAATTCAAGATAAAACCACAAACTACTCGAAAACTTGCTATAAGAGATTTTCCCTCCCATTCTAAAATAATTCAGCTCACTTTCAAAGCTCAGATAAATTATAGGTAAAGGGTAGAAAATCTCACATGCGAGTTTTCATGTGAATCAATTGTGTTAACGAGTTATTTCTGAATAAAATCACGTTATTTTATAATGTTGTAGTATAGTAGTGGTTTTTCCAAACCAGTGTGAACACATTTGAGCCCCACATTGAGTTCCCACTCAAATCACAGAATGAAAATCAATGACTTTTAAGGACTTAAATAATGTTTTTAAGGACCTTCGAAATTATTTTTCAGGCATCATGTCTATATATAAATTTTTAATAAAGTATATTCTGCCAAAAAAGGTACAAGTTGGTGGATGCGAAATACAAATATGACAGAAATACAAATATGACAAATATGACAGCGAAATACAGATATGAGAGAATATATAGAGAATTCTGATACAGTGCAAATAAGTAGCGGTCATGCAGGAATAGCAAGTCCGAGTTATATTTTTTATAACTTTTGCAGTTGGACAAAACATTTGCAAAAATTAAGGACTTTTAAGGATCTTTAAGCATTTTCAAGTACTTTCAAGGCCTTGAAAACAAGTTAAAAAATATTATGCACTTTTAATGACCGTAGGAACCCTGTGGATGGTTATTATTTTTTATCTGTAATATTTTGAAATACAATATTTGTAACAAACATCACGAGTTCTAGGAAAATAATAAGATATTTGACTGTGATAAAAAAAATGATTTGAAATTGAGGCAGAGATTAATAAAATTTAATCTTCCCATAAATAAAATACTATAAATAACAAAAATCTACACCTTCTGATTAATTTTTAATATATTTATCATTTTAGATGAGAAAATTGTCAAGTTTGTATCAGTCAAAAGTTTTAATCAATTATATTCAAGGGAATAAAATTTTTAGCCTATTTTAGTTCATTTTTGCCCAATTCTGTATCCATTTTTACCACTTTCAATATCAATGTGGCACAGTTTGAAATTAATTTATTATATTTGGGTTGCCCAAATGAAAAATGGGCACATGTGATTGCGTCAGAATAACTGCAGCGCCAGCCATAGTAGCACCAGGGATATAGAGGGCAGTAGGAGGTGCACATTGCATACAGCGTTCAACAGTGAAAGCTGTTAGTGGTAAAGGAAATTGATCTAAAGTAAAGTCATGTAATACATGGATACGTCCAGATCAGAACAAGCAGTGTTGGCCTGGTCTTTGCAGATTCAATATCAGTTGCTGCTCATCACGAAAACTTTTACATCACTTGTTTACAGCCGTTCAACCTAACCAGTCCTCGCCATAGACTGCCACCATTCACCGATAGATGTCTGCATTACGCATTGTTCCGATCTGGATGCATCCAAGTATAACAAGACTTAACTTTTGATTGATTTCCTCTACCACGAAAAGCTTTTTAACTGTTGAAGGCCATATGCAGTGCACATCTCCTACTGCCCTTTATATCCCTGTTTGGTGGAGCTGCTATAGCTGCAGTGATTCTGACACAATTGCACGTGTCCACTTTTCATTTGAGCATCCCAAGTAATAAAACTTTATCATTTATTATAATAAATGGATTATAAAAAAAAACTTTTGGAAGTGTGAAACCAAATCTGAATTTTTTTTTTTATTTTTTCACTATCAATTTGTGTTATGTTTTTAACAACTTCAGGCTCGTTGCAGCACAGGTTAATATTAATTTATCAGGATGAAAATTGGCACGCAGTCAAAAAGGGAAAATAATAATGCTTAATTTGTTGAAAATGTGTACCACATTCAGTAAGTTTTTCAATATAAATTTTTTTCCATCCTAATATGAAATCCTTGTTTTATTTTCAGATGATTAAAACTTGAATAAGAGCACAAACCTGATTTATTAGGTATTTCACAGGTCGCATTCCACCACCTACTCCCCAAACATTATCTAAACGGACTAAACCATGTTTCATGCTTAAAAGAGCATCAGCATGTTCCAAGGCTGCCCTGTTAAAAGAATTGTGCTAGTAAAGAAATTGTAAGAAAAAGGAAAAAAAAACATTTAATGATAGACAATCACAGTTTATCATAATAATTTAGGATCAAACACTTTGATAATAATAAATGAAAGATAGTAGTAATCGAATACGAACATAACTGATTGAGTTTACTTTATGTAATAAAAAAAAGTACTGTTATAAACATCAACAATAAACTGAATAATAAATAATAAAAAAGGAACAGTCATTGAAAGTCAGAAATTCTTCAAAAGTTTATGAATGAATTGTTTGTAATAATTGTTTTTGCAATGTTTAATTTCATACTTCTAAATTAACAGAGATGTCTGATCTAAGTGCTGCTAGTAAAAGAGTTTTCAGTGTATTCACCTACATCATGTTCAGATTCACCTTCCAAGAAAATTATCAATTTTTCTCATAAATAGTGACAAAATTCCTATTCTACCAATAGGGAAAAACTAAAGGAATGTTTTCAACAATCACCCTCAAGTCATATTTAGGTGATTTTAAGTTTGTTATTCTCCAAAAGACAAAAAATATTAAAGTAAAGAATACAGATATAAATTTCATTAGAGTGAATAAGTAGTAAAATTGCATTATGTCTAGATTTAAAGCAGAACTACTTATGCAAACAGCTAATGCTTTGTATTCTTTTCTATCCTATCACAGATAATCAGAAACAGTGAAATGTATATAGTGATTGATATTTTAGCAATCATTGTTTAGATTTGTATACAGATAAAAAAAAATATTCAAAATAAATACTGGCAAAACTAAATGCAAAAATTTGATTTTAATCTAATTTGAAAACTTAATTAAAATAAAACATGTCAATGTTACCAACTGGTATAAGTAATAAATATATCAGTCCAAAATTGGTAAATTAAGACAGAAATTTTACATATTTGTGCAGCAAACTCAATATAATATTTAGAAATAATAAAATAGGAGGATACACCTTAAAATAGATACTTCATCAAGCAATACCAGCAATAATTATTAGTAACCAATTACATGCTTTGCCTGATGGACATCATTGGAGATATTTAGACTAAAACTTACAATAAACCTGCAGAGAATTCAGAATTGTTAAAATTGAATAATATATATATATTTTTTTTCATTTCTGTGTCAATCTTAAAACAAGTAAAAAAAAAAAAAAACGGAATTAAAACAAAACTGTGATCACATTAAGAGGCGTCTGATATATATATGCTAATGATTTACCTGGCATGCACACATTCTACTTTTCCCTTGTAAGTTTGAACATATTTTGGAGGCAAGCAGTCATCAGCAACAGCCCGAGCTATGAAATTTCCAAGAACCTACAAAATAACAAAGTTAACTTTTTTAGTCTGCAGTGTGAATCTCTAAAAAAGAAAAATAACTCATAGAAATCTGATCAATCTATTGTATGTGGTTGTTTCTCTACAACAGTATTAAATTGTAAAACTTATTCAATAAAAAACCAAGAATTTAGTTTTAGTTTAAATAATACATGTATCTCAAGGATGTACCAAAAATCATGGATGTAAAAAAAATTATCAACCTATTTGAAAAATTGAAGCTATAGAAATGCAACCATTTTTCGCAATGAGTTTATACAAAAATACAATCAATGTGTTGCCGACAACAGTAAATTTTAGGCATATACGAAATACAACCAATTTTAAACTGGTGCTAATTGTTTACTTACGACTACAGATAACTCTGTAAGGCAACATTTTTTATATTTGTTTTGGATTATATTTTCTTGTTTAAAATACTAAACCATTAAATGGAATAAATTTAATATATATTAGCAATACACTGAATGGATTACTGCTATCACAATGAAATACAACCAATTTTAGACTGCTGCTAATTGTTTATTTACAAATACGAGTCATTTTAAATAATAAATAGATTATAACAAATTCAGAAAGTAAATATTACAGACAATCTATTTTTTAAATGTCTCACAATGCAAAAATTTTAAAAAAAATGGTCAAAATAATTTTAAAAATGAATTTAACAAAAAATGCTATGGTGTACGAACACTTTTGTGACGTTTTTTTTTTTTTTTTTAAGTTTCTGTGAATTTACATTTTTATAAAAACAAAACGATTCAATACCTTTTAATTTTAAATATTAGGTTATATTTAGAATTAAATAGATTCCATAAAAATAATATTGAAATTCAATTTCAGGCTACAGCACTTTTTCTACAAATTCTTAACCTGTGCAAACACTTTTAGGAGCAACTGTATATAATGCTAAATTTATAGGCCTCTCCAACAAAAGAAACAGTGGTTATAAATTGAATTTACTAGAATTACAGTAGCCATATTGTTGATCATTGCACTAAAAAGTTAGCTAAAAGAAACAAAAACATTTAGTGCTTTATTTGATCTATTCCACATTGAGTATTTGATAGTAACTCTCATGTAACATTGAGACATATTAGGAGACATATTAAAAGAATGCATTAAAGACTAGTTGTGGCCGACCAAATGGTATAGTGGCTAGCGTGCTAGCTCCTAGACCGCGAGGTTGCGGGTTTGAGTCCCGTGTTAGGCATGGGTGTTTGTAAATGTATGTTGGCTTGTCTAATGACGAAAGTTTAGGCGCATTATAGCCCTCGTGTTGCTGACAGCGCCAGATAATTTGAAAACAACAACCAAGCAACCAAAGACTAGTTGTGTGATTCAGAAGCCCGTTTTTGTGGTTTGTGATTAAAAATGTTTTTTTTTTTTTTTTTGTGCTTTTGGAGCAAATAGAAATGAAAGTTGAAGCAGTATACATTTCCTGTAGCAATGCATTTGTTTCAAATAATCAATTTTTTCGTAGAGTAATTTTGCAACAGTTACATATCCAATTTAGAGTAATGTTACACAGTTTTATAAAGCAAAATTTGTTGTGGAACAACTATTTTAGTGGAATGCAGTGTGCTAAAAACTGTACTGCTTGGGCAGCACAACTTGAATAAAAAAATTTAACAGCAGATATTTAAAATGTTAAAATTTCACCTAATGTTAAATTTCATAGCAGTACTTACAGTTGGAGCATCAGGTGTATCAAGAACAAGATCAGGGAGGTTTTCAAGCAATCGATCAAATCCGATTGCAATATCTTCTTGCAAAAGGACTTGTCCGTACATGTCTGAAAGCAGAACTGATGTCATTTCACGATGAGACGGCTTACGTTCCATCGCCAGGTTTACAGCCATTGCAACTAAATCTGGTCTAAGTTTACCAAGGTTTAGTTCTTCAAGGCAAACCTAAGAAAATTAAAGAAATCAATCACTGCTCCAAACACTAAAATTAAAAAGACTATTAGACCACAAAAAGCATTAAAAATGCACCATCTAAAGAAAAATTAAACAATTACAATCCAATATTCTATATTGCCTAGAATCAAAGAAGAGGACGAATTGGGGTGGGAAAAAATTCCACCCATTTTATGGTTTTAAATTTCTGCTTGAAATTACATCATTGTTTAATTACACAAGCACCCTGTAAAAAAATATTTATCTATAAGTTAAATATTTTGCTACTCGCTAGGAGACAGTTACTAATAAAGCTACTTATCGAAATACATATCCACTAAGAGAAAAATAGTAATTTTGCATTAATTCAAGCCCAAGACTGGATATAAACAAAGCTGGCGAGATGCTCTGGCACTTAGCAGCTATCAGAATATAAAAAACTCTCACAGAAGAATTTAACACGATGGCCAAACATCTCAGCATAGTGACTTCCACAAGGGGGGTCGGCAGATTTCAGCTTTGGGGGGGGGGGGGTCTTATTTCCTACTTTTTTCACAAATTTCATAAAAAGTCTGCATTTCTCTGCAATGTTTCCCGCAGAAGCAATTGATCTCACAGACAGAGAGTAGCCTTCTCTTTCCCTTGGAAGTTTTCTCTCTTACTTCAGCGGTATAATATTTTTTTAATATTCCGGTTGTAACATTTTTAATGTTAGGTATTACAACTAGCGTTATTTGCCATTTAACATTTTTCTATAACGAAAATTTGTCGAAAAAACATCACCTTTCAATTAACCGGAAAATTCAGTAATCAGGAAATCCCAATTTCCTGGCGATTCCAGATAATTGTGCTTTTACTATATTATGAAAATGTGTTATGGCTAGTTTTCTAAAAATCATGTCGCTTTTAAAGCATAGGGGGTCATTAAAATATGTGCTTTATAACATGCGTTCATTAGGATTCATTTTAAAAGGAGCTATATCAAGTCTCAGAGTACATACATATAGTACTTACTATAACTTCTTGAGTATCACCATGCTCAAAATACTCATGTATTGCGGGATCAACAGTTTTCTCCAGATCTTCAACAGTTAACTCTGGCGCAATGGCTTCAAACTCACAATCATCCTGAAATAAAGAGTATATAAAATTTAACAGGGTGCAAAACTAATGAATCAATGTTGCAAAATAAATATAAACAAAGGTAATAGCCATTAATAAATTTTTAAATTTTAACAGACCTGATTTTCATAATCATAATTTGGATCTTGCACATCAGACACAATTTCCTCATGTTCCATCATTAACTCGCTACCAGGCTTTCCCCAAGTGCCTTTACCACCAGCACCACCTGAGAATAAAACATGATTTTTACAAAACACAAGTTTATCATTGTTATATAAAAGCTATTAACTTATAAATGTTAAGTATTAAAGATATTAAGTTAAAATGTTAAGTAAGTGGAAAAAAATCTAGCTCCACGAGACTTAAAAAAGTTCAATTTACAGAAGATAGTTTGAAAGTGAACTTAAAGAATGGTTAACAACATATCAATTTCTTCTTTAAACCTTTATTCTTCACTGCAAATATTGAGCAGACAGGCAAACATAACCAGCAAGTCTTCAATGGAAAAAAAAAAGTTTTTTAAACAATTGCCACTATATTAAATATTTTCAAAAAAGAAAGTTTTGAAAAAGAATGTGTAAAGATACATAAATTTTATGCGAGATGATTATTTAATGAAATGAAATAAATTAAAAACTTGAAAATAGCTTCTAATATATTTTAATTTGTATTTAAAAACTTTATGTTGATGCATATGCAGTGGCTCCACCGGCTTTGTCTTTTGCTATTTTAATTTTCATTTATAATAGACATTAATTGAAAACAATATATCATTTCATTAAGTGATCTTTCTTGTACCTACTCGCCAAAATTCAAGGTTTTATAGAAAGTAGTTTTTAAATGCACTAGGCTAGAAGATTGTAACATAGCTAGTATAGGGAATGATCCTTACTAGGACTTCTTCTTAAAGTGAAAACGGGGGAGGGTGCATACACCAAAATGCAATGAGTCATTGTATATGAGTTCTATTTGCCAAAAGGGTGGGAGCCTTTTTTAATGGGTACATGAAATATTTGATGAGGGGACCAAAAAAAGAAGAAATGACTGTTGCTCTTCGACATGTTAACAAAACCATTTGAATTTTTACTGCACTAAACGTGCAGTGAACTCCTTCATAATGTGCAAAATTATCCTGTCACAGCTTTTCAAACAAGTAAATAAAATGGATCGAATTTTCATGCAAATCATGTCACGACAAAGTAAATCAATTGTTTGTTAATTTATTGTTGCTTAAAGTCCCAAGTACTCGTCCAAATAAAAAGAATGTTTTTGTGACACGAAAACACTAATTTTCTTTTGCAATAATTAAATTTAGCTTGTCTTTAAATCTTTTCACCTCAATCCAAATGAAATCATGTAACATACTGCAGATATTTTAACAATAAATCATCAAATGATATCGCCAAAAAAGTACGACAGAAAGCGGTGGGTGATTGTTCTTCCTAGCTCCTTAATCGCCGTCACTGGTTATTTCTTTTAACGTGTTAATTCAATCTGATGCCAATGAAATAATATATAAATCCATTTTATTTTCATATTCATTTTTATTATTTGAAATATAGACATGCAAGACAAAAAAAATTAATTAATAAGCCGAATACTTTTTTAATCCTAAAAATGATGAGCTTATTTTGAATTCTACAGTGTCATAGTGAAGAGATAATCATTTTATGCATTTGCTGCACACAGATAATGAAGTTTTATACAAATTTATAAGTTATACCAATAATTTGTTCAGATTTGGATTTAAACAATAGACAACATATATTTTATCTATTTAAAATTTTATTTTATTAGTTTAAAGTTAGTTGCTTATCGAAAGGGGAAAAAATTAATTCTGTAGTAATTTAATGTCATCGTACTTGTTTAATTGATGAGCATTAAGTGTGAACAATATGTTAATTTAAAATATTCTGTTGTAATGTTTAATGCCAAATTCACATTGCATAACTAATTTTCACCAATTTCAAATGCACTTTTCTAATATTTTACATGTTTTTACATTTAGTTGAACCCCAAATGATATCTCACCAATTTAAAGTTGACAATATAAAATAACTAAAACAATGCAAATATAAATATTACAATTTTGTGTCAAAAACTAAAATAATAACAAAAGACGTAGAATATAACATGATAAATGATGCCAAACTAAAATGAACCATACAAGGTTTAAAAATGAAATGATATTTGCCTATAGTAGCAGCTTTTATGTATGGCAAAAAAATCGCTATTTCGAATCAGAATTGGATTCGATTTAGAAAATAAAAAAAAAATACATATTAGAGCACAGGCCAAGTTCTTTAGTCAGAATATTACTTGAAGTGATGTTGTGAATCTGGCATACTTAAATAGTCTACAATGAATGTTGTAAAATTTCGAAATACACTATCTTCTGTTTGACAATGACAAAGATTAAAAAATTAACTCAAAAGATTGAGTCATTTCAATTTTAGAAAATTTTGCAAGGGGGCAGGTTGAGAAAAAATTTTAACATTCATATAATGAATTTACAGTATTAAATTGATATTTTAATACAAATGAATATTTGATGAAAATTTCACTAACTGTAGATGGTTTTTATTTTTAGTAATTTTCTCAGAATCATTTCAGCAGCAGTGACTTTTTGAGTTTCTGAGTAAATTTTTCATTTGTGCCTTTTTAAGCATTATTATGTGTTATATTTTTCCATTATGATGAATATTTTGAAATTATTGATTAAAAAAATTTAAATCAATAATTTCAAAATATTCATTGTAATAGAAAAATAAAACAATTACAAAAATAATGGCAGAAAACCAGACACCATTTTCTGAAACTTAACATAAAAATGTCCTGAAAAACAGGAGTTGCTCTTTTAAGGAAAATAGCAATGTGGCCTTTTTAATTTATAGGATGAACTCTGGAATAGTATTTTTTGTTTTTCAACCACAATATAACTTAACACACAGACTCACAGGAAATCTTTAGAAACATTTGTGTACAGAGGAATGAAATATTTTTCTAGAGTCCTTGCAATGTGCACTCATTACTTCATTCTGTTGTTTGATTGAATAATTTTCGGCAAAATCTTCAACTAGATCTGAAAATTGAAATTTTCAAGTAGTAGCCAGTAGACACTTTTAGTTTAGTAGCCACTTCATCGCAGTCTTTTTTTTTTGACCAATCACCCAGCCAGGGAAAGGGAGGTTGGGGTTTTACCTTTTACCTGAATGTATGCAGTAGCGCATTCATACTTATTATTATTGTTTTGGAGGAGGATGTTTCAATTCTTTATTTGATTTGTATTAAAAATACAAATATAAAAACATATCTAAGTTAATTGTGTTTAATAAAATGTCAATGAAAGTACAAAAAAAAAAAAAAAATCAGGTACAGGATTTAAGCTTTTTCACTTATGAATGCCTAGAGATTTGTTGCACAATTAATAAAAACGAAAAAACATGATGGAATCAATTTGAAATATTAAGGAATTTAGGGTTCTAATATATTCTGTTGGCAAAAAACGTAAGACAAGAGGAAAAATAATCATGTCTGTAAAGGATGCAGTCAGGTGAAGTTTGAAGACTTTTTTTAACAAGGTGGCGGCCGCACCCGCACAGAGAGTGCAAGAATGGAAACACAAAAATTTCAAAATTCCCTGACACTTTTTTGATTTTCCTAAATTCCCAGATCTGTCAAGTCATGAATCCATATCGTGGATGATTGGTCAGACTATGAATAAGAAGTTATTTTCATACCCCTACCTATACTTAAAATATTATAGGTTATCATCTCGTAAACCTTCAAAGAAAAGTAGCTCCTTAGTTATTAGTCCTACATAGTAACTTTTTGTATAAAACTTATTGCAAATTTATAGTTCTACAACTTTTGTCTAATATATTTTTCTCTACAACTTACTGTTATGAAGATATAATTGAAAAACTTATAAAAGCAGCATTTTTACGAAAAAGTTTTTACTTTGATGCTAAGTAACTCTTTACATAATAACTTTACAAAAACTAATTGTAAACAAAAGGTGTAGAAAATTTAATATTCTACAATTATTGAATTTAATATTTGTTTTTAAGATGTATTGCAAAAGAGTTATGATCTATAAACTGAAAAATGTATTTTTTTGGTGCACCACGGAAAATACACAAAGCAGAGTAGCTCCTTTGTTATTAATCCTAGAAAAAAATTAATGTATAAAATTTGTAGGAAATGTATTGTTTTACAGCTTTTATGCACACATTTTTTCTCTAAGACGTACCATTGTGGAGATATTATCAAAAAACTTGACACAAATCTTAAAAAGTAGCATTTTAATGAAAAAGTTTTGACTTTGATGCAACATAACTATTTACATAATAGGTCTACAATAAAACTTTGTATACAAAAGTTGTAGAAAATTTAATATTCTACAACTTTTGAATATAATGTTTGTTTCTAAGATGCATTAGCAAAGAGTTATGACGTAAAAACTAAAAAATGATGTGGTTTTTGGTGCACCACGGAGGACGCACAAGGGTTAGGAGGTCGAAAATTTGGTTTATATACCACGAGACCAACCTTTATAACATTAAAAAATCAGAACTACATAACCTTTTGCAAGGCAAAATGTCTCTATTCCCTGGACTGTATGTTCGGCATCAGGTGACACCCTACACAGTTATATTCTCTTCTATTTAGATTATTTTTTAGAAATAGTTAAACTATTGTTTACTAAAATCAAAAATATGCACTAAAATTATTATATTTGATCTCTTTTTAAGTTCTATAATATTTAACCAGTTGTAAAAGTAATGTCACTTATAGTTTATAACCTTTTATTTTAAATTTAACTTCATATAATAATCCTCATACCTCGACACAACCTTTTTACAATTTTATAAAAAATATTAAAAAATCATAGTTTTATCTTAATCACTATCCCTTTATGGTAAGTTTTTTTTTTTAATTTGATCAAATTCCTTATGAACGACCCTACTATGTTTTGATAAAGAAGCAGTTGAATGTTTTCTGAAAAGTAGTGGGAATGAAATATTTAAAAAATAACCCCTAACATTGTATTGGAAGGGAAAGGTATGTAAAAATATATATATAAATAATTTAATACTTTTCCCTTTACTTTCTTATTTGAAGGCTAAAGTGCTTCATAACTTTTCATAGATATATCATTCTAGCTTTTTTTTTTTTATATAGGACGTCCCCTCTACTAGGGTTGGCATGGTTTAAACCAAGTGGTTTTTTCTCAAAAAAAAAAAAAATTATTTTTCTAAAGAATAATTTTAAATTGTTATTTTATTTGTTTATTTATAATTAGACACTTTAAATTATTTAATTTTGTAACTTCTAGTTTTAACCAAAAGTTTTCCATTTCAAATATATCTTTTTCAAAAGAAATTTATTGAAAATGCAATAGTTATAAAATGATGGTGAATGCAAGAAAAGGATATAAAAAAAGTTTAATGCTGATGTATTCAAGAAAGTTTAAGTAATTCTTACTGCAAAAGCAACTAAATCTTAAATTTGTTTTTAAACAGGAATAAAGAAATAATAATCTTTTTTTTTTCTTTATTCTAGTTAATGTCAAATTTTATTCATAAATATGTATACATGTAATTAAAAAGGTATTTAAAAAAAAATTAAAAAAAAAAAAAAAAAAACGGTTTAAATGAGAAAAAAAAAACTGGTTCAGTCAAACAAAAAAGACAATTTTTTTTTTTAAACTGGTTTTCTTCTAACCCTGCCCTCTACAACATATTTTTTTGCATCATTCATATTTAATATCAAATTACTAAAATTAAAAAAAAAAATTAAATGTCACTTCTAGTACATTTTTAGACAATTCAGTTTCTGGACATTTAAATAATACCAAATTTGATATGTTTTGATGTAATTTTTTCTCCTGTCTTGGAACCAGTTATCATGGTTTCACCCATATTACTATCAGCATAGTTTCTTTAAATTCCAAAATAGTCAATGAAAATAATTTCCCCAAAACAAAAAATAATCTTAAATATCATAAATCTCCAACATTTTCTTTCTCTAAGTTTCTGAATTAAATAAAGGGTAGACAGGCTATCCAAGTTTAATTAGATTTTTTGCCAAACAAATATATACAGCAAACCCTGCAGACCAGCATTAGCCACTACGTGGCCCGCAGGCCGAATTTGGCCAGCGACAGATTTTTCTGCGGCCCGCTGACACCACAGAAAATAAAAAATAATCAAAATTCGCGGAATGGACCTTTTTTTTTTTTACATAATGGAAATTTAACCAAAATATGTTTTAACTATGTAAAACAGAGTTCTCCACTACATGCCCGAAGACACTACATGAAGAAGCTTTTAGCAAGGTGGTTTTAATCAAGAATAAATACAGGAATATCTTAACTGAATCTCATTTGGACAATTTATTAAAATTGACTGCGACAAAACTCCAAAAGACATTGCCTCTATTATAGAAAGAACGATTTCGACCACCATCGTCTCACAATTGATATTAATTAAAACAGAGTAATCTGTAAGTACAGTTTAAATACTTTTATTAAAAGTGAGGTCAAGTCGCATTGTCATGTTGAAACAATGGATTCATTTCTTTTTTAGTCTTCGATTTACTAATAATGAAAACTTATATATTTTTTTAATTATTTGAAGAAAAAAAAAGAATAAAATATCAATTGCAATTTTATTAAGATAAAAAAAAATATTTTTTCCAGTTTTCTGAAGTGCTATATGTTGTTATAACGATAATATTTAAAGATAAATATTTTGGTGTATCCGGCCCGCGAAAAGCTTCAACATAAGTCCATGGCCCGCTTCTAAAAATTAGAGGCGAGCGCTGCTGTAGGCACTATATTTTTTAAATGCCCTTAAACTACCTTTCAATTGTAACAAAAAAAAAATATTGAAACATTTTATCCGAAACTGGGAATTTTTTTTTTTAATTTTCAGTATATAAAAATTATTGGGTTGAAATGTCATATGGAGCATTTTGACTTTTTCAAAATTCTACCTTTACTCAATCCTCTAATAACAGGCAAAATCACACAAAAAAACCTTGTGTTTATTCGATCTTGTATTATCTCATCCATTGAACAACTGTTTCCGGAAAATCCCAAACCATTTTAAAGAAATCTCCCAAAATTACTTTCACAATGGCATTTCAAAACAAATAATATAAACAATATATAACACAGACAATAACATATTTCGAAAAATCCCCACCCTCATTCCTAATACTTCAGGCTAATACCTCATAGAAATTTAAAATTACTACATAAATTCTTCAGTTACTTGAGTGGGGAAAAACGAATTATTCCCCGATTTTGTCGAACTTGTAGTTTAATCAGTAGCTTCAGATGAAAGAATATTGCTGAAGACATAGGAAATAAAACAATTTTATCAGTTTTCTAGATTTGTTAAATTATCATTATCACATTTCAGCCAAATTTTTATTATATATAAATGAAATTTATCACTATAATTGAAGATTCAGATAATGATGCTGACTACAATTAAAGTATTACTCTGGGGATTCTAGATCAAGTAGATCATATGGGTCATTCTCCAAAAACAGGAAAAATGCATGTCACAATATTATATCGCTTTAAAAGCAAGTACGAAAATAATTAATTGCGTTTTAATAACTTTTCCATGTATCAGGCTAACTTTCTCATCAATAACATATAGAATTTTTCTAATATAAATGTATTTTAATATATATCAAACGTCCAAAAATCATTATCTTGGCTTGTCACTAGAGTCATCTATGCTGTTATAAATGTTAAATAAATCAATAATACAAATTTTCCAACAATTAATTTAATGCATTAATAAAGTGTTTTATGCAATGGAGAATAATTTAAGTTAATTTCATTATTTTTCTTATTTAAAAAATTACTAAAATGCATGTCACTGAACAAAGCATCATTGTCCTGGCATATTGCATTACACTCAATAATTTAACTACAGAAGGCAGCTGCATTCTATTTTTTGTGCCTATTCCAAGAACTTTTATTTCCGTAGTAAACTATATGAATAATTATGCTCAGTTGGTACCAGTTTTTTTATGGAATTTTGAATTTTACGGACGGAATTTTTTATGCGGAATATTTACGGAGTTCTATTCCATTCGAGTCATGTTTAATTCGCATGTACAAAATATACTAGATGTTTAAAAAAAAAATTATTACTATATAGAATACATAATAAAGTCACTTTTTAGAAAATATAGACATTAACTTTAAAATTTTTAAATAGAATGTGTCAGCTTCCAATTACATCAATTTCATCATTGTCCTTGCATATAAAAAACACAATAACAGCAAACCACTATAATAATGCTTATTATTTATGCAAAATATAACTAAAATATTGATACAAGTTTACAAGTACCCCAATACTATTGTAATTAAATTTGAAAAAAAAAATACTTTAATAAGACTTTTTTAAATCAACCTCATTACAAAAATTATCGTATTATGTGCACCACTAAGTTAGCATTAAAGATTTTTTTAAATATTTTTTCCTACCCCCAATTAACAAATTTTTACACTGCTGGTATTTTTATCTTGCAATATAAAGTCTAAATAATAACAAAAAATATATAACATATATTTTCGAAAAATCTTTTAATATTGTAAAGTTCCATGTGTCGGAAAAATTACCTTTTTATAACCAAACCAATTATCTTAATTATTCATATATTAAAAAGTGATAATTTACGTTAATGTACTGATGAGGTACTAATAACGATACATTTTATTTTGATTTATTATAATCTCAATATTGCAACTTAAACTAGCACTGAACTGCATTTTTTCACAAATAGTTGCTAGTTAATTCTATGTAACTGCATCAGAAGATTGATAAGACTAGTCAATCAATTTTCAAAAATATATCATCCAAAAATTCATATAGAAGCATTCATATTTAAGTCACACAATTATTTATAATTTATATTAAACCCCCTACCACAATAAAAATTTACAACTCAACAGCTGATCTCTTTTTTTACCTGTGTCAATTATCAGCAGATGTTAGCCACATAATCATTATCTCAAGACCTTATCATGGAACCAAATTGACAAAGCAGGGGAAAAATACACACAATTTGGAGTACTTTTAAAAATACAAAAGATTTCTTAAAAAAAATATATTATTTAAAATTTAAACAATTGCTTGAATTTCGACTCCAAATAGTTTACAAAAACTGCGCATTTATCTTGAAGAATCGACCGAGCATACTACCATATTTTAACAACCAAGACAAATAAAAATAAACAGCAAATAATTCCAAAATTTACCTTTTTTTGGCAATCCACGTCCAAAACCATTCCTGGATCTTCGACTGTTCTTCGTGTATCTCAAATAAGAGCCATTCACATTGACTACATTCTCAACAGAACCATCTTCAATACTTAAGGATTTGGATGGTCTCTTGGCCTTTCTTTTCAATCGATTGTCCAATGAAGTTTCTTGCAAAGGAGATGAGTTATTATTTTCAATCAAGGCTTTAGAAGAAACGTTTTCAGTAACATTAGTATCACCTATCTCCACTCTAAGTTTTGCCATGACTTGGCTTTGGGTTTCGGAAGCCATCAATGCCTTTAACTTCACAAACAGAAATAGAAAGCAAATTAGAATATTACGCCAGAATTTTTGAGCAAAATTAAAATAAATGTAATTTTAATAGAAAAGAACTGCAATCCAAGAATATGTATGTTTTTGGTGCAAAAAAGGAAGAAAGTCGATCAACAACTAAGACTGACAATATAACGAGCCAGAAATCTTAAGCGAGGTACTACGAAGTAAACAAATATGTGTTTAGTATTAAAGTGATGTGAGGTACTTCTAATTTTCGCCACTCGTATGAGAATAATAGACTTATTTACAATGACGTCACAGATCATAGATTTTGACAGTAGAGGTTTATTTTATTGATTGGCGGAGTTTTATTACAGAGGGGACACAACCCGAGAAAATGTTTATTTTTGGACGGTTGAATAGTTTAGGTAAATTTTGTTCTTAAGTTAAATTATTATTCCATCGGATAAATCAACTTGATTATTCAGAATATATGTTACAAAGAGGTAAAGAGTATCATTCACATAAAGGCCGTGCTATGATTGACTACGTGTGAATTTATGACATTATAATCTTATAAAATAAAGGATACATATGCATACAACAGCCAAACCAATAATTTGCAATATATTTAATAGAACAAGTTATATCTAAACTACAAAAAAATGTTTATAGTGAAAAATCAAGCCGTTCTTGGTTTTTCTTTGAAAATTTATTATCACTTTATTTACTACGATATGAATGTCTAGTGGCGACCTCAAATAACAGATAAAGCTTCTGTGCACTGAAGTACTCTTTTTCACAGCAGTAAAGTATCTATCTCGATATCCAATGGTCTCGCGATCGAGGCCCGCAACGAAAGCTGCATACACTTTAGTCTCTAGGGATGTGTATTACAGATAGTCCTTAAAGTCTCTCTGTCATTCACTCTAAATTCGTGGATTAACATCTGAATCACATTTCTCCAAGATTTCTAAGACTTCTTCTGGTTTTCTTTTTAACCGAAGCATTCTTTCAGTACTCACTCCAAACTACATATTCTCTTTGAAGTACACTTTTGAACAAATTTCTACTTCCAAGATCATCAAGAATTAAACCAAATTTGTCTGATATATTTTGCAGAGCATTTTTGCTGTTTTGCTTTGTCCTTGTCATTTTCATCTCCATTTTTCGGGAAGAGAATGTTTATATTAAAGCTATTCTGTACGGATTCATCAAATCTTGACTGACTTCATCCAAAGACCGAGATAGAAGGGCGCGTAAAAACATGAGAGGTATAAACAATACAGTACACAGTTGTTTTATTTTTAATTCAAATCTTTATTCACATATTAATTTGCTTATTATGTATACAAATTAAATAATTAAATATATATGTTAGTTTTGGACGCCAGTAATAGATTTTTGTTTATTACAGTCATGACAAACAACACCCAGAGTATTCTTCGTCGTCTTTATTTTTTCTTTCTATTTAAACCTGAACGACGCACAGTGGGGCAGAATGGCGAAAAAGCTGGCCAAAAGTCAAAAAAAATATTTTTTTAATTTGCCTATTTAAACCACAGGGTTTTGTTTATAAGTATCTTGAGCATCTGGTTCCACCCTTTTCAGCTGCTTTATGAGTTTTTCGGCGCAGTTGTTATGGGTGAAAGATGGAACTTATAGAAACGTTTTCAGTAAAGCGCATATTTTCATCAAACCGACTGCTTTTTCCAGACCCATCTTCAGCTCTTGTTTTTATCCAAGAAGTAAAACTTTATCATGGAGCCTATAGCAAGTGGTTAGTAGAACATAACATATTTTTTCTTAATTTTTGGATTAATTTTAATATTTTTTATTTATTTTTGAAAATGCACCTTAAAAAATTACTGTATTTTTTATGAACTTATACCTATATTAGTAAAAAAGTTTGATAAGGTCATCTTGGGTCATTCAACTTTTTATACAGTTTGAAAGAGCATTTAATTGTGTATTAGAAACTGCTTACACATCTTGCCGCAACTTGCCGATTTGACAGTAAATCTATTCCAAATAAAACGCAAATAACTCCACTTATTAATAACTGCATTAAAGATATAATTTAAATAACTAGTTAGGCGCGTTGTAACAAATTCCATGAACATAATATAATTATTTTTATGTTAATAGTTATTGAAATATGTAAAGTTGAACTCCTATTTATTAATATTTAATTAAACTATTATTTCAATTCAATTTACTGTAAAATGTATTACGATTTTACATTTGAATAGTTGTGTGCACTGTGTATAAATCTATAACAAAAATTAGGCTTTTTAGCATACCAATAAGTTCAAAACATTAAATGCAATCAAGTTAAGAACATTATTTATAAAATTTTAAAAATCCTGTACATTTATAAAGTAGTTTTTTTTTAAGATTCAGATGAAAATTATAAATTTATAAGAAGGAGGAAGTTGTTTGATATGATTTCCAACATACCCGCTTCTATGTGCTTTAAAACTAAAGTAAAAAACCTGGAACTTGAAATACAAAAAAATACGAACTGTCCGCATGAATATTCATCTCAAATCCAAAATATTTCGAAACAATTGTTGAACCCTCTTATAAGAAAAAATGGAAAGCCAGCAATAGAACCAGAAGGACTTTTGAAAATAAAAATGAAGAATGGCTTAATGAAAGTATTTACTTCCCATCGTATTTAAATAAAATATTAGGTCGACCATCTTCAGACTTTTTGGAAAGCAGCGAAAGATCGAAACGCTGAAAAACGGAACTTATACATTCAGAAACAACACCAGAAGCATTAGCCTATGCAGCACAGATGAATCTGAGAGCTAGTGGAAGAATAGATGCGTCCAAACTCGTCAAAGATGCCACATTTACTTCCCATCAAGAGCATCAAAATATATTAAATCATTTTCAGAAAGTGAAAAATAAGTCGGTGATCAAGTTTCAGTGGACGTAGCATTGTCGGTGATTGTTGAGCAAAATTATCCCGACATCAACATAATATAATTCGAAGTCACTTTAAAAACACTTTTCCTTTTTACAAAACAATACAAAGAGCAAAGAAAAGCTGTTATCCAGAAAATAGTTCCTTACAATGCGACGAGTTGAAATTCGAAGTTGCTGTTCAATCTTTACTGGATCACACAGCTGGACGCATTATCGAAAGTAAACTATGTGATGTTCAAAAATATTCAAATGAGCAATTGCATAAAGTGAAACTTTTAACCAAATGGGGTTGTGACGGAAGTTCAGTCCAAAGTGTATATAAGCAGAGGTTTTTATCCAGTAGTTCATCGGACTCCCATATCTTTCCTGTGTCATGTGTTCCACTCCAAATGTTTTTTGAAAATGAGGACGATACAAAAACTGTCATACGGAAAAATCATAGACCAGCATCTCTGTCGCACAATACGGTTGCAATTTGTTCCTGAATCGGAGGAAACAACGCAAAAATTTGTAGATCACATCGAAAACCAAATTAAAAACCTTGTTCTAATCTTAGTAATAGCTAACAATGAAAATATTAATATTTCTCATACAGTTTTATTCACAATGATCAATGGAAAAGTTTGTAATGCTGTCACATCTGCTGCTTCACGACAGAGGTGCTATGTTTGTGGATTAACTTTAAAACAGTTTAACAAATATTCGAAAGTTATAAAGCAAGAAGTTGATTTAGACACATTCCGATTTGGTCTATCACCACTTCATGCTTGGATTAGATTTTTCGAATACTTACTTCACATATCTTACAGATTGAATATCTGTAAATGGCAGGTTCGTCAGGGAGAGGACAAAAAGAAGTTTCATGAAAACAAGAAATCCATCAAAGAGAAGTTTAGAAATTACATGTGTGACACAATATGCCTATATAAATGTGGACACATTATGTCTATAACATCTAATTTACTTATTCATATAGTTTTACTAAGGTATAACTCAAACACGATTTTGCCATTGAATAAAACAAATTGTTGTTTGTTTCCTAATTCGAAGTTTTGAGTTAAATGTATTACAATATCAATGTTATCTACAAATTTTATTGTTAAAAACTGTAACTGGAAATTTATAAGTGATACCCTACGGTATAATATTTATATAAATCTGCTTGAAAGAAAATAACAATGCACATTGAAATTGATTTTAATGTATATATTTTAAATTTTTACAAGCAATTATGTTACGTATTGTTTGTAAATTGCTGAAAAATGTAATAAAAATGCTATCAAATATAAAAATATTTTTAATGAATGCACATATTATATTTATTTTAATAGAAAACTTTAATTAAAAGTTAAATTTTGGTAAGTAAATTTAGGAGAAAAAAAAAATTCAGATATCGCAATGTAAATATCAATTTTTACCAAAAAATGGTTAAATTTTTTCAATAAAACCCAAATTTGGTGGTAGTATATTTTTATAAACTCATTAAAAATTTTACTATCGACATTTGGTTTTAATAAATACACTTGTGAATTTTGGCCAGGTTTTCACCCCTTCTGCCCCACTGTGCGACGTAGAGGGGGATCAACCACTCCACCCCTCGATGGATCCGCCTTTGAGGAAAAGCAATGGAGGCCTGGTAAGTCTGAATCAGTGGTTAAAGTAGGAGGAAAAAAGAGGGGGAAATGCCCAAAGGTTGGCGACAAGTACCCCCCCCCCCCCTGTAACGATAAATCTTATAATCTCTTATCTTTTATTTAAAATATTAACTATTGTAAGGGAATAATTTATACTTTTTTATTAGTTTGAAGTACTATTTTGTTCTGAAAATAAATTTGAGTATTTTAAACTCATTATCAGAAAAATTGTGTTTTTTGAAGTTTTATATAATCTTTTTGAAAAATGATTAGAGAATTCAAACATTAGATATTTATTATTTTTAACTATTAACTATTAGATATTTTTAACCTCAGTCAAATTTATTGGAAAAAAATATGAATTTGCTAGCTTTTTCAATGCAAAAGTTTTTCTTAAAAAAAAATTGCGATTTTTTTTCTACTTTCAACGTTAAAAAAATTCTATTAAAAAATATAGATATTCTAGAAACTAGATGGAGGTTCATAACATTAAGAATGATATTACGAACAATTTCCAACCATAATTTATTTCCTTTGCCAAAACTCGATTAATCACTGTTCATAAATATGCTAATTGTAACGAGTTTAAACGTAAATTAGTTAATTAATTTTTTTAATAAAATTTACATTTCTTTTAGGTAAACATCATTACTAATTATGTACTTTTAATTGAAAAAAATACCGATTTTTAAAATAATTTTTTTAAAAAAAGTTCAAGTGTGATTGTACATGGTTGTGGAAAGTGTGTGTGTGGTGAGAAGGGGGGGGGGAGGGGGGGGGTCTCAAGTTTCCTGCTGTATTAACATTTTCGACCACGGGCCGCCACTGCTTTCCTTAGGAAAGAATAAATCTAAAATATTTTAGCTATATATTTTTTTTATTTTTGAAGTTATGGGAGGAGTGTGAAATAAGCGTGTCTTAGAAAAAAATTGTAGTCCTTCTTGATGTTTTGTAATTGAATTTATGACTGGGTATGTAGGGCTTCAGATATTTTTTTTTCCTGACAGCTTATATAAGTTGTATATTAGCATCTCAAAGTGAAATATCACTTGTAAATAGTCGGAGACACATGAGGACTCCCCAAAATGGCGCTTTTTTGTAAAAAAAAATCCAATTTTAAAAATGCAATACATCATTTTGACTTTGATAGGATTTAAATGAATGTTTTTGTGCAGAGTCACTAAACTCATCCACATAAAGAGAATCTAAGGTTAATACTCATTGAAGGAACTTGGAGCGTCAAGGTAAGGGGGCCCAAACATGACCCCTGGTGCGTTTTTGTGTTATTTCAGATCATTATTTCTGCTTGCGCCGACCTCCAACATGTATACTGCTTACATGGAATTGTTGTCTCAACATAGTACTTTCACAATATGGCGGTTTTGAAGGTTAAAAAATTTTCGAGAAAATTCATTTTAATATACAAGGTGTTCAAAAACCACCGCACTTCATATATATTTTCATAATTATGAGCAAAAATGAATAATATTTGTATTTTGAACTAGGGTCAGCAAATCATATTTTATCGAGATATTCACAATAAAAATTTAACCAATTAAATCCTTTCAATCCATTTCTGGAAACTCTCTTTATTCGCCCGTTTTTCTTTGGAGGTTACCAGAATTGTAATCGTTCGCTGATTGGAAAAAAATATGTAAGTGGGCGGGGTGGACCAAATAGCTAGAAAAAATTCAAGTTTTAAGTTTACTTTTTTTTCTTTTTATCACCTTTCAGCTAACAGTTGATTTGAAAATATTTACAATTTTTAATGCTTGAATTTGAAGTAAGCATATGATTTGGAAACCATGACTTTTCAAAAAAAATATATTAATATTTGGAAATTTGAGTTGCAATAAATAGCAGATAATTTTGAATTCTAATGTAATTTTTTAATTATTAATCTTCGTTCGTATTATAGGAAACATTTTTTTTTTTTCTAAAATAAGAAACAATTATCATAAACGCATGTAGAAACTTAACTTACTATTATTAAATAAGTTGTTAAAAGGCAGAATGTTTGGTCAATGTGGAAAAAATCCCGCAATCGAACCTCGTCGACGCTCTTCAGTCTTTCTTTAAAATGAGTATACACGGCAATGATCGTGACAGAGTGTTGAGTTAATTGTTTGGCTATATTAGGAAGTTATCTCAATTTTTTAACTCTACAGACTGAAAAAACTAGGACAGTTTCCATTGAAAGACCTCCCGGAAGGCACCACCCACCTTCACACAGGTATCGATTTAACGACATTCTGGGGCAGTACTTCCTCCATATAGCTATTGCGCCATAAAATCTCTGGTCAATGCTGAAAGAAAATACCGGTAAGGGCGCTGCAGTCGTTTCTGAATGTACTGAATCGTAAAAATTTTTTTTTTTTTTTTTTTTTTTTTAGCAAGAGGGCTACACTTCATTAAGACAGTGTAAAATAGAATGTAGAATGTAACTCAGAGATATCAAAATTTAATGAAAACGCCTTCCAGGAGGGTCTTTCAAAGGGAAAGTTACACGCATTTTCGTCTTGAATGGGAAGAAATAGGAAAAACTTGCATCAAGCGACAAATTATTCAGAACGAAATCATAACACAATTCAGATAATAAAATAAACTGCTAACTTCAATTTGTTACTGTTAGAGGGCGCTATATTCGCTTCGAGAAAATATTGAACTGAATTCGTTGTATGTGATTTTCTTAGCAACAGCTACAAGAGAACTATACTGTATTGAATGATCAAACATGGGCAACTCATTATTGGATTATCCATACTATAAGGCGGAGCACCTTCCGGGAGGTCTTTCAAGTTGAAACTGGAACACATGTGTCATGTATCGATATATCGATATTTTATCGATATTTTTTCTATGCAACGATATAATATCGATATTTATTTTGATCGATATTTCTGACCTCTACCAACAACCACTCATCTCTTAGCATCGTACAAAATTTTAATTTTTGAAGTTTTTTTTAGATTTAAAGTTAGATATATATGAATATTTCGGATGCCATTTTTTTAATAGAAAACTACCTAGACATTCTTTATTTTGCAATTTAGATTTTTATGTTTTGGTTTTTACAACAAACTGTCAATGGTTAATGGAAACCAAGTTCACAAAAATAAGAGATATAAATAGTAGAGACGGAGAAAATTTAATTAAACGAATTATTAAAACATTTTAATTAAAATTAATAAATTAAACTATTTAGGTATTGAAACTAATTATTGAATACGAATATTTATATAATAAAATAGGTAAATTATTAAAATTAATAATTTAATTATTAAAATAACGAAAAAATCTGTACGGCAACTAAGCCCTGATTTATAAATTGAGAAAGCAACACACATTGTTTGAAAACTACCATTTGCCATAACTTGTGGTTACTTTAAACATCAGGGGCGTAAACAGAAATTTTTTTCGGGAGGGGATATTCACAACAAATAATAATAATCCATTTTGTTGTTGATGCCTCAAGTATATGTATTTGTAATCGAAATAACAGGTACTTACTTCTACATATGTTTAGAAGCTTAACATTTAAGATAAATTTATAATTTTAAACAAAAAAATTCCTTTGATTTTTATGGTTCATTGGTTGATTTGTACTCTCAACGAACTATTTCATATGCACAATAACGGCTAATCAGGCGGAGATTTACAGCTTAAAGTGGATTCCGAACCACAACGAACATCCATATCTAACGCAGGGTTTGAACCCAGCACCTTCGGCATGCGAGGCCAGAGCGCTAACTCCACAGCCATCAGGTGGGCTTCACTTTTATGTTCTAAAAGTAAACAGAAAATTTTCGGATGGGGGCACATCCCCATATCCCTACCCTTGGCAAAACTCTTGTTAAACATGGCAACCGTCAGTGAAGGTGCCGTTTGAAAGTTCAAGATTAATCTGTTATTATATTATAATAAAATTAACCCTGAACACCCGTGAAAATAATCCTGCCGGCACCCATTTCTAAATTAAATTTCATCCCTCTTCTTGTATAAGTATTAAAAATGCTTAAAAAAATAGTTATTTATGTAACTAGTTGGGAAAGTAATACTTTTTCAAACAAAGTAAAACGCTTATTTGACGAGTGCGATAGCACGAGTCAAATAATTTACCGAGTTTGAAAAAGTATTTTCCCACGTGTTGCATATATAGTAATTTTTATAATCACGTACAAAAAAATATTTTAATACACATGTTTATTAATGTTGGCAATTCGAGTCAATTAATTTCTTCTGAAAATATGTCATTTTCAATACCAAGACTATGTAATATTTGAGCACGAGGTGTGTAAAAAAATACTTTTTCACGCTTGTGCGAAAAAGTTACTTTCCCGCTCTCCTCGCGAAAAAGTGCTATTTTCGCCATGATTTTTTTATTCAAAATCATTAAAAAAAGTTTAATTTTTTGCATTGTTGTTATAAAAAAATATTTTAATCCAATGATGTGTTATAAATAATCTTTTTAGCCCTTGTGAACTCAGATATATCCGATACACCAAAATATATCCAAAGTAACGTAAATGGTTTATTTTTTTTATTGTTATACTATACCCCCCCTCCCTTTCCTCTATAATCACACAACTCTCCACAAGAAAAATTTGCTGGTAAGTTCAGTCCAGCAACCCCGTAGGAGAAAAAGTCTGTAAGATTTGACGAGCATGTATGGTGCCAAGATCACTGGATGTTAGAGAGCAGATTGTCTTCACAGCGCCAAAACGAATTAGATGCATATGAGCGGGTGAAGCGCTACAGTCTAGTAACTTAACCAGTTCAAAAAATTCGACTTTACGAACGGACAGTTACAAAACCAGTTAAGATTACGAACGCTTAATTACACTGTTTTGCCTCAGGCTACATAACTCACTTTTACAGTTCGAGTTTACGAACGCAGCCAATGTCTGCTGCTAAAAAAAATCGAGTCTAATTTTTTTTTAATTCAATACTTTTAAAATCGGCAGTAGTGTCACCTACCGAAAATAGAGTCATATTTTTTATCTAATTTTCATAAATTTTATTGAATATTCAATAAACGTAAAAGTTGTTTAGTAATAGTTTTCGAGGTATAAATTTTTAAAGATGGGGTGTCACTTTTGGAACACTCTTTTAATCGAATTTATTAAGAATGAGGTGCATTTCAGAACATTCGTAAATGGAATCAAAGAGCATTTGAAAAAAAAAAGAATTCCAAAAAATCTTAACGTATTGTTGCGTGGATGGGTTCGAAAGACTTGAAGCCAAAGCAGATCAAAATTTGCAGAAATTTATTCTGATATAACTCCAGAACTTCTCGGTCTAGTAGACTCAATGTAGCTCTTCACACAACAATAGAGCACAAAACAGAAGTTAAAAACTTTATACACAACTGCTACAAATCGCCGCAAAAGACAATGCAATACAGTTCGCTTTTAGAACTACTCTGAATGCTCACTGAGAGACAGCTAACCCAGTAACTCCAGTCAACTAACTGACTCAACTAACTAACTCAACTAACTAACTCACTCCACTCACGGCCGGCCTTTTATAGGAAAGTCAAACCTTCGTGAATCTTCAAGAGATAGACATTTGGAGGACTTTCCAGATCGTAGTTGAAAAGTCCTATACATGTACATGGGAACCGAAAATGAAGCCAAATGGTAGCCAAGTTTTTGTCGAGATTGTCCTTACCATAATGTTAAATGGCCTTCCCTTTGTAAAACTCGCTTCCCAGCATTATCTCTGTAAAACTCGTTTTCAAGCATTAAGAGACACATTGAGAGGAAGCAAAGTATAAACAAACTATTGCACTGCCTTATGCGAAACGTACATAAATTTTTCTATTTACATAATTAATACAACGACATATTTACAATTATACAGAAATTCGTAACTGTATCACTATACGACACGCTTGGCTGATTCTGAAGATAATAAAACAAACTAAAACAACAAAAGATATTTAAAAAAAAAAGTTGAATAAAAAATGCGAATTAAAAAATGTATTGTGAATAAAATGAAACATGCCTTATTACGATTTGGCGTCAAATCAATCGCCGATTTGATGTGGATGATGTTTAAGTCCTTTCATTGGAAAGGCGTGGACAACTAGCATTTTATTCACTATTGTCATTGGTACGTTTAGAGTTGGTGATTCGGTTTTTATCTTTGCACTGCCTGAAAAGAGTCCCAACTTCAAAAATTTGTTAGACCCATAAATTTTCATTTGCGACCACGACAATAAATTTTGAATATGATTTATTTTTGGGCTAGAATACGTGGGTACTAAGGAAGTACTGTCGTTTCTGAACACTCTGTATAACTACTTTCGACGTGAACGCGATTTTACGGTACTTCAAATGATTATTTCTACTGTCTCCGACCTCCTACATTTATACTGCTTACATGGAATCGATTTTGAAGGTTCAAACTTTTTCAAGAAAATCCAAATTAATATGCAACTACTTTACGTAAAAATCGGGCAAAATCGACAAGATTGCGGCCATCACCGACTCAGAATTTCACGAATTTTTTCCTTATTTCACCTTACCCGAGGAAAATATGAATCTGAACAATTTTGGCTATATCTTTTTTTGGGGGGAGTTAAGGGGGAGGGGGTCAAAGTGTGAAATATGCGTTTCTTAGAAAAATATTTTTGTCATTCTTGCTGTTTTGTAATTAAATTTATGACTGAGTTTGAAAGGCTTCAGATAATGTTTTTTCCCTAACAGCTTTTACAACTTGTATACTAGCACCTCAAGGGGAAAATTCATTTGTAGATAGTCGGAGCCACAAATGAGGACCGCCCCAAAACGGGAAACAAATATAAAGAGAATCTAAGGGTTAATATTCATTAAAGGAGCTCAGGGTCTCAGGGTAAGTGGCCCCAAACATTACCTTTTTTGTTTTTTTTGGGTTTTTTTTTTGTTATTTCGGAGCATTATTTCTTCTGGCTCCGACCTTACATGGTATTGTTGTCTCAACATAATAGTTTCCCAATTAAGGAAGAAAATTTTTTGAAGGTTCAAAAATTTCCAAAAAGATTGAATATAATATGCAACTACCTTCGACGAGAACGCGATTTTATGGTATTTTAAGAGATTGTTGCAGTTTACTCCAAGCTTCTATAAGAATACTTCTTGCACAAAATTGTTGTCTCAACATAGTAGTTTCAAAATATAAAAAAAAATTGAATGCACCTCTATTTTTAAGAAAAATCAATTTTTATACCACCTTTAATCCGTTTCGAAGGATTGTTGCAAATGGCTCCATCCAATACGCGAATACTTCTTACGGAAAATTATTATTTTATGCTAAATGTTTATTTATTTCATTCAAAGTCAAAATTTTGCCAACTATAAAAAGAACAATTAAAAACAATTTAAAAGCTGTAAATATTTTATATCTGGGAATTATGGAAGCTTTGTGTAAAATGGTGTAGTCAAAAATATTATAAGTATAATGTGACCTGTTTTACAAGAAATAACAAGGGACAGAGAAATAACAGAAATGGATCAAAGGTGATTATTAAAATTGATTTTTCTTTAAAATGGTGGTACCTTAAAAAAAAAAAAATCTTATATTCTGAATCTACTATATATGTTGAGACAAAAATTCCGTGCAAGATGTATTCGTTTAGGTCAGCGTCAGCCACTAGGCGGCCCGCGAGCCGGATCCGGCCCGCGACAGCTTTTTCTCCGGCCCGCAGGCAGTACAGAAGAGCAAAAATAAAATTTGGGGAAATAATTTTAATATGTCTATAATAGTATGGGTTTACTACCAAAAACCGCGTTTTCCATTAAGTGCCAGAGTTAGTAAATCTGAAAAATCCTTTTTTTTTTCTTCTTTTTTTTTTCTGAGATTGCCAGAAAGAATAAAAAAAGCAATAGTTTGAATAATTATCAATGACGCATTCCTTTGCATTGCTTAGTTTTGTACTTATGATACTCAACCCCCTCGATTCGTGAATTGCACAGTTCGATATCTGCTTTTCTGAATGTAATGGGCAGGAGTTGAGTGTTTCAATGCATACCTCTTTTGTTTTGACGTAACAAAAAGTATCGCGATCTCTATGACTTCAGTGCAATAATGGCTTCGAAGATTAGTTTTAAATGCAAAGTAGATAGTGAAAAGTGGACCGGCTATCATCGTCTCGGAATTGAAGATTTAGGAGGCATGGCTTAAATATCTTTATTGATTATGAGTTTATGTCAAGTCACATTGTAATATTGTCACAAAATATTAACTTCTTTTATGACTTTGATTTACAATGTCAAGAAAATATTTTTTTTAATTATTTTAAACAAAAATCAAATATCAATTGTTATTTTATTAATATAAAAAAGTTAAATTATTGTTTCAGTTTTCAAAATTGTTTTATATTGTTGAATCTTTAGTAATTATCACATTTCTAACATTGAACATATGTAGTAAAGCAATATATTTGTTGGCGTATTCGGTATAAATCTACGGCCCGCGGAAAGTTCCAACATAGGTCATGCGGCCCGTTTCTAAAAGTTAGTGGCGAACGCTGGTTTAGGTGCTTGGATCCAGCTGTAACAATCCTTTAAAATACCATAGAATCGCGTTCACGTCAAAAGTAATTACATATTAATTTGGATTTTCTTGATAATGTTTGAATCTTGGAAATATGTTCGTTCATCTTATAAAACTACTAAGTTTAGACAACAATGCCGCGCAAGACACAGTTAATTTTGGTTGCGAATCCAAATATGTCTGATTTTGTTCATGATTTTGGCTGTGAGGCCACATATAACTATTTTTATTGATTAAAACGAACATTTTATGCCTAACTTTGAACTAGTATAAAAACTCGACCGGAAGGGAAATCTTAAAACGATCAGAATGACATATTCTATCAGTGGGCAAAATTGCAGACTTGTTTCAAGAAATGAAATTACAGACTTGTTTCATGAAATGCAGTTTTCGGGTATAATTTGGCGCCTAGCCACTCTATTATTATCGCCAAGACCGGAGATTCGAAGCCAAGAATGGGAACTTTTTCATACTTGTTACTTGGTACTTACTGGTTTAAGCATCCGTCGGATTTTAACATTAGCTAGCTCCTTCCAATACTTCTAGTTCGATGGCTCCTTCCCACCGAGTTATAATGGGGGCGGAGAGAGCAATGGCAACCTTTAGGTGAACACCACAGCTAGTCACGTGGTTTGGAGACGCCTAAACGCAGTTTTCCTGCTCAGCACCTCCTCAACCGTTGCATTTCAATGGCGGATGTTAAGTTAGAATGTTGCTCGTTATCTTTAATAGGTCAAAATGGTAGGTTATTGCTGTCCCAGCCATTCCAAGGAGCTTTTAAATGAAGGAGGATCCTGAAGGATTCCACAGGCAAGAATTTAATCCAATTTTTTTCTTCTTTTTTTTATAAATATTTATTTGCTTTTAATCTGTTTTTGAGGATCGGTGTAGCAAGAAGCTGTGTAATCTTATTAGTTAAAAGTAAATTTAGAGCTCAGGAAACTTATTTCTCCTCAATAAATTATCACATATATTATATATTTAATAAGTAATAAGCTATTTATTGCCTTTATGTGGTGTAACTTGAGAGTTACTTGCACGAACAAGATTATTTATACTTGGTGATGGGTATATACACACTGAGCTAAAGTTTTAAGACTGGAGTGCGGACTCCGCGAGCCGATCGCATCACACCCCATTCCGAAGTGTGTGAGTGCAAATAGGCAAAAGAGGGGAACATTTTTTTCGCGTCTTTTGACAGTGAAGGGAAACCAAAGTTGAATTATTTTTCAATATTTATGAAATTTCAAGTTCATATGTTTGTATTTAGTTCTTTTAATTTAAAAGATTTTTTTAATAAGAAACGTAAAATTAAGAGTAGAGTCACTGATATCTTCCTAAGTACCTATTTAAGTAATGTTATTAAGTATATTATGAATAAAAGCGTCTTGAAATAGTGAGGCAATTTAAATAAGAGAAAAACATTGTATTACTACTGTAGTATGTATGCTGTAAGACATTAAACGTTATCCCCCTGGTTGTGCAAAATATTTTAAATTCTAAAACGAATAGCAATTACAATTCAATCATGGTGTTTTTATAAATCTTTTAGCTAGAGAAGTTTGAAAATGGCTAATTTGGAAGACATGCTTTTGAAAATTGTATATATTTCATTCTTACACAATAATTAAATAAAACTAAAATGTCCAGAACTTCACACAAGCATCAAAATCCTGAATGTGTCATATCTGAAATATTTACATTTCCTGTGGTCTTATTGAAAAGCAACTATACCAGAGAGAATTTGTAAACTTCTGTCTTTAAGTTAGATCATTTTTATGTATCACCTTTAAAGTTGAACTTTCACCATGATGTTTTAAACGCAATCTAAGATACCATCTATAATTTGCTTCATCATCTGTGACTCTTGAAGGTCTTCAAAACACACTTCATTTTCAATTTGATGATAAAATTTAATTTTTTCAGTAAATTGAAATTCATTTATTATAATTCTTAATTTAAAATTGATATTTACAGTAGTTTGGCAGCTTTCCTTCAACATCATGAACTTGACTCGTAAAATCATAGTTTTTTTTACACTCAGTACATCCTGTGTGGTTTCTCAATTAAACATACTAGTGAAATTCAAAATAGTTGAACATAAAAGCTTATCACATGTAAAGCTTAAGCGCATAGTATTTCGGCGATTGATTTTTGGTTCCAATATTACAGCATATTTTTTTGGGAAATAGATTTTTGTTGAAAATATTCATACTTAAAAAGCAGAAAACGGCTTCATAATTATATCTAGCATTCGATTTACCGAAAAAAAGTAGTAAACGAGAGCATAAGAGAAGTATTCATGTATTTAACTAGTCATAAAAGTTTCTGAACAATAAATCGGTTTGAAACAAAGAATGATAATTTCATCAAATCACTAAAAAAAAACTATTCCTTACAAGTTAGTTTTAATATCCAAAATGTATATAAAAAGACTAAAGCTCGCACTATGTGCTTAAACATAAAGATGTGAAATTGAAGTTCCAATCTATCCTCTAACAATTTTCCCCATCTGTTTCTGCAATTAAATACTCAACAAGAATTTACCATTCTAAAATAATATTAAAAAAAAAAGAAGAAAAAAAAAAAGAAGAAGAAGAAGAATGAATTTAGGTGCATAGCTTGAAAAGCGGAAAACCATAGAATGTTCTACTAAAACGTGCTAGGCAACTGGGAGAAAGAGTATGTTTTGCCTATTTGGCTTTCTGAAACGCACTTCCGCGGAAGCTCGTTTGGTCGCTTGTTAAGTGACCGGCAGCAGTTACTCCAGTTCAGTATTCTAGCTCAGTGGTATTACATGACCTTGGCGCGCTTTGTCGTATACCGATCTCGAAACTCTATTATGGATCGATATTCCTAGCTCTCAATATTCATATAATGTAGAATGTAAAACTCAATGCTCTTTAAAAACTACCTAAACCTTTTAAATTACTTTAACTACATATATTTGCATTTTAACTTAAGAACATCTAAAACTACTAATAGGCATAACATTATAATTCAAAGAAGACATTCACGTTGCCACTCAGAGTTTATAACGTTACAATTAAAGTATACTCTCATTTTTTACCTCCTCCCACCTTGAGTTGGGAGAGTTCGCAACTCAACAAGTCTCAAAGTCACAAATCGAATATCTTTGATCTATGGACGATTCTTCTTGACCGAGTTCTTATAGTTTGTGAAATGGGTCCTTCAGGGTCTACCGCTCGGATCTGCGACACTTCGGAAGGAGGATTTTGCTCTCGTTGCACTTTAGCTTTGACATCCTCAGCCATATAACAAGTGATCTCCAACGGAAACAGTCGTTGAATTAGTCTTAGCATTTCTCCACGGACTGTTTTAAGCCTCACGAGTCTGGTAATTCCGTCTATTCCAGGGATAATTTCTGTTACACGTCTCAAAGGCCAGTTGATACGCTTCTGGTTATCGTTTCCTACAAGAACAACATCATCAACAGAAATAGTCCATCACCTTTGCTGTTTAGGCCTTTGAACCAACTCAGACATGAATTTTCTCCTAGGGTCTTTTTGCAATGCAAGACGTTATTTTACCCTTTTATTTAGGCTTTTATGATCCGCTGCATCACAGTCGGGCACTCCAACTTCTTATATGTCTTGAAGAAATAATGATGGCGACAGTGGAATAAAATCTGAATCTCTTTCTGAAATATAGGTGAGAGGTCTTGAGTTAATAATCGACTCACATTCGCATAGAACCGTGATCATTTCCTCATATGACAAACAGGCATGACCTATCACTCTCTTTAGAACATTTTTCATAACTCCAATCAACCTCTCCCACCAACCTCCCCACCAGGAGGCAGTAGGGGGGTTAAATTTCCACTGCATGCGATTTACAGATCCGTTCTCGACGATCTGGTCCCAGTCTAACGAATTCAACAAATTATCAGCACCAATAAAGTTCGTTCCATTGTCCCAGTAGATTACTGAGCATCTGCCTCTTCTTGCCACAAATCTACGCAGGGCCAACAAAAAGGTGTCAGTAGAAATGCCTGAAAGAAGCTCAAGACTGCTCTGTACACTGTGCACGTGAAAAAACAAATCCAAGTCTTCTTTTTATCGTTCAAATACAATGGACCTGCTAAGTCTACTCCTACAACTTCAAATAATGCAGTACCTCTAACTCGATCTTTGGTAATGGGGGCTGGGTCTGCATCTACATTTTTCTCGGAATGCCTCTTGCAGATAACACATTTTGAGATGATCGATCGCACAGTTTTTCGGTCATTTAAGATCCAGAAATGTTCTCACAGCAGGTTAAGTAGTATTTGAATCCCCACATGACAGTGTCTTTTGTGAAAGGAAACTAATAAAAGTTTCACTGCGTGGTGTTGAGAAGGAAGAACTACCGATCTTCTAAAAGAATGGCTGTCTTCGCGATATTCAATTTTTGTTTTCAATTTCTCGTTCTTCTCGCTAACGAATGCTTCGCTTTGAATGATATTTATTGCTGATTTCTCCGCTTCTGCCAAGTCCTCTGCATCCAGAATACTACGTTTCCTCAGCTCTTTTGGTTTTCTACAATTTCTAAAAAATCTCAATATCCATCCGATCATCTAGCCTCAACTCGAAGAAAAGCCACTGCCGCGTAAGCATACATGCTCGCATCACTGAAGAATTATAAAGAATATTTCTCATTCTCATCACCAGTTTTTAGGCATCGAGAAATTAGTACTTTTCCTAGATGAAATACGTCTTTCATACACTTCAAAAACTCTTCTCTAGTATCAGAGTCCACCTCTCCCTCCCAATTCAACTTTAGCTCCCAAGTTTTCTGCAGAAGTAGTTTCGAAACAATGCAACGGGACAAGTCGCGCCGATAGGATTGAAAATACGATGAGTCGCGGAAAGTATAGTTTTCTTCGTCACATTCTCCACGCAAATCTCCTTCAGGCTGTTCATGTTGACACCCAACGTATCGGTATATTTTTCCCACTTCATTCCCAAAACATTTGCATAGGGAGTGCTTTTATCAGTGAAATTTATGCTTTCCCAGCCTCTTAGGTCAAAACTTCGCTCATCCATAATATTGCTAGCAACCTCATTGAAGAGCTCCAGTTCTTTTTCATTGGACTCACTTGTCACTCAGTTATCCACATAGAAACTTTGCATCAATAATTTGACTATTTTCTCCGGATATTTCTCATCTTGACGGTCAAAAAAAATTTCCAAGTGATGCAGAATCACAATTCCAAGCAAAAAGAGGCCACATGACACATTTAACACTACACAGCAATGTCGAAAGTACTTCAATTGGCCATCTTCTCCAATCCACAGGAAATGTAAAAAGTCTTTATCAGAAAGTGACAGACCAATTTGCAAAAATGCCTTTCGAACGTCAGCAATAACTCCAATTTTCTCCAAACGAAAACGATATCAAATATTTGGAATCAACTCAATTAGATTAACTCCAGTTGCTAAACAATCATTGAGACTAGGGGCACCTCTTTGTTTGGCAGAAGCATTGAATACAGGTCGGATTTTGGTTGTACTGTTCTCCTTCAAAACAGGACGGTGTGGTAAATATTGTGCGGGGAGATCAACTTCGTCTTTATACACTTCTTTTATGATGTTTTCTTCTAACCTCTCTTTAAACACCCTTCCGTAGTCTTCGAACAGTCCTTCAGTTTTAAGTCTCTTTATAACTTCGTGTAATCTCTTCTCAGAAAGTTCAAAATTGTCAGGAAGTGGGAGATGATCTTCAATATAAGATAAACTCACAACATACTTATCGTTCTCTATTTTAAATGCGTCTGAAAAATGCTGTTTCACTGCTTCTTGTAGTTCAACCGCTGGCTTCTTTTCAGAACAATCTGTGATACCAAAAGAATAAAGAGTCGACAAATCTGCTATGCAAGCGCTTGTTGTGAGCATCGAAGTGATTAACAAGCCTGAATTCTCGCTATTGGTACGCCCAATAACTATCCAACCCAATTTTATTTCAATTGCAGTGATTCCATTCTTCAGTTGTAGATGGTTTCCTGTAATCAGCTTTCCTGCAACATCAGCTGCTATAAGAATTTCATTTGGACCATCCAGATCTTCGGCCAAATGAACGTTGTAGTCTACAAGTTCTTTAAAGTGTGACCCTTGTTTTCTGGATAATATTTAATCACAAATAACTTCTTGTACGAGTACTGCAAAATGACAGTACAACTCTCTGTAACGCTTGACAAATATATTATGTACACATCATGTTGGCAGGTTGACGTATTGGAACCACCGAACAAGGTATGTTGCAGAAAATCTCTCATATTAGACTTGTACTTCAATTTTTCAGCTGTTGTTTTAAGAATATACGACATTGAGATCCAGAATCTGTGATGGCTCGAGCTTTACGTTTGATATTTTCTCCTCTCACAAGAACGGTTAAAGTTTGTAGAAAAACACTGGAAGATTTAGACAAGTTGGCCAGAGCCTCGTCGCGTTGTATCACTGATTCTCTAACTTCAACATCTGTTTGGACAGAGGAAGAATTGGGTTCTGGTGACAACGTTCTACATGAAAATAAATGGTGTTTCTCCCCACACAATTGGCAGTTAAACTTAGAACGGCACGTGTTCACCCCATGTCGCTCTCTCAAACACAGGAAACAACTACGGGCCTTCTCAACAGCTCTTTGTTTTTCTTGCAAAGTCAGTTTAGAAGCCTTCTTACAGTTCCACGAATTATGTTCCTCCGTACAAAAAATGCAGAGCTTCTCCTTGTTGAGATTAGATGCCAAAAGGTCCGTTGCTGATTTCACTCCGGGTTTAAACTTCTTCTCGTTAGACTCTCGGCGGTTGTTAGAAAAACTTGACTTCTTAGATTGATCAAAACTTCGGGTAGCTAGCAAAATTCTTTCCTCTCCTTCCTCGTCATCTTGGAGAAAGTCCAAAAGTCTAAACTATTACTTGTCCTTTTCTCGCTCAAAGAAGTATCTTCTTGCTCGCTTGTTGAATTACACAGCGCCCCTTCCCTCACTCGTCTATGTGCAGTTCGGAATCGCTCCCATGCCTTTGAAGTCTCGTCAGGGAGAGAAGACTCAACAAGAGGGAACAATATTGCTGCATATTTGTCCTTAGTTACTTTTAAAGACTCTAGAGCTCTTGGTTTTGTTTCTAACTGATCATATAGTTTACGTATTAGGATTCTTTGTGACTTTTGCTTTAATAGCACAATGGATAACAAATCTCTCACGGAAACCTCGATGAGTTACTCTTCTCTGCAATAGCGTAACTTTAACTGTTTAACCGTCTTTTCATAGTTTTCAACGCCAGGGGGAAACTTTTAATCAACTCGTCAGCGGGTGAACCTCTCTCCATAGCTTGTGTTGCGAAACACAACTCAACTCAACTTTCTAAGAAAGTTTCGGTTCTTGTTTGGTTCTTAAAGTTTTGGTTCTTGTATGAAAAATTTGTCATTCGTAAAGTGAGTGCGTAGTAAATGGAATGTTCTTTCTTTGAATCAGCGTGTCAGTTTATTTGCTTATCATATCCATAATATGAATCTTGCTCTGTTTGTAAAATAGTGGCGTCCGTGACAGTGAAAGTATGGAAAAAGTGAAGGCAATAAGAAAGGCACTACGCACGGCTTATACCGTGAGTGCGAATACGATTCAAGATGAATTGAACAATGAACAATCACTCTCAGATCTGCAAGCTTTACAAAACAAGCTTAGGGATAAATTTGATCGTCTGTGTGCCGCCCAGAAGGAAGTATCTAGTGCCCTTCTGAGTGATGAAGCATTGGCGATCATATATGAAGGGGATTTTGTGACAGCGGAGGAATATCGGGACAGGTATTTGACTCTGTCTGCTATGTTGGAAACTGCGATTGTCAATTTGCCACCATTCATCGGAGTACGCTGAATCTACAGGAGGAAAACGTCGCTTCAAGTTACCCCGATTAGAATTGAAAGGTTTCAGCGGCGATCCTAAAGAGTTTTTGGATTTTTGGGCACAATTTGTCAAAACCCATGAAGATGAGGACATTGTTGAGGAGGATAAATTCCAATATTTGTTGCAATGTGTTGTTCCTGCCTCAAAAGCTACAAGACTGGTTGAGAGTTTCCCATCAACCAGGGAAAATTATTCTAAAGTGATTAAACAGCTTACTGAACGATTTGGCCGTGAAGACCTTCTCGTCCAAATATACGTTAGAGACTTGCTGAGTATAGTGATGAGAAATGCATATGGAAAATGCAAAATTAACTTATGCGAACTCTACGACCTTCTAGAAGGCAAGTTAATGGTTTTGGAAAGCCTAGGAAGAACAAAAGAAAAATTTGCGGACTTTCTAGAACCACTTGTGGAGTCGTGTTTGCCCGAAACAGTACTACGTGCGTGGGAGAGGAGCCGCTCCTTGGATGAGTCATCCCGCAGTTCTACTGATGATGATTTCCCCCAGCTTTCCAGGATTCAGGTAAGGAAGAGGGGCCCGGCAAAATTCAGTGTATATTTTGTAGTAAACATTCCTTAAGTTCTGAATATTTTTTAGCGCGCAAAATGTTTTATAATGATAGAAAGAGTATAATTATGAAAAAAAGAGCTGGTTTTAAATGTTTAGGTTTTGACCACATGAGCCGTAATTGCAGACGCACAGTTAAATGTCTGCAGAGTGAAAAAGGTCATTATATTTTAATGTGCCCTCAACGTGATGATACACCTTCGGACCGTAGTACCACCACTACTGCGGAACCAGAAATTAGTAATGTTCTGGTCAATCAATCTGTGTCAGAAAATATTTGTTTACAAACCATAGCTCTTAAAATAAATGGTAATGGTCATGAACAGATTGTCCGGGGGATGTTAGTTTCAGGGTCACAAAAATCCTATTTAACTACTAGAGTTATTAAAATTTTGCAATTGCGACCAAAGTCAAAACAAACCACAGTACACGGTTTGTTTGGGGGGAGAGAAAGTAAACCCGTGAACATTTTGTATATAACATTGGAATGCAAGGCTTGAGTAATAATTTTAAATGTTCAATAGAAGTATTTTCCGAAATTAAAATTTGTGGGGTTGTTCCTAAAGTGAATGACTTATCAGCACTAATCGAAATAAAGGAAAAGGGTATTGAGATATCAGATTTACTTATACCTGATCATGAAGTAGATTTACTTTTGGGGGCTGATGCGATCAGTTCAATTTTAAAAGGGAAATGTACTGATTTGAATTCTGGACTGATTGTTGTAGATACAAAATTGGGATGTACAGTTATGGGTAAAGTCACAAATGGAATTTGTGAGGAACACAAAATCATATCAATGCCTGCTTTATATGAAAATAAATTGAATTCTAATGTTTTAACGTTGTTGACATTGCATTAGTGTGCTTTAAATATAAAAGAGTTATGAGATCTTGAAACGTTGGTAATTCGGGACCCAATGGGAAATAATGAAAGCAAATGGCTAGTGGACTCAATAAATCAGTTTAAAAACGATTTAAAAATACTTACAGATGGAAGATATGAATTGCTTTTAAATTTTAAGGGAGGTTACCAAGTTCCTAGTAATAAATCTTTAACTGTTAAAAGTCATAGACGAATGTGTCAAAATGGGGTTAGTAACAATTATTGGGAAGAATATTGAGCTGTTTTCAAGGAATGGGAAAAGTTAAATATTATCGAAAGAGTTCCAGATGTGGAGTTAGATAGAGAATCTCATTACTTACCACATAGTCCCGTAATAAAGCTTTCAAGTCAAACTAGTAAGGTAAGGCCGGTGTTTGATGCTTCATCGAGAAAAATGAATCAACCATCTTTAAATGATTGTTTATTGAAGGACCCTAATTTAATTGAACTCATTCCGGACATTATTGATAGGTTCTGGTCGTATCCCATTGGTTTGTCGTCGGACAATGAGAAGGCATTTCTACAACTAAGTATCGCACCAGAATATAAAGACTATTTAAGGTTTTTTTATCCTTCACAAAATGAAGAGATTGTTTATCGCCATTGTAAAGTAGTATTTGGTGTGAGTTCTAGCCCGTTCTTATTAGCATCTTCTATAAATCATTTGCTTGATCATTCATCTCCTGAATATGCTGAACTTATATTAAAACTAAAGCATTCCTTCTATGTAGACAATTGTGTTAGTGGAGTATTTAATGTAAATAAAATGGATAATTTTATTTCAGGGACTACGAGTGCTATGGCCAAGGGTTGTTTTAATTTGAGGAACTGGAAGAGTAATGTAGCAGGGCTAAATGTTTTTAAGAGTACTGGAGACTCAAATTTATTGGGTCTAATATGGAACTTGGATAGAGACACACTGAGATGTTCTATAGTTAATGAACAACCCCAAAGTATTGTTGAAGTTACTAAACGATCAGTACTGTCAATGATGCAGCAATATTATGACCCCATTGGTATTTTAACAGCTGTCACGTTGTACCCAAACTTTGGCTACAAAAAGCGTGGAAACTTAAATTACCTTGGGAAGATCCTCTGCCACCTGAGATGTGCAAAAATTTCTGTAGATGGCTCCAAGAAGTGAAATGCTTAAAATATATAGAAATCCCTACATATATTGAGATTGATGAATTATCGGAACTACATGTTTTTGTAGACGCTTCCAAAAATGCGTATGTTGCTTGCATATTCATTAGGTTAATATCGAAATCAGGTATTAAGTTACATTTAATTAAGGCCAAGTCAAGGGTAGCTCCTACGAAACCCGTTTCAATTCCTAGATTGGAACTATTAGCGTGTTGTGTAGGTGCATGATTGGTTAAATCCGTGCAAGGGGCTTTGGATATGCCGAATTTAAATACTACATTTCTGACTGACTCTATGGTAGCTTTATATTGGATTAAAAACTATGGGGAATGGTCAATGTTCGTGTCCAATAGAGTAAAAGAGGTAGGAGAAATAACGTCTCCGGACAATTGGAGGCACGTTCCCAGTACGTTAAATCCGGCAGATGTTCTTTCTCGTGGGTGCTCTCCGATTCATCTGTTGGATTCAGCATGGCTTAATGGTCCTGCGTGGCTGCAAGAAGACTCAAGTCAATGGCCAGTAACTGACATAAAGTGTGAGATTAAAGAGGTCAATGCTGAAAGGAGGAAGGTTAAACTTTGTAACCTTAATGTCAAAGATGGCTTTCCTTGGTATTCATAAAGGTTTACAAATTATCACTCTATGGCCGGATTGACAGCATGGGCTAGAAGATTCATTAGTAACTGTCGTACGACATCTGACGATAGAGCTGTAGGTGAATTGTCAAGTTCTGACATTGACAAGGCAGAAAAAAATTCTTATTGGCTCAATACAAAGAGAATTTTTCCCTAATCCAAGTTGTATTCCGATAATTAATGTCTTCAAAGATGAAGATGGGTTAATACACGTTAAGGCAAAAATAACTGAGCGGAAAGATAACCCTTGTTTTTTAACACCTATCTTCATTCCAGCAAATTGCCTCTTAACTTTGAAATTAATTGCATACCTACATAAAGTAAATTGTCATGCGGGTACCCAAATATTACTTTCAATTATTCGAGAAAAATTTTGGATTTTAAAATCTAGGAAAACTGTTAGAAATGTGATAAGAAGTGTGTAAACTGCCGCAAATATAGTGCAAAACCAGCTGTTAGCGCGCCTGTTGCTTTACCTGAAGACCGTGTAAGTGAGGCTAATGTTTTTGATGTTATAGGCATAGATCTGGCAGGTCCTCTCTTCCTTTTGAATAGTGAGAAAGTATGGATTGTGTTATTTATATGTGAGGTCTTCCGAGCATTGCATTTAGAATTTGTGACTTCACTCTCAAAGGAGAATTTTCTACTAGCTTTTCATCGATTTATCGCTCGAAGGGGAAGACCAAAGACAGTGTACACAGACAACGGTAGTAATTTTGAAGGTGCTGTTACTGAATTCCAAAAACTGGACTGGGATAAAATTGAACGTGAGACAGAACTTCAGTGTGTGAAATGGAAGTTTATCTCACCCACTGCTGCCTGGTGGGAAGGGTGGTGGGGGAGACTTGTAAGAGTGATAAAAGATCTTCTGAAACGCACTCTAGGAAAGTCAATTTTATCTTACGAAGAGTTACTGACAGTCTGTTGTGATTGTGAATCGATTATTAATTCCCGTCCATTGATTTATGTGTCAGAGGATTCTGAGGACTTGGTTGCTATTACACCAGCCATGTTTCTAATAACCAATTCTACCTCTGATGTATCTGATTTAGATGAGTGTGTCAAATTTCGAAAACGTGTTAGGTATCGAGCCAAATTGCTTAAAGATTTAAGAGGTAGATTCCGAAGGGAATATTTGGGATTGTTAGTGCAACGACACCAAAGGTCATCTTCTCGAGACCTTACTGTTGGGGAAATTGTCCTTGAAGAGAACACTAGCAAAAAGAGATTATTTTGGCCTATAGCCAAAATTTTGGATTTGTTACCTGGTAGGGACGGTAAAGCTCGTACATTAAAATTGAAGTGCTATAACTCTGTTATAATCCGTCCTGTGCAGAGAGTTTTTCCTCTAGAGCTCCTGCCTACAGAGACTCCAGCTGTAGCTGCTGGTCTAAACGATGTTCCATAGTCGTCGGCCCCACCGGATGATCCAGTGACAACTTTTTTTCCGTCTTCTGACCCAGAGATGACTGGGTTACCTCCTGGTGTTCACGATGCGGACGTTCCGAAGTTGTCCAGATTTGGACTAAAGATCAGGCCTCCCCGGAAATTAAACTTGTTAAACATGACTTTATTTTTTGAGTCAGATTAGACTCAAAAATTGGGTAGGATGTTGTGAAACACAACTCAACTCAACTTTGTAAGAAAGTTTTGGTTCTTGTTTAGTTCTTAAAGTTTTGGTTCTTGTATGTAAAATTTGTTATTCGTGAAGTGAGTGCGTAGTAAATGGAATGTTCTTTCTTTGAATCAGCGTGTCTGTTTATTTGCTTATCATATCCGTAATATGAATCTTGCTCTGTTTGTAAAAGCTTGTGCTATATAAGCATATTTATCATGATTATCAAGGTCCGAATCGTTATAAATTTTTTGAAATTTTCCCCAGAAACACAACTAGTTCTTTATATTTCCATCAAAAGTGGGTAGATTGATTTTAGGGTAATGCAATAAATTGTTTGGTGTTGTACTCATATCTCCAGAGACAGTAGAAGCCGAAGAAGGTTCTTTTTCTCATCAATAAGATCATGTAACTTATGTTCTAAAACTCGCCACACTGTAAATGCTGGTGTCTTAAATTTAGACACAAAATGTCTGAAAAATTCATTTCAGACACATTAAGTGACTTAATTGGCGTAGCATTGATCCATTTCAGACATAACACGTGTCTGATTCTTTCTGAAATCACATTTAGACACACTTGGTGTCTTAAATGTAGACAGAAAACACCATATTAAGACATTTTGCGATTCAGACACCTAACATAATAAGACAACTAATGTCTAAGACACCAAACACGATTTAAGACATCATGTTTGGTGTCGTCGACTTTTTCATCAGTAATTCATGATGGGGGTATTTTTTCCGATTCAATTATACGATTTCAGGCGAAGGAAACACTGTAAATAAACAATGGAATAGATAAACGTAATTGCAATATGCAAAATAATTTATTTTTATTTTAAGAATTTTATTTGTATTTTAAGATTTTTTTATTTGTATTTTAAGATTTTTTTATTTGTATTTTAAGATTTTTTTATTTGTATTTTAAGATTTTTTTATTTGTATTTTAAGATTTTTTTATTTGTATTTTAAGAATATATCACCAAAAGCGACTTAAACACTCAAAGGAATGGTCAAAATAAGACATTTGGATTTTAAGACAGGAAACGTCTGAAATGTACAACTATATAGCGAAACTTCAAAATTTTCTTTAACCAACGAAATAAGAGAATGGCTTTTCGAAAAGCATTTGGCGCATGCGCTGTGTAAAGAATCTTGCTTCATTTAAACGTAATACTGTTTGTATTTTTCGCGTCTCATACTTGGCGTTTGCGTAGCGTTCGATTACACACAAAATGGTTGTAAACTATTCTAAAATGGTTGCTTTCCTTCTTTTTAAGTTGCAGAAATAGACAGTCGGTAGTTCCAAAAAACAAATACTTTCCTATTTTAACTTTAGTGTTAATATACTTTAATCTTGTGCTTTTGTTTAACTGTACTTAAGAATTCTTTTGGAAGCGTTCCTTTTTTCAACATGGAGCATTTCTTGAGATGAAGCCGTTGCCTTACAAGAAACTAATACGAACCCCTTTTTGAACTATTTAGATTGGCTTTATATTTAATAGGTCAATGAATTAGTGAAAAATGGGGTACCGTGTTACAGTAAGTGTTATTCAATAATACACTTATTTTCAGTGTTTTTATAATACATTTTAATTGATCTAGTATTTCTAAATGACACCCACAGAATTCTAAGTTTTCTGTTTTTACATTCAGTTATATTTTTATTGGTTTTGTTGCATATTACAAGTACTAATGGGAATATATTTGGCATGGGATTTGGTATAATCTGAATAACATTTATTTTTGGTTCTCGATGGCAGCAATAAAATTATGAAAATCAACGCTACAAAATAATTTGTGAAACATTTAATATTTGTCAAAATGAAGAATTTTTTTCTACATATGTTGTTCAAACATTTTTAAATAATATTTTAGCAAAAAAGCTCATAATAATAGGCTAATAATTTACTTATAATCACTTATATAAAACTCTGTTAAATAAAATTTTCCGCAGTGAGTTGAATTGTGGTAGCTCATAAAAAATCTTATAATGCAAAAAAACTTTATTTTAGTTTTATTTCTAATAAATGTCTATATACTGCATTAAATATCAGATTTCACAAAATAATAAAAATAAGTTTTTTATGCGTTAGTTTGTTGAACGTATGAAAATTTGCATTTTTTTAAGTAATAATCTAATTAAAAATTGAATTGCATAGATTTTAATAATATTTTTGTTTTGTATGTACTTTATGTTATGTAATTGACGTGAAAAATTTCAATTCTACATCTTTAATTGTTTTTTAAACGAAGCATAAAATTTTTGGAAAAATCAACGTTTTGAGAAAACTCGAGAAAACTATAGAAATTTTAATAACTTGCATGTTTTTCAAATTTAATGTGCTCTACCTCTGTATTTTGAAGCAGCCATCTTTATTCTAATGCCTTTTTTTATATTAAATTTTTTAAAGTTTTTTAAATGCCCTCTCTAGTCTTCTCAGCGATTAACGGGTTGAAATGCGTTGTACGCCCCCCACTTTGGTGACTTTGTAAAATGCCGCCAAGTTGTATTGACACTTCCACTGAATTGAACTTAAGGTTTGCCAAAATGGGTGCCAAGTTGTAATGGAACCATATAGGCAGCAGGTTACCATATTTGACGCAAAATCATTAAAAAAAAGGAGAGGGGGCTTATAACGCATTTTAACCGATTAACAAAGTGTCGCAGTGACAGGGAAAACTGTTGTAAAAAGGTTCTATCCTCAAAATTACAGGAATTAAGAGCATACCAAAATTTGGGAAACAAACTTTTTCAGAAACACAAAAAAAAAATTGTGTGGAACTTACATACTTTTCAAATTTAATATGCTCCACCTCTATATTTTGAAGTATCTCCTTACATACTTCTAATGCCTTCTGTTTTACTTGTTTATTTTTATGCATCTTTTGAGGTAATTTTTAAATGCCCTGTATCTGCTTCAGCTATTCGACAATAATTGAAGCGTCATAGTGTTATAATCACTGCTGTTGGGTAGTGTTATTATAGGGGAATGTTATAACCCGGTAAAATTCCCAAATGGGGGAATAATTAGATTACAACTGCTTGATCCATCATTACCATAAATTTATGTTGCCATATAATGTATCCGAAGCATTTTTAGACTCGCCAGTGCAACGCATAGTACTATAAACCAGGTGCATGCTTACATTACACTTGTTATTTGTCCTTGAAGTTGACATGAAAAAAGCAACTGAAAACTATGATACAATCTTAGAAGCCAAAACTTTTCTATTTGAGATTCAGCCCCAATACAATGTCTACTATACCAATGCATATATTTTACAATAAGTCCCTGTTACTATCTCTTACTTGGATATATTAATAGTTGTTGTTTTACAATCTCATGCTTACATTTACCAGGAAAGTGTAACATAGTCAACAAAAAGTTATGAGCAACATGGTAGTAATATAGTAATTTTTACTTTTTTTTAAATAAAACTTTTTAATATTAAATTTGAATTGGTTTGTGTAAAAATTTTAATTGTTTGTGTAAAAATTTGTCCAACATCTGAAAGGTACCATAAACAACCTATTCAGACACATCAACTGTCTGAAAATATCCCCAATTCAGACACTCCAAATGTCTGAAAACACCCCATTTTAAGACACTTCATGTGTCTTAAAGATTAAGACACCATTTTTCGTCTTAAAACAGTGCCACTTGTTTAAGATACTTTTGTTTCTTATTTTAAGACATTTCAATTTGCTGTGCACTTATCAATATAACTCTCTGAAACATCGATTTCCTTTCCGATGGCTTCCTCAGTCTTTTCGGAAGCAAACAACAGTTTTCGAAATTCGTATTCGTGCGCTACCATTAGTTTCGCTTTATCTTCAACAATTTTTAATTTCGAAATTTTATTTTCGACAGTCAACTCCTTTTCACAGTTCACAAAATCATTATAAGCCGTCATAAAAAGCCTTCGATACTGTGTTCGAGAGTTTTTTAGTTTCTCCATTACGAAAATATAACAAGCTCAATAGTTATGACTTACTCGAATCGTAGCAGATGTCCTGTCACGGACGCCAAATGTCGGATACCGATCTCGAAACTCTAATATGGATCGATATTCCTTGCTCTAAATACTCATATATTGTAGAATGCAAAACTCAATACTCTTTAAAAACTTCCTAAAGCCTTTTAAATTACTTTAACTACATATATTTACATTTTAACTTAAGAACATCTAAAACTACGAATAGGCATAACATTGTAATTCAAAGAAGAACCGAAACTCATTCACATTGTCGCTCAGAGTTTATAATATCACAATTAAAGTATACTCTCGAAAGCAGTCATTCGGGAATTTCCTTATCATCAAAACGGTTAGTTTCACTATGTAAAATGTCTTCATTTTCGCTTTATATTATTGAGTTTTTCGTTTCTTAAAGCACCGAAGAATATTTAATTTGTTTATGAACTTGTGGTGTCACATGCTCATTAGCTCTGTAACGCAATTACTCAACGCAGCAGGCAACATCTGACGACTCAGAACTCCCATGCAACGCACAACGAACTCAACAAACAAACTGATCAACAACTTTTTAGAATTTAAATTGCATTGTTAAAACGATTTGTATTTGGAATAAGTAATGTCTTAATATTTTCAAGTCAATTACGTGCTTGTGAAAGTTCATCATATATCTCGACTTAAAATAAAACAAAACTGATAAGCTGTAACGTAACAGTGGTGACTTGTGAATTAAAGAACATTTTTTAAACTTTTGAGAGAAATGGTGAGTCATTACAACTGTGGTGATAAAGGATTGTCACCTTGTTTGATTTTTAAACGATTAGAAGCCGAATTAGAAAATACGAAAACCAACTTCTCAAATGAATACAAGTCGTTTGAATGAATACACGTGGTAAAACCCGAAGTATCGCTGCAGTTAAGTACACGCCAGAGAGAACTTGAAAGGATTTGAAATTGATTCATTCATACTTTCGGAGTGGTGATTGCTTTATTTTACTTGCATTATTTTATTTTGGTTTCGTTTTGAAATTTCCAACTATTACTGTTTATAAGTCAAAATGTCGGTTGCTGATAACACTGCTGAAAATGTGGAAATAAACCGCGTACGTAAAAAATTACCGATATTTCATAAGGGATATATAAAGTTATTTTTAGCGCAACTCGATGCTGCATTTACAACTAATCAAATTAGATGCGAAATTTCGAAATACAACTATTTAATTAACAAGCTAGATAATGAAATTTTGTCTTTAGTTAGGGATTTGGTACTCGAATGTCCTGATGATAAACTATTTACTACGTTAAAAACGTGGCTTTTGAATTTGTTTCAACACTCAGCTGCCAAAAGAGCAAAAATCCTTTTGGAGAATTTACAACTTGGAGACCAAAAGCCAAGCATCTTATTAAGTCGTATGAAGGAACTGTCACATGGCCAAGTAGGTGACGAATTTTTGAAAAATTTATGGTTACAACGACTTCCGAAAAACATTCAAACAGTTCTAGCCATAAGTGCGGATGAGTTAGATATGTTGGTAATTTTTGCCGATAAAGTTGCAGAATTGGCTGAATCAAGTAATCCATACTTATCTATTATGTCAGAAAATACTACCCTCGCTGAATTGAAAGTCAAATCTCTGAATTGAATCAGAAACTTGAGCGACAGAGTTCGGATTTTTAATTGAATCGTGGACGCGACCATTCACGCGGGCGTAATAATTACCGTAGAAATGCAATTTCCCGTAATCGTTCCGCAACTCCACGCAGTACACAAAACAATTTTAATGATAGAAGTGTGTATTAGTATCATTTTAAGTTTGGAGCAAGAGCAATGAAGTGCAACTCTCCGTGTTTCTTTCAGAATACGTCGGGAAACGCGCAGGGCCAGTTGCAGTAGCGGCTTGCGATGATGGCCATAACACTGAATATATAAACAGTCATTTGTTTATTTCTGATCTTAACAGTGGCATGAAATTCCTGGTTGATTCTGGAGCTGATATTTCTATTTCTCTACTCTCAATGCGGAAATAATAAACCTTCGCCCATGTATCTCTTTGCCGCCAATGATTCTAAAATCGCTATGTATGGGACAAAAATGATGGATATAAACTAAAACTTGCGACGTTCATTTAGGTGGGAATTTACTATGGCCGACGTAACAAAGCCTATAATTGAGTCTGATTTCTCGGAAAATTTTAGTCTGGTTATTGAGATTAAAAACAAAAAGCTCATTAATCCATTAACGTAGTCAGGAAGATCTTATCATGGACCGTCTGTATCAATTAAAACTATTGCAAGTGGTTCATGTGTACACGATATTTTAACAAAATTCCCCAACCTTACTAGACCCAACCTATTTGCGGGAGTGTTTCCTCATAATACGAGGTATTTTATTGAAACAGAAGGTCCGCCTGTATTTTCTCGGCTACGTAGATTACATCCTGCCCAGCTTAAGATAGCAAAGCAGGAATTTCAGTATATGCTGGATTATGGTATATGCCGCCCTTCAAAGTCAAATTGGGCATCTCCACTGCACCTCGTTCCAAAAGGGGATAATGACTGGAGACCTACCGGCGATTATAGAGCTCTTAACAAAATCACTATTTCTGATAACTGTCCAGTACCGCATATTCCAGATTTTTCTCAGAATTTAGAGGGTTACAATGTTTTCTCAAAAAGTGACCGCGTCCGCGCTTTTCACCACATTCCAGTTACTCCGGACGACATACCTAAAACTGCAATCACCACACCGTTTGGTTTGTTTGAGTTTTTGTTTCTTCCTTTCGGTCTATCTAATGCGGCCCAGAGCTTTCAAAGATTCATCAATAAAGTTCTACAAGGATTAGACTTCTGCTTTCCATACATTGATGACACCTTGATTGCCAGTTCTGATATTGAGGACAATTACCACCACCTCAAATTAGTCTTCAAGCGTCTGAACAAGTACGGTCTGACTATTAACATCTCTCAATGCGTCTTTGCAGCAAAAGAAGTTCCATGACTGGGATACCTCGTCAATCAGTATGGATCTGAACCCTTGCCAGATCGAGTCCAAGCCATTCAAGATTTCACTAAGCCTAAGACTAAGAAACAACTACGGCAATTTCTTGGAACCATCAACTTCTACAGACGTTTCCTACTGCACACTGCATCAACTTAAGCACCTCTTCATGAGCTTCTCAAGGATAGTCGTAGAAATAACAAAACTCCAACCCCACGGACAATACAGACAGTTCAGGCCTTCATCAAGTGTAAGACTGAGCTAGCACAAGAAAACTCTTTTGCATCATCCTTCAGCGAATGCCCCCTTAGCGTTGCATGTTGATGCCTCAGACTTCGCAATCGGAGCGGCTCTTCGTCAAGTCTCTCCATCAGGCGATCTGCAACCACTAGCATTTTTCTCCAAAAAACTTACACCAACTGAGAGAAATTATTCAGCATATGATCGGGAACTTCTAGCTACATATTTCCTGAAAAACCAGAGAATTTCAACTTAACACTGACCACAAACCCCTGACATTCGCATTTAAGCAGAAGCAAGACAAATGCTCACCACGCCAGATGAGACAATTGGATTTTATTGGGCAATTCATCACTTACATCGTCCACATTAAAGGCTCTGAAAAAATCCCAGCTGACACTCTGTCAAGAATTGCTACAGTCACTTTTCCTTCTCCTATCGACTACGAACAAGTTGAAAAGGACCAAACCATCGACGAAGATCTCAAAGAAATTCTCTTGTCTACATCATCAAGTCTTCAGTTGCAAAAACTTAAACTTCCTGGAACCGATATTGAGTTACACTGCGACGTTTCAACAAAGAGAATCCGTCCCTTCTTACCAGCTGCACATCGACGACAGGCATTCGACACCCTTTGTAATCTCAATCACCATGGAACACGATCTTCAGCGAAGCTCTTAAGCGAACTATTCATTTGGCCTTCTATGCAGAAAGACTGTAGTATGTGGGCGAAAGCCTGTATTTCTTGTCAATGCTCCAAGGTACAAAGACATCTATTTAGTCCTTAGGAACATTTGCAGTCCCTGACACTAGATTTTCTCACATCCACATCGATTTTGTCGGCCCACTCATACCATTTCAAGGATTTCGATACTGTTTGACAGTGGTCGATTGCTTCACCCGTTGGCCCGATCCTTACCCATAGCAGATATCACAGCTTAAAGTGTTGCAGAGACCTTGTATTCTAGTTGGATTTCAAGATTCGGTGTTCCGGCCCACATCACAAGTGACCAGAGACGTCAATTTGAGTCAACACTTTTACAAGTCACTAGCCAAGCTTCTTGGAATAAACAAGCTACCCACCACCGCTTATCATCCTATGGCCAATCGTTTAGTAGAACGTCTGCATCGCCCTCTGAAGAGCTCCATCATGTGTCACAACACAGAAAAATGGAGTACAGTTCTTCCTATTATTCGCCTCGGCATGCGATCTTCAATTAAGGAAGATATCAACACCACTTCAACTGAGCTGATATACGGCACATGTTTACGACTTCCAGGTGAATATTTTGTCTCCAGCGAAGCAGATCCAAACCATGCCACTTTCGTTGAAATGCTAAGGAACACTATGAACAGGATCAAGGCAACTGCAACCTCCCATCACAGTCATCCGAAGATCTTAGTTCGTAAAGAGCTGAACACCTGCTCCCATGTGTTCGTCCGTGTTGGACAAGTGAGAGCATCACTTCAGCCACCCTATGATGGCCCAGACCGAGCACTTTCTCCTGATGCCAAAACCTTCCGTCTGATGGTCAGTGGAAAGAAATCTACTGTCTCCATTGATAGAATCAAGCCAGCGTTCACCATTAGTGATTCGACTTCGGCAGAGGAACAGACAAGCAAACCAAGACGTTTGATTCCACAAGATGATGTACATCAGACAACCACAAGGTCTGGAAGACTTGTCAAATCACACCTCCTGACTTAAACTCTGGAAGGGGGTGCTGTGGTGTCACATGCCCACCAACTCTGTGACGCAACTACTCAACTCCACTCAACCCCAGCAGGCAACATCCGACGACTCAGAACTCCCATGCAACGTACAACGAACTCAACAAACAAACTGATCAACAATTTTTTAGAATTTAAGTTGCACTGTCAAAACGATTTGTATTTAGAATAAGTAATGTCTTAATATTTTCAAGTTAATGACATACTTGTCTAAGTTCATCATATATCTCGACTCAAAATAAAACAAAACTGATAAGCTGTAATTTAACAAACTTGTCGTTCTGCTTTGGTTTTGAAAGTGTTTAGAACCAGTCATATCAGTTATAAGCATGGAATAGATTTGAATTTGAAGAAAAACACACATGCTAACTCAATATAGAACCACAAAATAATATTAAAAGTGTAAGCAAATGTTAGAAAAGTTTTAGAATAGCAGATGAAAATTATACCTTCAGATATTGGTTAAGAGTACCCTGAAATTTGTCAAATTATAAAAATTTTTAGAAATACTCAAACTATATATATTAAAACAAAAAAGTTATTTAGTATTTTGAAAAAAGGAATACTCCTGTAAAATCCCATTTTGCTTTAATTTACGGTTTTATTATAATCGTTTTATATTGTGTCTGCGAGATGCTTTTTGTTTTTCCTAGATGAATTTTTAATTTTCCCCAATTTCATTGAATAGTTTTTTTTAGGGCTATAATAAATTTAATTTGATTAAAACAAAATAGTGAAGTCTGTTAATACTTGGATTTTGGTTTTTATTGCTTTTCATTTTAATTATTTAAACTTAATCATTTAAATCTTTATTATTTAATTGTTTAACAAAGCCATTTCTAATAGGCTTAGGGTCGGAAATTTAGCTCCGAAATTTTCAACATAACTAGTTTTGACCTTCCAATTTGTCTTTTGACAACAACAACAACAAAAAAATGTTAAAATTTTAATTAGTTTTTTTTAATAAATTTTTAATTAATTTTTTAGAAACCAACTTGTAATAGGCATAGATTTCTGAAATTTTAAACGTAAGTAGTTCAGTACTTCTAATTTTGTTTTTCACAAACACAATGCTAAAATACTATCAGAAGGGGGGGGGGGGGGATTACATAATTGTATTAGCCTGGGATGAAAATCTTCCGTGTTTACGCAAATTTTCCCTTTTTTCTGAAAAGTTCCACTTTTCTTCAAATTTATTATCAGATTGAGCTTGCCTAGAACCCCCCCTCAGCAAAAAATGTCTTCACTACTGTTCAGTGTACACATTAGTACACAAATATATTCTTATTCAGATATTTTTGTTGTTCAAAATAAAGCTGCATATATTTTTCTCTTTTTTATGTTTTGACTGCTTTATATTTTGACTGGGGAAAATTTATTTGTTTCTCGTCAGGGGAAGGCCAACCTTATGGCTGTGGGGTTAGTGCTCTGGATTCACATGCCAAAGGTGCCGGCTTCGAATTCTGTGTTAGGCATGGATGTTCGTTGGGGTTCGGAATCCACGTTAAGCTGTAGGTCCCGACCTTATTAACCGTTATTGTGCACAAAAATAAGTTGTTGAGAGTACAAACAAATCAAACAAAACTCGTCAGGGGAAGGAGTTGTATTTGTCCATTTTAATTAGCCTTTTTGTGCAATTATACTTATATATACTCGCATTGATACTTCTGATTTATTTAAGAAAATAATTTGATCAAGAGCAAATTAGCTGATTGTAAATTAGAATATCTCATTATTAATCTTGAAGCACTGAATGAACAATTTTTAGTAATTTTTATGCTAATATTTAATAAACGGCCTCGGTGGTCCAGATTTTCTAACAATTAAAATGAGATTTGTCCTTGGTAACTCTAGCTGTGTTTATGAAAAAGAAAATTAGAAGGCAAAAACTACGTACGTTTAAAATTTCAGAATTATATGTTTATTGTAACTCACATTGTAAAGAAGGTTTTAGACAATAAAATCCGATAGCCGAAGTTCCATTCAACACCTTAAAAACTGGGCCCTCGTGGGAGACAAAACCAGTCTATCCATAATACGCAAAGTCAAGAGCATATCCCGACTGCACAAAGTGCACTTTCAGTGGATCCCGTCACATGTAGACATCCACGGAAATGAATTGGCTGACACTCTTGCTAAGGAGGGACTAGAACACCCTGTCCTCTCTACTCAAGAACTCACATATCAAGAGTTATACTCAAAGAAAATAGCTCAAAATAAAGCGAAATGGCATATACCTCCATCTCACGAATGGTATAAAGCCAAAAAGCCAGGACACTCCCTATCTCTTCCTTGTGATAGGCACACCAATACCTGTCTGTCCCGACTTGCTAGTGGTCACCTTAAAGGCCTCACATATTCCGGGGGAAGCAAAAATTTTCCTCTTTGCCCTAAATGCCAAAAAGAACAGGCATCACCTCAGCACATTTTGGACTGCCTTGGACTGGACTGGGAGGACATTTATAACTGTCCACAACTAGTGTCAGACTTCATTAATGTCAATGGCTTCACTGATATTGTCTGACTTCGTCAGACAAAAGGGAGATTAGAAACAACAACAACAGCAAATAAAAAATTAATAAAAAAAAAATCATTGTAATTTTAACATTTAATCGTCAAAAGTCCAATTGGAAAGCAATACGAAAGAAGATTTCAAAACTCTCTACTTCTATTAGCTTTGTAAAAAAAAAAAAAAAAAAAAAAAAAAAAAAAACTTAATTTAAATTCTAACATTCTGTTTGTCAAAAGCCAATTAGAACTACTTATGCTGAAAATTTCAGAGCTATATCACTATTACAAGTTGATTTGTATTTTTTTTAATTAATTAAAAGACCTAATTAAAAATTTCACATTCTGTTTGTCAACTGTCTAATTAGAAGGCCAAAACTACTTATGTTGAAAATTTCAGTGCTTCACGCCTATTTTAAGTAACTTTCTGACGAGGGACAAACATACAGACTTTATTACTACTATTAAAGGTTAAACGAATTGTTGTTTTTACATAAAATTAAATATCAATATTTTAAAATTTCAGGAATGAATAATATACTTTCAAAGTATTCCTACCTTTAATTTTAATTTGTGGTAACTAAATCAAAACAAAGATGAAATCAAATGAAAAGAATGGATGTCCTTTTTTTTCTTTTTTTTTGCATCTTTCGCCAAGACCGTAGATTCAAAGTCAAAAATTATAACCTTTTCCCTAAAGTCACGTGGTACTTTCTAGTTTCAGCTTTTGTTAGATTTTAACATTGGCTTGCTCCATCCACTACTTTTTAGATCGATGCTCCTTCCAGTTTGATGTTTTACCCATGATGCTGTGCGCAATGTTTACCCAGTTTTACATGGTAGAATTCTTAATTCTGTTTGACAAAGCAGTATTTATTAAAATTTATCACGCCACTTTTTTTAAAGTTTTTTTATAATAATTACGAGGCACATAAGTTTTGAGTTTGGCGTCTAAGAAATCGGGGAATAATTATAATTTGCAGCGCCCTCTAGCCATGTAAAAGTAGCCTACTTCTCTGAGAAGTCAGAAGGCCTTTAGTATAGTTGGTTATGCTTTCATAACATTGAGTTTGGTGGCGCATGCGCCGTTATAATAGAGGGAAGTTATTGTGAGACGTTATTTTATTTGACTACTCTACGTTCGCTTTCCCATCATGCATTTCCAAATATCGGTCCGCCATAGCGGAATAAGATGATCGCGGGGTTCACTCTAAGAAGTAGCATAGACACTGTGTGGTGTGTATCCCGACAATTTTGGGGATTCCGAAACGCGGCCCCATGCAGCACTCGCCATACGAAATAAAAGAGAAGTTACTACAAGCCCTGGACCACGAGTACAATGTAAGCGCAATAAATTTTATCATAGGAATCTTTTTATTATATTATATTGTTGAAATGCTTCGAAGTAATTCCTCGCATAGCATTAGAGCGTTAGGCATAACGTTTTGTAGACTTGTGTATATCTGGCTTGCATGCTTTAAGGTCGGTGCATTTAGATTCTTCTTCAACGAGTAGTTTAATGCATATTTTCCGTCAATTTTTTTTCATGTCAGCTTATGTAGCATGATTTTCTTGCATATGATTATGTTTGGAATGAATTAAAAGTTTATTCTTTTATGTAAACGTCAAAGCACATGCGCGGGTCAAGTAACGATGTTTAACTTGAATATACTTGGCGGTTTATTTTTAATATAATATTAAGCTGTTTCCATTGTTTATAATTGTCCGAAAAAGTAGCTTTAATTTTTTGTGACAAAACTTATTCATGATCTTTTAACTTTCTTGATCGTGGAGATGTGTCACAAATGCTTAACATTTATTTTCTTTAAAATATTCTGGAACTTAAGAAGTCTCTCCATAGTTCATTAGTTTTGATTATATTTTGATCGATGAATGTTTTAAGTGCTTTAAATTTTAAGCTTTAGAAAAATTGCATTTCTTCCTTGTGGGATGTTTTGCATGTCAATTTCTTTATTTCTTGAAAGATCCATGATATAGATGTATTTACACATGCTTACTAAAGTTTCCCCATCATGAATTTTTTGTTGATACGTATGCAAAAGAAAGTAATAAATACAATTTTGAAAATGTGTTGAATTTGTCTGCGAGTGTTTCGTTCTATGGAATTTCAAATGGAAAAAAATAGTTTTGGTATCTTCTTATTTATAAAGTACATACTATACCTTATTGGCCTGCTTTTGGCTTAGACTCTTCTGTAGTTTAATTGCATTATTTCTGCTGGTTCGTAGTATTTCAATATGTCATGCATTTTTGTGATCACTCAGTAATTTGAAAGTGTAGCTTTTAAAGTTATTATTTTATTACAATTATCTACTTAAAGAAATCATACTAATCCTAGTTGTCGTTCCTTTAATGCTCTAATGTGTTCTTTTTTTCTGTATTTCTGCCCTTGGCGTAAATAGCTTTTTGGTACTTTGTGATATGCAAATTACATAAAAGGACTAGGCGTTTGATATGTTTGTCTAGAAAATGTATCTTATTAAGCTGTAAAAAATGATTTAATTCGTTTAAATTGATTGTTTATTAATTTTATTATAGCTTTGGAATTGTATAATTCAAGAACATTTGGTCAACTTTGTATAATGTAGATAATAAACGCCGACCGTTGATTAGTAGTGGAATTGGTGGTAGTTGCCCCCTGCTTTTTGAATATCTATTGACAAACTTTTGCATTATCACTATAATTTTCCAGTTTGCCTCCACACAAAACTTGATAGAATGCATTGTCATCAACGAGCTCATCTGCAAAGTTTCAGTTCGAGTGGATGACAGTAAATGGGTAAATTTACCCTCCAAAAATTATCGCACATACAAGCGATAATTAAAGTAAATGTAAAAGATTTAAAAATTACTGTTGAAGTTACAGACTGATAGTTCAATGAGGGGCAATATGTGTATTGTTTCAACTGGAAATTAACCAGTTAATTGTAGAATGTATTTGATCCACCTGATGTTTTTAGTGCTCTGGCATCATTTGGTTCTGGCTGTTTGTGCCAGGTTTGAATTTTGTTTGAAGTTTGGATGTTTGCTGTGATTCGAAATCCACATTAAGCTGCAGGCTCTGATCTGATTAGCCGCAATTGTGTGCAATTATAGGTTGCTGGGCATGCATACCAATTAACAAAATGTCTTGTGAGGACTCTGCTTAGTAGGGATTAGCAACCCACTATGAGCCAAGGTTGTAAGAGATTTTCAATTTCTTGACCCAATAGGAGATAGTTAGCCCTGCACAAGCTGTTTTTATACAGTCGAACCCTGTTGACGCAAAATCGCTTAACATGAAATCTCGTTTAACGCAAAGTAAAAGCATTTCTCCGTGCTTAAAACTTAACGTTAATTTATTTGTTTAACATGAAAGTCGGTTAACACGAACAATTTCAACTGCACTTTAACAGGGTGTGGCCGAGTGCTTTCAGATCGAAAGGTACAGAATGAACCGTCAGGAATTGCAACCCTTGTGGGCAGCCAAAGCCCTAACCTTTTGGTTTCCGCAAACCTTTTTTTACTATGCTACTGTAATTTAAATTCAGATCTCTGATTTCTCAAAGAATACCTGTATGAGAGTAGGGTTCCTATGGTCATTGAAAGTCATTAAGAATGCTTAATATTTTTAATTTTGGTTTTTAGGCCTTAAAAGTACTTGAAAATGCATAGTGGTCCTTATTTTTTGTCACTTATCCATGCCGCACCATAATGTCCAGGTACAGTATTACCTCGATATCTCAAAGTCGAAGGGACACTAAAAAAATTTTGAGATAGTGAGTTTTTGAGATAACAAGGTCGTAACCAAAACTTAACAATTCAGTTAAAAAATTAATATACTGAATAATTGTCTAGAAATTAGTCATGGTAGATGAGAATAAGTATAAATATGTAATTATAGTTGAAAAAGTCTAAATACAGCAATTTTAATTTTTAGTCGAAAATAATAAATGAGTACATGAAATTGAAAAGAGTTAGTATTTACACTATAGTAATGTACATATTAAATAAAATGTACAAGGATGAATTTATTCACTACTAGTTACTTAAAAAAGTCTAGCATCGTGGCCTGGCTAAAAGGGAAATTTTGATTCCCAAAAACGAAAGGCTTTGGCTTCATCGGAATAACCAATAAAAATGAGTTCTTGTGATCTTGGTTCGAATTTTGACTTGTGGCGTTTGTTGAGGACGAAAGCTTTTTGACCGAAGATTTTTAGATACGATGCAGTTGGTTTTCTGCCAAAAAATAACTCGAACGGTGTTTTGTTTTGCATGATGCTTCGTGAAGGACATCTGTTTCTCAAATGAGCGTATTTTATTTGAAAAAGAATTGTGTTCTGATTCTGATAAATGATTATACTATTTGCTTCTACATAACTGAATGGCGATTTTTCTGGAAAACTTCATTTCTTACTTCGAAAATTTTTCGACACAACAAGGTTTTGAGTGAAAACTCTTCAACATAAGAATTGAAATTAACATTAGATGAATATGCAATATCAAGGGTAAAAATTATTTTTCGACGTATCAAGTTTTTCGTGATATCGAAGTTCGAGATATCGAAGTACTACTGTATATTTATACTACGCATGCATCAACTTGTAAATAGTTTGGCTCGTATTTTCTGATTGCAAAGTAGAAATCGTATGGTTTTAGTTAAACATTGTACCCTGTGAGACAAACATGCGAGATTAGTGTTTACATTTTTCGAGCCAAAACATCCAAGACCATCATCGAAAATTGTTTGCGAGGCAAAATGCAAATTGTGCATAAAAGATTTTGATTTTGCGCTCTGGGCAAAGAAGCTATAAAGTCACACTTTAAAGACTTGATGTGTGAAAAATAACAATCAAAGGTCAATAAAAAATACTTAGAATGAAAATCAATGACTTTAAATCCCAACCCGCCCTATACCGCCTTGTGGAGAAATTCCCAGCTAGTCGCCTTTTGGGTGGGTGCAGGGGTAAACGTATATTTCCAAGTGAGGGGAATCTTGCCTGCAGTAGTTTAAAGCGTGACGGTCCTCAACAATAGGCTATTGTGGGGCATGTAGAGGGGAGACATGAATTTAAAGTACTCAATGTCAAACTGCCCCACCCTTTGGACATGGAGTACGATAGTCAGGGACTTTTCTTTTATGCGAATCTTGTCATGTACTTAGTGGTGGCGTTTGTTTCATTGATAATACACCAACTAAATTCTCCGACATATCAAGCAGATGACCCAACGCACAACCCTATTGCAGGTTGTAGACATATAGTAATGATCTTTAAATGGTCTACAGTGACCCCCCACAGCAATCCCAGGAGTGGCAGACAGAAGAACGAGTCGGGCGAGTTCATTTCCAGTTTTTATGAATGGAAAGTCATTGGGGTTTTGTGAAACCCACAACGCTGACTCCATGGGATTTAAAGGGTTAAGGACCTATTATTTCAGTGGAAACCCTGTAGAGGTACACTGCACATTTATTGCACAGGATCCTAAACTAGTTTTTGTTTATAAAATGGTGTTTATTGGATGCCGAAGGTGGTTGTTGTCATCTCGACTGTTGTGCTGGAAAGGCAGATGGTTTCACGGAGGTTCCTTGATCACTAAAACAACTGTCGACCGACCAGTGGTAACCGGACACGCCAACCCAGCGTTTGAACTTAACGAAAGCGGCTAGGTAACTCTTCTAGTAGAATGATAGATCCAGTTCGACGATCCATTATTCTAAGCATAAAATATCAGTGCGGAATAGAATGCACTTGATTTGGAAGGTAGGGAAGATATTTCTTCTCGCGATGGAAGTGTGGGAGAGGGTGTGATGTGTGGTAAGCTGGGTTATTAGCCAATAGTTAAAAAACTGAGCAGTTAAAGATTTCAATAAAGAGCTGGGTTCATTTAGTCAGTTGGGTTTATTAAGGCATTACATTAAAAAAAAATTAAATTTAGAATTGTGTTTCACTAAAATAGGACCCAGTAAAAAAAACGTGGATGGACCCCTGCTAATGTAATCATATTGAGGAAGGAAGTAATGAAATTATCTTGTTGCAGGGACTTTTAATATTTAACCCTTTGTGCTCGAGCTGCACTTCTCAGGCGCCACATGATTGGATGCTGCAACTCGAGAGGACCATTAGGTTTGATGTGGAAATTCAATGCAAGGCCAATGACTGTGTTTAGTTTCTATGAAGGGGATCCGTAACCGCGGACTGAACCAAAAATGCAGCGAAACGTTTCAAGTTGCTGGTACCTCCGGGCAAAAAAGGCCTCGAGCACGAAGGGTCAACAGGGTTCTCACTGGTCTTTAAATGTGTTTAGAAATCTAATTTCAGTTTGCACTTTTAAGGATCCTTAAAAACTCTTTTTTCAGCTATAACCAGGTCTTCAAAAATTTATTTTTTCAAATATGTATCTTAATTTTCTGAGGTAATGTATATATTTTCAGGGCCATCGCCAAGAAATTTATTTGGGGGGGGGGTAAACATCTTTTTGACGACTGTAATCAAGAAGTCTTTTTATCTTGACTTTTAACTACTAAATCAATAAATTCAGAGCAGCCATAGCTGTATACAGTCATTGCTATGACTAAATACAACTATTATAAATTCATGTCAATATTTATCAATATTTTTGTTTAACAATTTCGTATTTTTTTAACATGATTAATTTTTGAGTAACTCAACTCGAATTTTTCACATGGCCCCACTGAGTGTAATTACATTTGCATCACATGTAAACAAAACATAAGAATAAAAATCATTTTTAAGTTACACATTTCGATAGATAATTGAGTAATAAGAGTATTCAGTTAAATATTTACATTTTTAAAATGTTTACGCTTGTTACTTTAATAATTATTCTTGTTTTCTAACATTAGTTTCAGACAATCAGTATAGAAGAAATAATTTTCATATGCATGAAAAAATATTCAAATTCTAACAACATTTTCAATTATCCACATAATCTTGAATAGGGTAGGTTGGGTATAAAAATCACTGTTTTTTATGCTCAGCTAAAATTTACATGTAAATGTTTAACAATTAAATTTTTATTTTGGTTTTTCTTTACATTGCACATCTTAGTAATTAGAATACATAATTTTTAATTATTAAGTTACATAAGGATTAATTAAGTTACATAATGATAAATATTACTTTACATAATGATTAATATTACAAGCATTTTTAATCTTATTTTACAATGTCTTAAAATCCCCGTCGTATTTCCCTCCTGAAAATCCGAATACTTTTCTTTGTTTTTTAGTAAAAATGTATAGAGGCGTAATTATAAAACTGTTATATATAAATATGCAATATCATGATTTAATTAATTACACAAAATGTATTTAGATACAAAACTAATACGCCTATCTTTTAAGTTATCCATCTTTTTAAGAATTTGTCGAATTTTATGACATCTGTACTACGTTCTTTTCCAATTGCAATAAAAGTAAAGAATTTATACGAGGATCCCCCATTGTCATTCTCAAGTAATTTTTTACCTTTAACTTGCTAAATCTATTTGCAACAACATGATTAGGGCAAGAATAGACACGAATTTCAGGTTTTGAACTAAGTTTTTTCTTTGCAGAATATAACTCGATTTTTATGTATGATCTAATTTTTTTTTAATGTAATATTGAACTATTCTTTAAAGGTGTGTATACTACATAAAATATATTTATTATTCTTTCTCTTGGAAATTACCAGATCTGATAGTCTCACTTTTGTTTTATTTAGTAAAAAATGTATAAATTTTTGTGCAAGGATTTTCAATTAGTACCAGAAGAATTGTTTAATTAGTATACATAAATTCAAACATTTTGGAAGAGAGCCTTAATCGAAATAAATTTATTCAGCATAAAACCAAACTATCAAAATAAACCATGATCCAAATTTAAAAAAAAAAAAAAAAAAAAAAAAAAAAACTCTTAATCTGATTAACAGATTAATGATAAAGTAATTTGTATTTTTTATATGGGTTTTTGTATTAAAAGTAGCTTAACCTTTAACTGCTGTGACATTAATTGTTGCATAACTAGTGTGAGCGGTCTCTCAGACCGCTCTTCCTAAAATGCAATTAAAAGTGGACTGATATGCTAAATTGATGAATATTCTTTTACTACGTATTAACATATATTAAAATCATATAATTCAATTTTAAAGTTATTATATATGCCATTTTTAATAATTATACAATTTAAGAAAAAATAACTATCTCCAAAAAGAACATATCTATTAAGGTTTCATTTAATTAACTAACTTACAGTTCTGATAAAATCATTTCTATGTTATTCTAGTTTTAAAAATAAATACCTTTAGTAATATCAAGCATGATATTTTGAACTGCAATTAATACATAATTTTCGGGTACATTGAAGACAAACTGGCTGAACGCATCCCAAACATTTGTATGCAGTTTTCCTCTTTTTGCTGGGAGGACATAAATTGCAAGTTTTGCGTTTTTCTAGTTTATCATCATGGGTGGGATTTCTTAAATCTTGACAGTCACTTTGTCCTAGAATTCGTTCAGTTGTCAGTTTCATTTCTCTAGGTAATTGCGTTGAGGTTATTCTCCGTTTCAAATGAGGCACTACCAGTTCTTTTGCTAAGGAAAGCATGAATTTTTTTCGCTTTATCTTCGGAGCTTCGGGAAATGATTGAAACAACACAAAGGCATTTACTGCACATATATCTACTATTCTGAAGAATATCGCCATGGGCCAACGTTGTGTTCAATGACCGCTCGAGTAGATGGAACATTTCTTATCAAATTCATCTACACCACCTTTTGTGATGTTATACATGGCGATAATTTCAGGTTTCCCTGAAGAAGCATCAGTTTCCATACAATGATGTATGGATGATACCAAAATGACAGCTTTTCTTTTCTTTGGAATGTAAGAAAGTGATTTCTTTGTTAAAACCATACAATGAACTACCTGGTGCCTTTGATTTATCGGCTTGAAACTCTTTAGGAATTTCTCTTATCTTTCCTCAAGGTTCACACAAAAGTCGGGCCTTTTTCTAGCAAATATTTCACTAGTTCAGCTGAAGAAAACCAATTGTCTGCAGTTATGTTTCTGTTTGACTTTTTGATCGGTTCAATTAGTCGAAGAACTGCTTGAGTAGGTTTGTTTAATTTTTTCTCATCTTCAGAAAGTCCATCTCCATCTGAATCTTTTCCACAATAGATGTATGCATTGCAAAGGTAGTTATTTCTTGCATCGCAAAGGCACATGATTTTTAGTCCATATTTAGCTGGTTTTTTGGGCATATACATTTTATATTTACATCGTCCCCTGAACTTCACAAGCATCTCATCGACGCATGCATATTCCCCAATAGAATAATTTGTTTAGCAATTCGCTATGACAGTATTAAAAATTTCTGCTATGGGTGCTGCTTTATCTGTCTTCATACATTCCTTTCTAGTTTCAGGATTATCAAATCGTAAACAGTTCAATAAAAATAGAAATCTCACTTTTGAAGTAACGCAGCGAAATATTTCTCGTCCCGTACCATCATTTGCAAACAAACAGTCAACGTCTTCACGATTTGATTTGAAGACTGCTGAATATAATAAAAGTCCAAGAAATGCGTTTATTTCAGTGGCATCCGTATCGCATAATTCAAATCTTTCTTGATTGGAATAGTTCCTTCTATGAGAACTAATTTTCACATTAGTCCATTTCACTATAACTTCTACGATGCTTGCATCAAAAAGTAAATTCCAGGTCTCCTCGGGCTCTGCTTTGGGTCCAATTCTTGCAGGACGTTTCAATCCTGGCAATTGTACAATTATGTTATGTTTTGCAGTTCGAACGGCTCGATTAGGTTCTTGAACACACCATTTGAAATTGTTTTTTCCATAAAAATTGTCTTGAGTAGAAGTGTTTGGAGAGACTTCAATCTCATCCGCAGACATTTCGGAATGAGTGTCATGGTCGCTTTAAAAAAAAATCCGAATTTTCAGTATCTGAACACTCTACATCAGACCAATTATTAACGATATCTTCAATTTCTTCTTTCGTGAGAAAAACGGGCGTTTAAGAACATTTGAAGCCATTGTGAGCTTACTACGAAAAATAAATCATATGACAACAGTCAACTTTGTCGGACAGAAACTGTGACGCATCTGCTGTGAGCGGTCTCCAAGACCGCATGAAACAGAAAAATGGAATAAAAGTTTTTAAAAAAAAGCTAGCTGGACCAGTTGTGGAATGTGACCTTGGTGTCCCCTCTCAGGAAGGTAGTGAAGAGGGTAGAGACCTTTGTTCATTTTAAAGGGTGCAAACTCACCATGAAAAATGATTTGCGGTCTGTGAGACCGCTCACAGCAGTTAAAGGTTAAAATTTATAGTGACATAATTTTTTTTAAGTTTCTAATTACAATTGTCTTTTTGCATCTATTCTTTCACCACTATGAATTATTTTATTTTGAAAAGAAAAGAAAAAATACTCTTAAAAACAATTTTTAAGATAAATTTTTTATTTGCATTTCCAACTTTTATCAGGGTTGCCACACACTTGGAATTATCAGAGAAAACTAAAAAATATATTTTCTGGAAAAGTTGAGGGATTCCGTTCAAGTTTTCTTCCAAGAAGTTCAGTAATTTTTTTCAGAACCCGCTCCTTCGTTCTGAAAATTTGGTGTTTTCTTGTAACAATATGTAAAAATCTTTCGCTTTTGCTCCAATTTCCGCTTTTTTTTCTGAGAATTTTAACTTTTTCTACAACTTTATTATTTTTATGGACTTTGTAGGATTAAAAGCCTCAATAATCGGAAAAAATTTCTAGTTGCGCCATTGTGCTATGTATACATTAGTATACAAATATATTCTTATTCAGCTATTTTTGTTGTTCAAAATAACGCTGCATATGTATTTTCCTCTTTTTTATATATATTTTGTCTGTTTTCACCCTTGAGAAAAATAAAGGGAGATGCACAGTTTGCTACTTCTACCATCTAATCAATTTATCTTCGTGTGCGAGTACATCAGTATTTGGTGACACAAATCGCAAACATTTTAGAGATTCGTAAAAAAGTGGAATTCTGCTTTTCTACCAAAATTTTAATTAATTGATAAAAATGAACATTAAAATATCGTAATTTTTTTTTCTGTATAACAGACATAAAATAAACAAAATATAGAAAAAGTGACGCTTTGACTTTATTATTAAAAAAGTGATCAGTGGTTTGTCTTAATAACATTTAAGAATTTCTTATAGAAAATTAAAAAAGTGTTTTTTTATCGAAACTGTTGAGGAAAGGAAAGCATTTTCAACAGTCTTAACAAAACAGCATCGATGCATGACCGAAAGAGATACTCTAATAATATACTGTCCAGTGCTCACCGAAGACAGTTCTTGACGTCTCCGAGACATAATTGTATGTCAAGGGGTTAAATTTATTAGAATCTTTTACTCATTGCTTATGAGTGAGAACCTCTGTAACATTTTATGTTAAGTAATTCAATATCAGAAAATATCTAAATTTGCAGATCTTTACAGTCTTTATCTTTGCACTTCAGTCTTCTAAAATATTTATCACAATGAAGATTAATTCTGTTATTCATTTGGAAGAAGGCAGGCATTCAATAAGTCGGTTTTCGTAATTAATGCATAAACCCAAGATTTGCAAGCATTTCCTGCCTTGAAAATAACGTGTTTTGTTCGAAGTTCAAAAACGTGTTGAGAGGAAGCATTGGTTGGAAAAGCTAACCTTAATAGGGGAAGGTTTCAGTCATTATATGTCGCCTAATTGAATATTTCACTTAAGCTTGGTATGTAGTAAATAATAGAATCCATTGGTGGATAATATAATGTGAGTAAAAGTTAAGTCTGACGTAAGGCAATAGAATGTGTGTAAAAGCGGTCTTTATGTGACGGATTTAAAACTTGATAAAAAACATACACTTGGTGGGTGCACTCATCATTATAGATGTCACGCACTCTGGTCACCAAGAAAGAACAGAGGCGAGTTCAAAGATTGTATCAGGTTTATTGTTTACACTGCAAGCATAAGCAACGGGACGCCACACGGAGGGGGAAAGTAGTGAAATTCTTACGCTTACCTGGGCTGGTTGCGGCAGCGATTCCAAGGCAGTGACAGCTTTTCCGGTATACTTCACATCAGGTCCACCGACCAGCGATAACCCGAACACCAACTCGGTGTATCCTACAGGCTAACTGAGCCTAAACATAAAACTAAAACAACAAGCAAGCCCCGAAGACCTTAACCAGCTGCTTTTATTTACCAGGCCGCCTGGACATGCGCTCTCGCCGATGTTGTGGCTAACCAATCACGGTGAAGATGTGCAGAAGAGATGCGCATGCCAGGATGAACCGTCACATTCCCCCTCCGCCCTCTAAAATTAAACTATGGGGGTTACTGTAAATGCTCGGTGTAGCGGAACAAAAATAAAAAAAATTTACACAATCAACAGATGGCACCACTGTGCTTAACAGAAGTGCTCTACAGCAGAGATCTGTTGTGACTGGAAGCCATACACTACGCAAAAGCTAACTGAAAAGAAAAAAACATAGCAAAAATAGTATAACCTAGGATAATTAACACAATACACAAAGGCTACCAAGCAACTTTAAAACTCTGTAGAATGTACCTATTGCAACTTGGTACATAGATTTTAAAAATTTTAAACTTTCAAAACTTTTTAACTTTTACAAAATTTATTCAAATATCAAAAACCTTATAAAAATTCATGCAAAATTTTACTCGAATATCAAAAACTTCAGGCTAGCAAAAAAACTCGCCAACAAAATTAGTTAATGTGCAATCTTTCAAATGTAAATTTACTAAATAACAATTAGCATAAATAACGAACATTATCACAAGAAAAATTAATATCAACTTTGGAGGAAAACCCCAGTGTCCTTCACTTCTTGATCAACCGGCAACTTCCGACATCAGAAGGCATCTTCCGACATTTCTGTCAAGTCCTGAAAGTACAGTCTTGGAACACAGTCTAGAAAGACAGTCTAGGATGGTTTAAACTCCAGAGGGTACACCAGATGTTGTTGTCACGGAGCAATCACGGAGGCTTTTGTCGACTACACGTCTCGGGAGTCTTCACTGACACCCGATTTCCCTCCTTCGCTCACAACTGCCGGAGTAGCCCAAAACATCCCACAAAACAAACATCACAAAACTCAGGACAACCTTAACACAACAATAATATCCAGACACATGAGCACCAAAATACACATTTCCATACTAAATTTAAAAAAAAAAACTACAACACTTAACAGCAGGGCAACGAGTTGTCTACCAACCTACCAATTGTGCCGGCCTCAAAAGGAAAAATTGGCTCGACTCGAATCCCTCTTTAACAAGCCATGCTGCTCAGCCCAACACAACCAAACAAACCACATAAATGCATTGAAATACAACTATCTATTCCCACATATGCAGGACCCAATTCAACAGGAACCGAACATACAAAATCCCACAGACAACAGCCATGCACCATATTCACAAAATCAATCACATAAAAAATTAAACACAAAAAAGAAACACTGACCACAATATAACCACACATACCACTCAATCGCCAACATCCAACCCAAACATCACAAAACTAAACACTTTAATCATAAAACACAATCACATAAATTTTCTTCTGTGAACCACAAATTTGACACGCCACTCCCCAAGAAAAACCCAATCCCCAAAAATCCTACACACTTTGAAAACCATTCCCAAAAAAACATCAAAATCCACAATCTTAAACACCAATCCTAAGTATCACAAAAATGTATTTGAAATCCAAAACCCGACAAATACCCTATCCCACAAATACCAAGAAACCCAACAAAAAATAACTCAACCTCTATTTATTAACCTTCTTATCACGCAAACCTGCCAATTTCCGATAATCCCTTCTAGGAACTGGACCAGATTTCAAGAAGAGTTCAATATAGCAGTGCTGAATCTTTCCCCTGTCCTTTATCATTCCTCTCATTGCATCCTCGTAAGTAGCAAAAACAGCATCAGCATAACCCGAAGAACGACCATTACGCCCATACTTGATCCTTACAGCGATAGGTTTCACTGGCGCAAAGAATTCAAGTACATCCTTTTCCACAGCTTTGAAAGGCAAACCTCTCAGATGAATGCTATATTCAGTGTTTCGAGTATTTCTACCATCAGGGCCACCACGTCTGTTACCAATGTTTAGTCGAGCATTTAGACCACCACTTCGTCCTCTACCAAAACCAGGAACTTCAGGTCTATTACAAGAGTTCGAATTGTTCGAACCAACTAACCTACACTTTCGGACCCTCATGTCCTTTGAAGAACGGATTTCTTGCATACCGCCTCTTAGAATTCCCATGGACTTAACTGCAAAGCAAGCTGCATATAAGCTTTCGAACCACAATGTTCTACACACTCTGAACAACACACAACTAGCTTATCTCCCAAATCCGCTCTATTGTAGATTCTACCATACTGCCTCAACAATTCGTTTTTGATCTTTTCCCAACTTAAAAACTCAACATCAAAATTACGAAAACCAAACTATTGAACAGCGTTGTCATGTAGCCGAGAAACGGCAAAATCAACTCGGTCTTTCTCGGTTAATCAAACCGTGACATCCTCAATATCAGGTATAAACTTCAAGACATTATCGTCAGGGGCACCAGAAAATACTAAATCAGGCCGTTCATTACTCCGGATACGCCGCTTAGTACTCACTGGAATAGGATCATGCTTAGGCCAGTATACAAAAATACCCACAAGAATAACAACACAAGCCACAAAACACAACACCAGTTCCATAATGAGACTATTAAATGCTTAATAAATATAAAATACTCCCAAACTACCAAAACCCAATTTTAAAATCCCCAGTAAATAACCCAAAACACAAATACCCCGCCTTGCTTAACCCACACAAAAACAACAGCACAATTAACGAAAAATACTGAGCAGTTGTAGCTTTGGAGGAAAAGAAAAGTGCCAGACTTCCGCACCAACGCAGCACACCCAGGCAGAAACAGCAATTCCACTCTGTAGCTCGCAGCAGCTCGCTCTTTCCTCCCCTCCCCAAACTAGGCAAGGTAACCCGTTTGCCACACCGCAGTGCAAACAAAACCCTTAGGTAGATACGCTTATGTTAAACGAAACATAAGTAGTTGCGGACGCCAAATGTCACGCACTCTGGTTACCAAGAAAGAACAGAGGCAAGTTCAAAGATTGCATCAGGTTTATTGTTTACACTGATAGCATAAGCAACGGGACGCCACACGGAGGGGGAAAGTAGTGAAATTCTTACGCTTACCGGGGCTGGTTGCGGCAGCGATTCCAAAGCTGTGACAGCTTTTCCGGTACACTTCACGTCATGTCCACCGACCAGCGGTGACCCGAACACCAACTCGGTGTATCCTTCAGGCTAACTGAGCCTAAACATAAAACAACAAGCAAGCCCCGAAGACCTTAACCAGCTGCTTTTATTTACCAGGCCATCTGGACATGCGCTCTCGCCGATGTTGTGGCTAACCAATCACGAAGATGTGCAGAAGAGACGCGCATGCCAGGATGAACCGTCACATAGATGATAAAGTTTCAGCCGTACTGGATGACGGGAAGTAGGTTTATGCGTAATCCCAACCGCCAATGAAAGCGTATGTAAAAGCGGCCTTTTAGCTACATACCAAAAATGGTAGTTGACCACTGTACCCTGTCTCCAGGGTACACTGGTCCACCTCTTGGGGCACAGTGGACCAACCTCTAATTACACAGTATAAATGAGATTTTTTAATATATATTTCTTGATTATGCAAGATGACATAATGCAAATGTTTAAAAATAACAAAAAGATCAGATTATAAAAAAATTACAATTACAAAAATGTAAACGAAATCAGTGAACATTAAATTTTGAAAATGGAAATTTAAGAATCTTATAATGGCATTCTCTTGTTTTATTTCCTTTATAATAGCCTTTTTCATGGCTTCCTTTTCTAATGTATTTTTAATTGTGTATTTGTTAATATTTTTAAAGACTCCTTTTGTCTTCCTTTTGTTTCGATTTCGGAACTCCAGCTATAGGGAATGGATGAACCTCTTCAGGAGTTTGGATAGTACTGGCTTCATTTATTTGTAGTACTTCAGATTGATTACTACAACTTGGTCTTTAAATATCTTTGTCTATTTCTTGAGATGACAGTTGGTCAGTTACAATTCATGGTCTTGAAATATAATTTCATTGTACAGTCATATTCCTGTTACTTGCTAATCACAGAATTATGGAACAATTAACCCAACATATTTTGTTCAATTTTTTTACTTAAAGCTGAATTAGCTATCAATAGATTTTTTTTTTAAGATATTTTTAATCATAATGAAAATTTTGTCTCGGGAGCATAGTTGACCATCGACCACTGAGTGCCACAAGTGGGTGGTCCATTGGGCCCCATGCTGAAGAAGAAGAAATAATCATAATGAAAGTATAAATCGAATGCATACTTGCAAGTTTTCTTTAGATATCAAAAATAAAAACATTTTAGCTTTGTAAAATAACTGTTCAATACCATTTGTCTGCTGTTTCTTTTCTCAGGAAATGAAAAGAACTTTATGCTCGAAAATTACTTTAAAGAGCACAAAACATCAAACCTCAATAAAATGGTTGATTTTGCTATAAATATGTGCTTTTTATGCATATCTAAAACTAGCTCATGCTACCATCTATGAGCCTTAATTTGAAGCTTAAAATGTTAAAAATAAGTAAATTAACAAGGGGTGTTCACTCTGCCCCTAGGTCCACTGTGCCTCATCTTCCCCTACATATGAATTGCTTATTCATCCTATCTAGCAAATGTAAATTTTGAGACAAACATTCTACAAACCTTCTGCAAATGATGCACGTAATGTCTTTGAACATGAATGTGTATGAGTGACAAACAATTTTAGAATGGGTGATCTGCATTCTGTAGATGCAAAAAACATAATTTGACAATTTTTTCAGAAAAAGGTAGGAAGGTCACCATTTTCAAGGAAAAGGCATATCTTCAATGTAAAAAGGCAGGAAGGGTGCACCGCTCTTTGAAAAACGCATTGGATAAACTGACTCCTGCAGTTATAATACATAATACAGTTCTGCAAAAAAACCTGTTGCATAACAAAACATCAGTATGCCATTAGCCTGAGATAAGCTGTTTTCTTAACAAATAGGCCTAATTTTATCTATGTATTGGGTAAAAAATCTACTCTTATTCAAAAAAATTTTGCTTAATGAATTGGTGGAATTATTGGACTTGGTTCTTCTATTGATACTTAATTTTGAGGCTTTATTGGGCCTGTTTCCAATGTTTTACATATGTACAAAATCTTTTAATATTGTCATTTATTTGTTGAATATGTTGTGTAATTTTTTGTAAAAGATAATTAAGTTCTATTATTTAAATATTAGGTTGTGGACATGGATACGGTTTTGGCTGTTATTACTGCATTGGAAAAGGCCATTATTACAAAAGATGCATTAGAAGTAAGTGGTGGTTGACTTTTATTTTTAAAGATATTAAAAACTTTTTCTTAAACCTAAAAAATATTAGGTTACTACAGTAGTTCGGATTGTATTTCTGAGTATCGTGGCCCTGTTGTCACTTAAATGTCATAGAATAAATGGAAAATGTATAAATATTGTGAGAATTTGCATCTCGGATTGCCAGATACTGCTATTAGTCAAAAAGAATACTTGGAAAACTATTAATTGTTTGTAAAACTTGCTTATTACTATTAAACACAGTAAATTGAAACAGTAAGCAGGCAAAATTTTTTCATCCAGCTCATTTGTGGTTTAACTTTACATTTTTTTTTTTATGTTGCTGTTTCATCTCCAAAGTTTGTACATTGTGTTCTTAATTTGTTGGGTTCAAATGGGAAACAGGATTTGTAACTTTAATAAACTTTTATAATGTGTATTACAGTTCCTTTAATTTTAACTTTTGGTTGGTGATTAAACTGACAACATTGCTATGAATCTGAGCACTTATCAGAATTGGACATGTTTCATCACTATCAATGGTCTTGTGACTTTCTATTTTGCATAATTTTTATATTTTAAATTAAAAAATTAATATTGATTAAAAGAACATCAAACTAAATTTCATTGTTTTACAACATTTACCATCGATTAAAAAAATGCTATTTTATGATTTATTACGATTCTGAGTGTTTTTTGCAAAAAAAAAATTTTAAGGCAAACCTATTTTGGTAACTGTGTGGCAACCTCAAATAAAAGATAAAACTTCTGTGCAGCGGAGTACTCTTTTGCACAGAGGTAAAGTATCTGGCTCGAGATCTAATGGTCCTCGGATCAAATCACGCCGTCGCCCACAACGAAAGCTTACCTTACGCTTTACTGGTGACCCGGACGTGATATGAACACGCAACCTTCTGATCATGTCCGGGTCACCAGTAAAGCGTAAGGTAAGCTTTCGTTGTGGGCGACGGCGTGATTTGATCTGAGGACCATTAGATCTCGAGCCAGATACTTTACCTCTGTGCAAAAGAGTACTCCGCTGCACAGAAGTTTTATCTGTTATTTGAGGTCGCCACAACTGGTTAGATAGAGGTCTTGAGTGTTCTGAAGTATTCTAGATATGAGCTTTTATAGGATTTATCTTTAATTTAGGTTTGCAATATTTATGAGTAGAGTAGTTGCATAAATTGTTTATTCTCTTAAAGTAATTTTTAAAGATAATGCCATGTATAACTTCTGATTAGTATTGATTTTCTTAAACTTCTCCAATTTGTGTTTCAGAGAACGAGGATTGGAAAGTACATTAATGAATTAAGAAAAAGGACTAATAATGAACAACTTGCTCGAAGAGCAAAAGAATTAGTTAAAAGTTGGAGAAAACTTTTGCCACAAACTCCTCAACGAATTAATGGTGAAGAGACCAATCATGGTATTATATCATCACCTGGTGGTGGTATAACTGTTTTAGGTCCAGGTCCTGGCCCAGGTGTTGGGCCAGGACCTGGACCAGGAAATAGATTCTCAAAGACATGTGCTTCAGTGCCTGGAACTCCAAGATACAAAACTTCAAGTCCATCAGTGATGGTTGAACGATCTTCTAGTCCCTATTTTTCTAGTGCCTCAAATAGCCCACTGTTAATTTCTTCTATAATTCAGGGATCAAGTCTACCATCTATGCCAACAAACTATGCTCCATATAAGTGTCAGTCTAATCGAGCAGATGCTAACTCGGTGAATAAAATTTTACTTAATTCTAGTAATCAAAGTAAAGAAGTGACTTTCAATCGAGATAGCAAATCAGTTAGTCCATCTGCTTTTAAGCAAGATTTAGTGACACCCAGTGGAACATGTATTTTGCCTTCTCGGACTTGTCTGAGTACTAGTCCTGGACTGAGAAACAGTTCTAGTTCCAGCAGTCCTTTGTTAAGTGCTTCCTCAAATGCACACTCTCAAAACGCTTCCCCAACGTTAGCATTTTCAGTCACCCATTCCAGCTTTGACCTAGCAAACACAAATGCTGTAAATAAACGGCTGCGAAAAGAATTAACTTTATCCAATTGTGTATCGCCAGAATTAATTGTGATTGATTCTCAGACCAAAATTGGTAATGGAATGAGTGACACAATCGAAAATATTTTACCTAGTGAGAGTTCTGCATTCAGCAGTGTTAATCTATGCAATTCCAATTCTGTGGAGAGTGATAAGACGCTTTTAGTTACTTCAAAAACTCCAAAGAGGAAAAGGAGCTTAGACAAAAATGAGCTTCAAGATAATCGAATAGGCGGGATATTTGCATCTATAAATTCTACTAAGCTTCCAAAAGTAAAGACTACCCAGCAGATAATTGCTGACATGCATGCAAAAAAAGGTTTCAGTACTGTTCTTTCACCAGAAAGTTTGTCTTCTGTTGATACCCTTCATAGTTCTGAAGCTGAAGTGTCTCGAACAAAATCTGAATTGTTGAAAAAATTCTTAATATCATCTCAATCTGCCAGGAATGAAAGTAATGGAGAAAGTCCAGTTAATGAATCTAGTATGTCTTTTAGTGATTATGGCTCTCATTCTGTTCTAGATGTTTCTTCTGTGATAAATACTAACTTGGATATTTCCTCTAGCATTTCTTATCCTGATCCAATTGATGAGGAAATTAAAAGGATTCTTTCAGACTTGCCCCCAATCAATCTGGCTGAAATTAACCTTGAAAAAAAATCATCTCCAAAGCGACCAACATCTGTCACTGACGACTTAAATAGATTACATGATCGTTGGGAATATGTTAATGGCGTATATGATTGTAATGGTGTTTGGAAACCGTGGCAGGAATGTATTGAACAAAAATCTTATCTAGAGGAAAGCTTTCAAATAATGCCTTATGTAAATATTGATTAGAATTTATTAAATTTACACTATGCAGCAAGGAATGCATTTCCTTTTTTTAATACAATGTAAAGGAAGCTTTCTAATACAGAATATATATTTCACGTGGTTTATGGATGTGATATACCAAATTTTTATATCTATTTTTTGTTACAGAACTGCTCAGTACAGAATATTTTTTGCTTTTCATGATATTATTTTTAAAAGTTTTAATAACTGCAAAAAATCGAATATGTTAATTTTTTATTAAAATTGAATAATGAATTTCCTTACTGGAACAAATGATACTTTTAGAAAATGCATGGAACTTTGTATTTAAGTTATGCTTACTAAAAGTTTTTAGTATTTGAATTTGTTGAAGATTGACATATTTAATTAAAGGATATTGAGTATCGTGTTTCATTCAAGTCATTTCTTAAATATAAAGAAGTGTGCCAAGAAAGTAATTCTGAACCTAACTTATATTCAGTTATAATTGGCTATATTGTGATTTTCTCTTGTCTGCCTGAGTGTGGTCTTGTGTGCTAATATTAAAGTTGGTATGGTTATGTCACAATCAGTGTCTCAATATAATTTTGAAGAATAATTGTCTTTTAAAATACTATTATGTTTTGATCATAAATAGTGAGGGTTGACGTCTATTCCGTATGAGACATTTGTCTAGGCACTAAACATGAAGTTATAAAAAAAAATTGTAGGTTCTCCTTTTTTTAAATACTTATTTAAATTTTAAACTAAATAGTCAGAATTAAAACCTAAATACTACAATGTTTGCTATATTAATTAGTATCTGTCAAACTTTAAGGCAACATTGTTCTTAAAACAGTGATATGAATGTCTTTTAGCTTAAAATCCATAACCGTTCTATAACCAGGATAAAGAACATGAATTGAATATATATTCTACCTGTGATTATTTCCTTGTTATGACATCATCATTTTATGCTTTAGCATAACTTTGGCAAAAAAAAAATCATCTGGAAATGTTTTTCAATAAGTCTTTGTGTAAGCTACTTATGTGTATAAGCTAAAATTTAAAAAAAAAATTATAGGTATATTATTTTATTGTTGCCATGATTTATTAGCACAAAAATGTTGGATGTGTATATATATGCTTTCATTATTTTCAGTGCATATGAACCATGGAATTAGATTGTTGGGTAAGGATGGTTTCTATTGTTGGATATTTTGGTTATGAGTGGTTGCGTGGTTCGGAGTGCCTAAAGAAAACAATATCATTATTTTGATTGAAATTATTGGATGTTTTTTCAATGGCAGGTACCATCCACTCATGTTTTTTTGACGAAACCCTTGTTAAATCTTGTGCACTATCGACTTGTATACCAAACTTGCGTGTACTAGCAGGTTCTGTTCTGAACTAATGCTGCTCAGACAAGAACCATATTCTGCAAGAGTTAAATTTTTATATTTTTAAAAGCATAACTATCTATATGTTATGGTTAATGTTTAAAAGTTATTAACAGACCATTATTGATACAAACCAGGTCTTTTGATAAATGTGATAATGTAAAAGAATCACATTTATAGGTAAATATAATTGCTACCAATGAAGCTTGGTCATCGTAATTGATCATAGTTTATTAAAACCCCAGCTCAAACATAATTTTTTTTTTATAAGATACATTCATTATTTATTACATCAAACAAAATAGTACATACAAACACCTTAAGGTACCAAAATATTGTAAACAAATTACATTATAAATTAAACTAAAATATGTTGAAAATTATTACATTGATTATACTTCATTGGTAATAACCAGTTCATGGGATAAATTATGCAAACCATTTTTTGTGTGGTTAGTATTAATAATAGACTGTTATTATTGAAAGATTAATCACATTGACCATAACATGCACTGCTTAAAACCAGTTGAAGGATATTGTGGTTTATCATGAATTGTTGACAAACTACTTGCATGCCAAGGAAATGTTTGGGTATGACAAATTTTCTCAACTTGCATATTCCTTATCAAGCAATAATTATTTGTGTAACGTTATGAAGGGTGCTTCATATTACTGCATGAAAAGTAACATTTGTCAAACAACAGTTTCATTCAAAATGAGAACAACTCCCATGCTATTGAGAATGTCCAAACAATGTTATTTATAAAAAAATCTATAGCTTAAAGGCTATTGGTCACTTGTAATATTGTCTAGAAAAGGCCATTGAAGTGTGTTAAAATTTAATTTCCTGCTTTGGTGCCAGTGTATGTACATATGTGTGGGGAAGATGAGTATAAAGTTCTTGAGCAATATAATAAAATATTTTTATTATGAACTGCTTGGAAAGCCACAATACGAACATCACTCTTTTGCAGCGCTAGCTTTTTGACCAATATCAAGGCAAATATTTTTACTGTTTTGAATATAATCCACAAAATGAATTTGTTAAAATAATTTTCTTAATGGTTTTGTTGTTTATCCTTGCAACTCATCATAAATGGAATAAAGAATATGCTGGAACTATTGGTTTGTGAAAGCACAACATAGTGATTAGTTATTTCTTCTTTAGGCATATTAGAGAACAGCTATTATTCTATTGGTGGCAGAGTTGGGTGTGATTAAAGAAATGCATACCAAATGCTTCTAAGCATAGTGCAATACTATGGATTGTATTCAAAATAGTTAGCATTTAAACGATCGTGGATTAATGTTTACAAGCTGAAACCAGAATTTTACTAGTGTTTTCCCTTGCATTGAAAAGCAAGCAATGTGCTACAGAGTCTTTTGCAGTTCTTAATTTTCTTATTGCGCAGAACCAATTATTTTAACCTAGTTCATCGTTTAAACGAGAAAGTAGACGCATAATGCATTAACCACAAGATAATAGTTTTGATGTTTAAGTTTCACTACCCAAATATTTGTTGGTTAGGAAAACAATTGTTTGTGATTAAATACTGTTACTGGTAATCCAAAGCATGTAATTTGAATTATTTTGTTAACATCCAAATGTCATGCACCAAACCAACACACATTTTTGAATATCTAAGAAAGGTCTACTTTGCATAAACTTAAAGTAAACCTTTTGTGGAAAAACTATTGGTTTCAAATTCCACTTCAAACTTTTTTATTTATATAGCAAGCTGCATTTCTTATTACAGGGTTCCCATGGTCATTGAAAGCGCTTAATATTTTTAACTTGTTTTCCAGGCCTTAAAAGTACTTGAAAAATGCTTAGAAGGCGTTAAAAGTCCTTAATTTTCGCTGATGTATGCCCGATTGCAATATTTATAAAATTCAACTCTGGCATGCTTATCCCTGCAAAACTGCCACTTATCTGTTGCACCAGAATTTTCTGGTAAATTTGTATTAGGCATGTGCCAATTTGTACATTATTTGCTTCGTATTTGCTGATAGGTGGAGTGGAATTCGAACGGCTTTAGTTACACACTGTACGTTGCGAGATGAACACTTGAGAGCTGTATGTTTTGCGAGCCAAAAGAGTTTGCAATTAGCAAGTTATGAATACTATGCCTAGAAAGTGAATGTTTAACACCAAACCTACCAGAGCGCAGTCAAATGACAGCTTTTCAGACTTCAATCAAAATTGTTAAATTCCAGGTTTTAATTTTTCTTCCTTAAGTCCAAAAAAAAAATGTTTTTTTAATTATAACATAATTATTTTGTGTTTTATGCTAAATTCTGTATGTATAATCAATCCACTGGAAAAGAATGTATTTATTTGAAAAGCGGTCATTTGACCACCATCGGTAGATAATAGGTATTTATAAAATGTCACTCGGTTTAGTGTTAATGTACTATGGCTAAAGCACAATGCATATGAAAAGTGGACTGCGACATCAGTTGGATCATACAGTAAAATGCAAATTATGCATGAAAGATTTTGATATTGGTGCTATGGGCGAAGCAGCTGTAAATTAAAGAAATGCTGTAAATTAAAGAACACATGAAAGAAATGATGGCTGAAAACAAATTTTCAAAGGTCCTTAAAATTTATTTATGTCCTTAAAAGTCATTGATTTTCATTCTGTGATTTCAATGGGAACCCTGTATTCGCAGTGCTTAATGCTGCCAATGCACCTCGAAATTTGGTTAGATAGCGAGTTTGACATCGAAGCTAAAACACGTCTCTCCAATCCTACCAGATCAATGTGGGGATATTGCGACCTTAACGTTGAGTGGCCGCCATTAATTCATGTTAGTATTGGCAGCAATCTGACTTGATCTCACAACTTTCCTCTCGTGAGACTGATGCCAAGCAAAACCGAGCTATTGGGGGGGCTCTACTTCAGGCCTTTTCCTTATTTTCTCCATTACCGCAAACGATTCACTTCGTTTTTCTAAATTGGGAAGTTTGAATCAGTTTGTTGTATCTGAATTTATGTCACTAACAATGGATTAATATCTGTGTTTTTATTACCAATTTATTATTATGAACTTAATTTTTAGTGCTGTGTTCCTAATTTATTGGGTCTTGACCTTAAGTACTTGATAGTTATAGTGATATATACGAATCGTTTGATCCGGCCTTGTGACGGTTTAGCAATATATTTAAGCTATTCTGTATAGCTCTTGAGATGAAAGCATTCTTATTTGGTGCTTGTGTAATCGCACATTGTTTAGCATGGTTTTTAAAATTAGTTTATTTTTCGATTTGTAAATAAAAAACATCGTTTTTAACTAAATGCTTGTGATCTGCAATTTGGTACTTATATTAATTTAATATTTAAAGAAAGTTCCAAGTCTATTATACTAACCTGTTAAGTAGGCTATGACATTTTACCCGTATAACTATATAAAAATCCTTCTTCGGTCATTTAATACCAATTAATCTTGTACCCCCTACGAGCTGTTCGTTTGGAATGTTTCTGCAGCAGTCTGTGTGATTGACAGAATTTAGAACTTTAGGAAAACAATTTGAATGTGTATTGTGGCTTGTAAATTTTAATCCATTTATATCTGTTGCCATAGAAACTCAGACTACAAAAGAAGTGCATACTAAAACTGTTGCTGATTCAGGTTAGTTGTTTTTTAGATCATCATAAGCAATAAACTTTATTAAAGGCATAAAAATAATTCTTATTCTGAAATCATCAATCCTACGTAATGTCACATTTCATGCAGTTATAAACATGACCTTTTGGCATCAGTGTATCCAGTTGAAAGTGTAAAAAATATTCAAACTCTTATATTCATTTTCCTCAGTATTCAAGTAGTTTTTTTCAGTAATTCATATTAAAACCACAAATCTATTTTGAGCAGTGTATATATACTTATTAATAAGTTTTAAGCATGTTAATTTGAAAAAAGTTGTTCATTTTAAGATTTTTACATTTACATAACACCCAGCAATAAAGTCTTTTTAAATATTTGTCTGCAATTTGTTTGGCAGCTTTTAACCCTTAAGCATTTTAAAAGGTTTAAATTGCATATTCATATAATTTGTTTTATCCTGAAGATAATCAACAGAATTAAAGATAAAAGGTTCTGTGCACACTTGGCAAATCAATTGTAACATGCAGCTTAGACATTCCGCAGTTATTACTAAAAGCTCAACTTCGGAATAATATCGATAACCATTTTAAGAAATTTAGTGAATTGTGTAAAATAGAATTCAATTAGTCAAAGAGAAATTATGTATTGATGGAACAAATCAAAAGATCAACAAGAAACTTAACTAAAACGATTCAATGTCTTTTAAAGGTATAACATGAAAACTGTTGAAAATATCTATATGGGTGTCAGGAGCTAGTCTCGTCCATCTAATGTGTACCAAAACAGAAATATTTCAAAAATATTGGTATCAAATTTATAAGGATCGAATAGTCTTATATTAGTCAGGTTTCAAACAATAGGCAAATGGTTGCCAGTGTCCCTCACTTTCTAAAGTATTCATGAATGCTTACTGTTAATTAGGTTTTCTATATTGGCTATCAATGTTTTGTGAACGTGTTCATAATTATTCTACTTTTTTTTACTGTGTTTTATAAAAAAAAAGAAAACTAGCATTTGTCAATGTTTTACGTTCGGTTTCACTTTATATCATACCAAGTTTCCGCGTATATGGAAAAGTTACAAATTTAGGCTCTGGGTAAATTTTGTCATGGAAAGTCATGATTTTGAGCAATAAAAAAAAACCGACCATAAGCAGGGTTCCCACGGTCATTAAAAGTGCTTAATATTTTTGAACTTGTTTTCAAGGCCTTGAAAATGCTTAGAGGTGCTTAAAAATCCTTGAGATTGCTTAGAGGTCCTTAAAAGTCCTTAATTTTTGCAGATGTGTGTGCTCAACTGCAAAATTTATAAAAATAAAACTCGGACTTGCTATTCTTGAGTGACCGCCACTTATCCGCACCCTATCGGAATTCTGACATATTTGTATTACGCATGCGCCAACTTATAACTTTTTTGGTAAAATATACTTTATTAAAAATTTATATATATATCCCTGATGTCTGAAAACAAATTTTCAAAGGTCCTTAAAAATGTTATTTAGGTGCTTAAAAGTCATTGATTTTCATTCTGTGATTTGAGTGGGAACCCTGATAAGTCATGGAAAAACAATGCATTTCATGGATTCCTAAACATTTTAAAGGGTAGGAGTTTAAAAATTTCAAAATATCAATTTTGAGATTAATATCGTTAAAAAAAGAGCTACAAACAATTTTGAATCCGACGGTGCAAAAAGTTTTAATCTCGCTAAATTAGGGTTTTTTTTTTATATATATATATTCAAAAAAAGTGTTGTGCATCAATTTGTATTATCGTTTTTAACTGTAACGGCCTATATCTCCAAACAGCAAGTACATTAAGGAACATTTACTCAAAACTATTGAAGATAAATGCCTAAAATTTTTAACATATATTCTTACCAATATATTACACAATTTGAGTAGCATTTTTTAATATTTTTGAAATTAAAGATTTTATGCAGTTTTATTGCCATCAACAATGAAAATTTTATAAAATATAAAGACCTTTTTTTTCTAGAAACTAAACACAATATTTATAAATGCTATTCTCAAATTGTGTAATATATTGGTAAGAATATATTTTAAAAATTGTAAGCATTTATCTTTAAAAGTTTTTGAGTAAATGTTTTTTACATCTAAAAATTGCTGTTTTAAGATTTGGGCCGTTAAAGTAATATATATATATAAAACAAAATACTTCTAATTTAGCGAGATTGAAAGTTTTTGCACCGTCGGATTCAAAATTGTTCGTAGTTTCTTTTTTACAATATTAACCTCAAAATTGATTTTTTGACCTTATTTTTCTGGAATTTTTTATGCAGTACTCTATGATGCTTTGAAATTTAAAAAACTATTTTAAAATTTGAAAAATATCAAAATTTTAATATTTTCTAAATTTGATACAATTTGCCCTAGACTATAATAAATATTGTATGCAACTTGTACGAAATTACTTTTTCAAACTCCGTAAATTATTTGATTCGTGTTAACGCACTCGTGAAAATCATTTTGCCATGTTTGAAAAAATATACTCCCATCTAGTTGTATGAATAACTATTTTAAATTCTGGTCTTACAGACCTTTCATTCATTGCATATTTTATTTACATTTACATATGGTGGCAAAATTAACAACTATATGTGTTCCGACCTTTGTTAGAACTTCATGTAATCGGAATCTGTTTGCTAGCGTTTTGGTTAACTGACACTGATTTAAAAATATTATTTTTTAATTTATTAAAATACTTAGTTAAGTATTTAAAATTTTCTTAAATTTATATATTTTAAAACTAATTTTTTAGTGTAAGCTTTAATTCCATAGATGCCTTAATACACTCATGTTTAGAATAATTCGTAAAATATGCAAAAGACAGTATTCAAGCGGGTGCAGTGGTTTCAAATTACTTGTAAAGAATTGTAATACGTGTACCCCGAAAAAAAATCCACTCAAATTAAAAAATTTAAGTAAAAATGCACGATTGCAATTGCACGCAAACTCAATGCCAGACAAGGGGAATGCCGAATGTTTTGCCTTGCAAAAATTACGGTCACTGTTAAAAACCGCGACTAATAATAAAAAAAACATTTGTGAAGTCCAAACTTGTGACATCACAAGAGTAAGGTCACATAGATGAAAAAAATTCATATCAACTAGAGGTCGGAAATATCAATCAAAATACATATCGATACTATATCGTTGCATAGAAAAAAAAATATCGATACATGATTATTTTTTCAGTTAAGTTTCAATTTTGCCAGAAACGAAGTTTTGGGGGCAAATTTCTACTTTTCATCATTGCTTTTTGTAATGTGACTACTTTTTCAACTGAAATGGATCAATTTCAAAAGGAAGAAAAAAGTTATATTTTCACTTAATTGGTGCAGTGATTTTAAGAAAAATTTAGATAATTTTCAATAGCTTTTAATGGCAACTCTGAATATTTATCATAATAAAACCTACGAAATTCCAGTAGGAGGTGGGAATGTTTAGAATACTTTCTGAGGCAGTACCACATCGAGCTTGAACAAAATCGTAAGAGCCGTTTAGCAATCATTGAAAAACATTATCTTTTCAATGGCAGATACCTTATGCGCATGCGCGATTTTGATGAAAACCTTAATGGTAGGTCCTTGTGCCATCACCAACCCTCACACCAAATTTGAACATCGTAGATCAATTTGTTCGGGAGTTATGCTGACCATAGACACACAGACAGACATTTTTTTGACCGAATGCTATACTTTTATTACCCTACTAGCTGTGCGGCCCCGCGCTGCTGGGGACCCGTTGAAGGACTTCTATCAGTTATTTGTTGCATAGACTCGGAATTTCTTCAGATTAATTGTTGTTGGTGATCAGCTTCCAATGTGCTATAACAGAATGTTGGAGCATTAAATGTGCGTTCATGTGTTCCAGATGGTCGTTTATCTGCTTTGATGACAACTTTATAGTCATCACTTGGCATGCGCTCTAAAGCATTCTTAAACAACCTGACCAACGCATGATGTTCATGAAGCAGACACTGCAAGTCTTGAAGAATTGCTCGCTTCATTCCTGCATTGATCCCTAGGCGTCGATCAAGTTGTTCTTCCATGTTGCCCATGAAATATATTTGTAAAAATTTATTCTGTGTATCTTCGAAAGGTAGTAATGATCCAATTCGATGGTGAATCTGTCCTTGTATCTACAAAATAAAAACCAGACAGTATTAACTGGGTTATAAACACTTTTTTCGGTGGGAAAGTAGAGTTCAGAATTAGCAAATATAATACATACCAATAGATAAAGTAAGTTATTCTTTAACTACATTCTATGTAAGTACAAAAATAAATACCTTAAATGTCGGATTAAATCCTCGTTCTTCGATAATATCTGCCCCAAATGACGTCATTTGGAAACAACCATTGTATTTTTGAGTGTTTGCAATGGCTCATGTGGCGGAGTCAACAACGGTAATTTCGCTTTACCATTAAGGCAGCATAATCCAGCCGTTTCTCCGGAAAACTTTAATGCACCACAATACTCACAAACAACGTCCATTTGCCCAATACAAACGCTAGGATGCAAGCTGTAATCATTGCTGCAATCGTATCGAAACGCTGCTCGATTCAAATCAGCACTTGATAAATATCTTGTTCTGCGTCGCAAATTATCTATTTGTTGACCTCTGTTGTTCGCTCGACGATTCCGCATTGCCAACCGAGCTGTTTAACGGGCTGCTTCACTTTGCTCTCGTGATTGAGAAGCACGAAGTCGAGCCATACTATCGCGGCGCTGTTCACGTGCAATTTCTTGTTCTTCTTCAGTCCTTTCATTTGCAGTATTTCGTATTCTTCTTGCATTACGGCTTTGTCGGGAAAGATTCGATCGTCTTGCTCGCGGCATTATTAATTAAACTTCACTTCACCTAAAAATTTATTTCAAAACTCAAATTTTCAACCATACCGAGTTTTATAAATATCAAATTGTCATCTATACGTCATTACATAGCTGTCATTATAAGTCAATTACATAGCTATCATTTGCGTTTTGTTGTCAAGTCACACGGGAACGCTGTCGAACGGGATAAAAAGTATCTTATGTCCGTCTCCTGGCTCTAAGCTACCTCCATACCAATTTTCACCCAAATCTGTTCTGCCGTTCTTGAGTTATAAGTGGTGTAACTAACACGACTTTCTTTTATATATATAGATATATTACATATAGGTAATTGAAAGTAAAAAAAAATACTCAGTGTAATATTGAATCGGAGTTTCAAAATGGCATTTCTGTTTTTATTTACTCGGAATTAACATGTTTTTTCCATTTTAATTTTCAAGAGCCAGGGAGGTGCAAGTGCACCCCTTTGTACCCTGCTGGTGGCGCCCATGATTATGTAGTGTGTGGCAAATTATTGAATATTGGTGCCATTTTAACTGTCTCTCAGCCAAGTTCAAACTTTAGTTTTGAAAAGGGAATAAAGAAAATCGAAAAAATACATGGAACTACAAAACGTTCATCAAAAACCTAAAAATGTTTGAAAATATCGATTTAGCGGTGACTTTTATCGATATTTAAAAAAAATATCGTATCGATATATCGCCGACCTCTAATATGAACTGATTTGCTAAACTTGTGTTTACATTTTGATTTATTTTTTTCTTTACTACGCTACGGTTTTGCATTGTTGTTACCAAAACATTCATTTTTGGATTATTTAATTTATTCTTATTGGCTTATTCCCCCTTCAAATATACCATTATTGTTAAAGATTGATTAGCTTTTTTTAACACTGAAATATCCAGCCAGGGGCGTACTGGGATATAAAATCGGCCATGGAATTTAGATTTATTCTAGTTCAAATTTCCTATCAAATCGTTAATAAAATTTTAATAATTATTATTAATAAATATTTTCAATAATTAATTAATTTTAATAGTTAAATAGTTTTAATAATTCATATATTTTATTATTTTTAAATATTTATATATTGTAATTACAATAATTAAATAGTTTTATTTATAAAGTAATTTTATAAATAATAATTGACAAGTAATATACAAGTAATAATTGACTTGTTAAAGCCCTGGTGGAAGTGATAGGGATTTGGAAGCATTGGACTTTTTACAAAAACGTTAAACAAGTCAACTACTACTATTGAAAAACTAAACAAAAATAATAATAACTTCCGTACTGGCCCATTTAGCAGACACTAACCAGTCTGGTGATTACACCTGACAACTCTATGGCCAGTATGCTCCTGGGCTCCTAGAAATATCAAAGAATGGAAAATTGTTTCGCCCTTTTTCCTCTGATTTCGAAGGATCTTCGTTACTGAAATAATGATTTTTTTCCTTAATACAAAACTTTATAGAAATGATTTTATGGAATAATCACTTTCTATGTTCGTGTTAGTAAAAATCATATAAGTTTTTTTTGTGTGTGTGATGCGATTTCTTTAGTCGTGGAAAATTATTAACTTAATCTAGATTATTATTAATAATTATTTGCTTAATCTAGTTTTGAAAAGTCATGGATTCGTGACATTTTGTTTCAGAAATATTTACACTAAAGTCAAGAGTTATAAGTTCAAGAAATATTTACACTAAAAACTATTAACTATTTTCTTACAGATTTTTCATCATGCACATTGAGGTCTTTTCATTGAACATCATTTGAAATGCATGCATATAAAATGCTAAAAATTGTAAAAGCTAACAACTTTATTTTCGCAAATTTATCAGTATTTCTTAGGAAAACCAATTGATTTTTAATTTCTTTTTCATTTCAAGTCATAGCCAACTTTTTGCTTTTCCAGTGCGCGTTGTGGCAGTATGATACTAGCGCTTAGAAAGTATATTTCTTCAGCCCCGTCTCAAACTGTACATTTCAGGACCAATCACAACAGAGATATCTTCTAACAATTACCTGTAAGGTCAACGAAATAAGTCGTAATTTTTCTTTTTAGAGCGCGAAGCTCGCGCACACCTTATTTTTTTCATTGCCTTTGAATTTTCGGCGATATCGAATAAACTTACGCAACTCATTTTAATTTCTTCCCGGGATGTACGTTTCTAATATCAATGTAATTGAGATCAAAAGCGAAAACACTTAAACTTTCTACACCTTGTATCGCAACCATAGCTTAACGGCTTTGGCAGTGGACTTCAATCTTCCTAAAATTATTTTATTAAGCTGGTAGAGCTTAGAGTTACGCCATAAGCATGTAAAGTTGTTCAAAATACCCTATTTTGAACAACTTTACATGCTTATGGCGTAACGCACACCTTATTTTGCTGGGGAAAACACGAATCCGTAAGTAAACTGGTTTCGGCAGTTGATCGCTCCTTTGGCGCAGCAGAACTATAGCAAGTAAAAATTTTTAACCTATTGGGGCGGTGATGCGTTATAGATTATCGTTTTTAAGAACAGCATAACATATAAAAACCGGTAGCTTATTCAATAAAAATCCCAAAGTAATCCTCATCAAGATTTTTGTTTACATTTCGTCGTAAACCTGCCAAGGAATTAACGCCAAAGAAATGGAAAGCTCACCGATCTATCGCCAATTTTGTTAAAAAAAAACACTCAATACAATCTCCAAAATTCATTTTATATAATTAAAAACATTATGTTGTAATAGAAAAAGACGTATTATGATTCTAATCATACAAACAAGAAATATATGCAGTGGGAAAAAGAAATTATATACGCTTATAAGGCATACTAAACCATCATGCATACATTCTTAAAATGAGGATTACGAGGGTAAAAATTGGTTAATTTGAAAAATAGTACTTAGAAAAGATAGATTGAACTTTGAATAATTGATAATTAAAGAAATTAAATGTGTACATTCTTTTATTTTAGAAGATTACAAGGGTTTATGGATGGTAGGTAAAAACCCATGTTAATCTCCATAGACGTCATCCAATTCCGCCTGTGGCGGTTGCTTTTCGCTCTTAGCCAATAGGAGGGACATCTCACTATGACTTATCTCTTATTTCCCAGAAGTAAACAAAAAAACATCCAGGATCTCTAAACCTTCCTAGACCTCAAATCATAGCGCAGGTTCGATACTCAATTTTTCATTTTCGGCTGTTGCTTTGGGTTTGCCAGTCAATTTGGAATCACAGTGTTTTTTGGCATTAATTGTGACGTAAATGGGATCTCTCTCGTGATTGGTCTTGAAATGTACAGTTCGAGACTGGGATGAAGGAGAATATACTTTCTAACAGCTAATCATTTTCACTGTCTTAAAATACATTTTCAGATTTTAAAGTATTTTGTAACAAAGCCTAATATCCTTGAACATTTTAAGTTGGCTTTCGCTTCACGCAATATTCATGGCTCATTGGGACTATAACATCTTTCAAATGCATCTTTTGTTTAAAAAATATTAATGGTTTACACATTTATTTTCAAAAAGCATATGACATTTCATGGGGAAATATTGTATTTTTTTTATGTTTTAATTTGTTTTCGCTTCGTCTTATGTAAAATGGGACAAGTTTACTTAAGCTTATTGAATACTCTACAACGATGTGTAAACTGGTTTTACTAAGCCCTGATTGAGTGATTGGAACGATGTGTGGCCAATTCGTTAAAACTCTTATAGTATCCGTGGTTAGAAAAAAAAAAATACTACTTAAAATTTAAACTTAAAAGCTCTTATTTTCTTTGTTGTTATCAATTTCTATTTAAGTTCATTGCAAAACTATGTGCGCAGGTTATCAATATTACTATAAAAGTTGTAATTTATCCGGGACTATATCTTTACGCGGAAGGATCCATTCTACAGAGTATACTCAAGGTTCAAGTAATGTCCCGAGGTATAGCAGCAGCTTTTATTACGTTTTCAACCGAACTCGTAGCTCAGGAAGGAAAATGCCTGCAAGAGATCTCTGGCTTAATTTTCCACTTGGGTGCTCTACAATCTCTCGATTCAAAGACGAATAAACACTATAGCAAATGTGACAGGTAATCTTGAATAGGATTGTGGAAGATTTCCTTGATTTCTTGCATTCGGGATGCAAATGTAGAAAGTTCCCTTTGAAAGTGCTCCCTGATTATTTTCCAGTTGTTAGTCCTGATATCTTGTTATAATGCAATATATATCCAACCAACCATAGCGCTTACAGTGCGCATTTCTGCATTTTCATTGCACATTGTTAAAATTGCCTATGGAATATATCTATATATGGACTATAAACTTTCTTTGGTAATGCAAAGCAGAAATAAAAACCATTTAAAAATAAGATTTTTTTCTCCTCAAATGCTGAAAAATATAATTTATGAAAGTATAATTAAGTTAAAAAAAGTCTTTAAACTCTGAACATTTTAAAGATATTCCATTTAATTACCACAACACGCACATTAGAAACTCAAAACAAAATCTTTTTTAAAATATTCAAAACTATAATATTTTCAACTTGTTAAAAATATTGCCTGAAAGTTATTTAAGCGTTGATTTTTGTTTCGTGTTCTTTATATATTTTAAATGATATTCAATGAAAACTGTATAAAGCGCACCAAAAAATTAAAAAAAGAAAAAAAAGAAAGAAATCTGAAATGTAACGGAATTGAATGTTCCAAGATTTTTTTTGTAAAATCAGCAAAAATAATAAATGTGGGAGGGCTAGTGGGGCTAAAAGATGAGTCAATAACAGTTAATTATACTTTTAAGTTTAATAGCATCAACTTAGATTTTACACTGTCGGTGGGACAAAACCCATTAAAACTTCCTCTTTCATTCTCTCTCCAAGAAGAATACTCTCCAAGTGTTCCGCTTCCGTCTTGACGTACTCGTACTTCTCGACTTCTTCGCCAGGGGTGACATCTTATGTTATTGGCTTATTCAAATAGGAGAGTACCATCTGGTTGGTGGGGTCTCCAACCCACGCGGCTGTCCTGACAACTAAGGCGTCCTCGCCTGATATCATATTCTGAAAAGAATCAAAAGAAAACAGAGAGAAAAATGTTCTAAAATTTTACAAAAATTTGGTGTAGCATTTGAGGAAAAGTTATAAATTTGCAGAATTCTCCCGAAAAAGTTTGTAGTTTAAAAATAAAATCACCAGAAAATGTTCAAAATCTTGAAAAAGTTCATAAGAAAAAGTTCGAAAACGATAAAAAGTTCACTAAAAAAGTTCTAGAACTGTAAAAAGTTCACTAGAAAAGTTCTAAAATTTTCTCATGTTATTGGCCGCAGTCCACGTCTCATTAGGTCCTTCATGAAGACCTACTTTTTCACATCGTATCGGTCTTTCGGTCTGATCTTGGTGACTTCATAAGGTCTATGAAACTTAGAACGCGGTTTCATTCCTGGCCCCATCTATGTTCTTTGTATTGCTACTGGGTCTCATATCTTGTAGTGGTGGGCGACCTTCCTCTTTTTGTTGAACTTCTTTCGATTTTCTTCCTGTAGTTTAAGGATGTTCTTCTTAGCTTCTTCTTTTTTACGTGTGCTCATCATATCTGCAACTCTCTCTCTCTTTCCAAAATCTTCTTTATTTCGCATCTTGACTTCAGTTAGTAATTCGAAAGGAGTTCTCTTGGTACTTTGACTTGTTGTTGAATTCATCGTTCTCTGGACTTGATCGACGTGCTTGAATCACTTTTCAGGCTCCTCAATCCACAGCTTTGTAAGTATTGGTGCCAAAGTTCCATGAATTCTTTCGATCTGTCTATTATCTTTTGGAATTCCAGTTGTTATGGTAATAAGCTCTATATCCTCCTCTTGACAATACTCCTCGAACTTCATCGACGTGAAAGCCTTTGTCTGCTATTATTAGTGACGGATTTCCAAAAATGGCTTGCTGTAGTTTTAATTTCTGTATGGCGTCGTTGGCAAATGTAGATTTCACTGGGTAAAACCATTGAAACTTCATAAAAGAATCAATTACAGAAAATATATGTTTGTACTGCTTGTTTGTAGATGGTAGGGGTGCAACAAAATCAACATGATAAGTGTGTAGAGAAATGCTGTCTTTAGAAATTAGGATTTAAAACCCCTTCGGCTTTTTCTTTTTTGGCATTGCAAAGTATGCATTCGACGCAGTTTGCTATGACTGTTTCAATGATGTTATGTACTTTTGGTAGAAAATATTCTTGCTTCAAAATTTCTCCTGTTTTGATGCAGCAAAATGTCCATTACTGTGAATCTTCCTGACAATGTCTGCTTGCATTTCTTGTGGCATTACCAATAGTTCTCTATCATTGACAACCTTATGCAACATATTATTCTTTTTGGTGAAATTGCTTACTCTTCCTTCTCCTAAAGCTTCTTTGATTGTTTGGATGTACTCATCAGTTGCTTGTGCAGCGGCGATATGTCGTGTTATGTCTTCACACGTCACTATCAAGACAGGATGTCGACTTACAGAATCAACATGTTTCATACGAGTACCAGGTCTGTGGACAATTCCGTAATAATCCTCTTCTACTAATATAAGTACATAACGGGCTATTTTTGTGTTAAATCACGCTTGCTCATGGTCATTTTAAATGCGGAGCAATCAATAACTATTTAAAACTTAGGCCTAATAAATAGTTTCTAAATTTCTTTAAAGCTTCAATTACATCTAAAACTTCTAATTCATAGCATGAATATTCTTCTTAGTGCACCGATGTTCTTTTACTCATGTAATATATGGGATACAACTTCTTATCATACGCTTCCTGCAAAAGAATTGCACCATACCTATAAGAACTTGCATCTGTATGTAATTCTAATATTGCTCCCTGCTGATAAATGTGAAGCACATGACTCTTTGAAAGGATGTCTTTCAGTACTTTGAAGGTATTTTGCTGCTCATTCCCAAAATAAAATGGAGTGTTATTTCTTAGTAAATCACTCAATGGTTTCGCTATAAGTGAATATTATTCGATGCATTTACGAAAATATCACTTCAATTCCAAAAAACTATGGACAACTTTTACATTATTAGGTGGGAGAAAGTTCTGGACTGTTTAACTTCGTCAAACGAAGGTTTGATTGTACCATTCTCAATGACATGTCCCAAAAATTCTATCTTCCTTTTTAAAAATATAGCTCTTCTTTATATTTAATTCAAGACCGTATTGGGATGCTGTTTCAAAAACTCTCTTCAAACTGTTAACATTCTCGCGTTCATTAGGCGATGGCAGAATTATATTATCAAGATAAATAAGCACGGTTCCATCTTTAAGGAGATCTCTGAAAACATAGTTAATATATCGTAGAAATACTGCTGGACTGTGCCATTCCAAACGGCATTTTGCAAAATTCAAACTGGGAAGAATGAGTCACGGAAGAAGTATGTGGAGTCACATGCCCACCAACTCTCTAACGCAACAACTCAACTCCACTAAACTCGGCAGGCAACATCAGACGAACCAGAATTCCAGGGCAACGCACTACGAACACAACTAACGAACTGATCAGCCATGACTCAACAACTTTTTAGAATTTAATTTGCACTGTTAAAACAATTTTTATCTTCAATAAGTAATATCCTTATATTTTCATGTTAATTACGCGCTTGTCAAAGTTCATCACACATCTCAATTTAAATGAAGCAAAACCGATAAGCCGTAACGTAACAGTGGTGACCTCTGAATTAACGAACATTTTAAAAACTTTTTAGTGAAATGGTAAGTCATTACAACTGTGGTGATAAAGGGGTGTCACCTTGCCTGACTTTCAATTGATTTGGAGCCGAATTAAAAAGGATGAAAATCAACTTCTCATACACGTCGTTTGAATGAATACAAGTAGTAAAACACGAAGTATCGGTGCTTTGAAGTCCACAGCAGAGAGAACAAGGTAAGAATTTGACATTAATTCATTCATTCTTTCGGAGTGGTGATTGCTTTATTTTAATTGCATTATTTTATTTTAGTTTCGTTTTGAGTTTTCCAACTATTACTGTTTAGAAGTCAAAATGTCGGTTGCTGATAATACTGCTTAAAATGTGGAAATTAACCGCAGGCATATAAAATTACCGGTATTTCATAAGGGAAATATAAGGTTATTTTTAGCGCAACTCGATGCTACCTTTTCAATTAATCAAATTAGAAGCGAAACTTCTAAATACAACTATTTAATTAACACGCTAGATAATGAAATTTTGGCTTTAGTTTCTGATTTGGTTCTCGAATGTCCTGATGATAAACCATTTACTACGTTAAAAACGCGGCTTTTGGATTTGTTTCAACACTCAGCTGCCAAAGAGGCAAAAATCCTATTGGAGGATTTACAACTTGGAGACCATAAGCCAAGTATCTTATTAAGTCGTATGAAGGAACTGTCGCAGGGCAAAGTAGGTGATGAATTTTTGAAAAGTTTATGGTTGCAACGACTTCCGAAAAACATTCAAACAGTGTTAGCCATCAGTGGGGATGAGTTAGAAAAGTTGGCAATTCTTGCCGATAAAGTTGCAGAATTGGCTGAACCAAGTAATTCATATGTATCTGTAGTATCAGAAAATACTACCCTCGCTGAATTGAAAGGTCAAATCTCTAAATTGAATCAGAAACTTGAGCGACTAAAGTACGGATTTTGGATTAAATCGTGAACGCGACAATTCACGAGGGCGCAATAACTACCGTAGAAATATAACTTCCCGTAATCGTTCCGCAACTCCATACAGTACACAAAACAATTGTAATGATAAAAGTATGTGTTGGTATCATTTTAAATTTGGTGCAAGGGCACTGCAGTGCAACTCTCCGTGTTTCTTTCAAAATTCGTCGGGAAACGCGCAGGGCCAGTTGCAGTAGCGGCTTGCGATGATGGCCATAACACCAAACATATAAGCCGTCATTTGTTTATTTCTGATCTTAACAGTGGCATGAAATTTCTGATGGATTCTGGAGCTGTATTTCCATTATACCTCAATGCAGAAATAATAAACCTTCGCCCATTTATCTCTTTGCTGCCAATGATTCTAAAATCGTTAAGTATGGGACAAAAATGATTGAATTAAATTTAAACGTGCGACGTCCATTTAGGTAGGAATTTACTGTTGCCGACATAACGAAGCCTATAATTGGATCTGATTTCTTAGAACATTTTGGTCTGGTTGTTGACAATAAAAACAAAAAGCTCATTGATCCATTAACGTCGTCAGGAAGATTTTATAATGGACCGCCAATACCAATTAAAACTATTGCAAGTGGTTCATGTATACATGATAATTTAAAAGAATTCCCTATCCTAACTAGACCCAACCCATTTTAGGAAGTGTTTCCTCATAACACGAGGCATTTAATTGAAACAGAAGGTCAGCCTGTATTTTCTCGGCCACGTAGATTACATCCTACCCAGCTTAAGATAGCAAAGCAAGAATTTAAGTATATGCTGGATCATGGTATATGCCGCCCTTCAAAGTCAAATTGGGCATCTCCACTGCATCTCGTTCCAAAAGGGGATAATGACTGGAGACCTACCGGCGATTATAGAGCTCTTAACAAAATCACTATTTCTGATAACTGTCCAGTACAGCATATTCAAGATTTTTCTCAGAATTTAGAGGGTTACAATGTTTTCTCAAAAATTGACCGCGTCCACGCTTTTCACCACATTCCAGTTACACCGGACGGCATACCTAAAACTGCAATCACCACACCGTTTGGTTTATTTCAGTTTTTGTTTCTTCCTTTCGGTCTATCTAATGCGGCCCAGAGCTTTCAAAGATTCATCAACGAAGTTCTGCAAGGATTAGACTTCTGCTTTCCATTCATTGATGACAGCCTGATTGCCAGTTCTGATATCGAGGAGGATCATCACCACCTCAAATTAGTCTTCAAGCGTCTGGACAAATACGGCCTGACTATAAATATCTCTAAATGCGTCTTTGCAGCAAAAAAAGTTCCATTCCTGGGATACCTCGGCAACCACTATGGATCTGAACCCTTGCCAGATCGAGTCCAAGCCATTCAAGATTTCCCTAAGCCTGAGACTAAGAAACAACTTCGGCAATTTCTTGGAACCATCAACTTCTACAGACGTTTCCTGCCTCACACTGCATCAACTCAAGTACCTCTTCATGAGCTTCTCAAGGATAATCGTAGAAATGACAAAACTCCAACCCCACGGACAATACAGACAGTTCAGGCCTTCATCAAGTGTAAGACTGAGCTAGCACAAGCAACTCTTTTGCATCATCCTTCAGCGAATGCCCCCTTAGCGTTGCATGTTGATGCCTCAGACTTCGCAATCGGAGCTGCTTTTCATCAAGTCTCTCCATCAGGCGATCTGCAACCATTAGCATTTTTCTCCAAAAAACTTACACCAACTGAGAGAAATTATTCAGCATATGATCGGGAACTTCTAGCAGCATATTCAGCAGTGAAACATTTCAGGTACATGCTTGAAGCCAGAGAATTTCAACTGTACCCCCCCCCCCCAACCACAAACCCCTGACATTCACCTTTAAGCAGAAGCAAGACAAATGCTCACCAAGCCAGATGCGACAATTGGATTTTGTAGGGCAATTCACCACCAACATCTCCCACATTAAAGGCTCAGAAAACATCCCAGCTGAAACTCTGTCAAGAATTGCTACAGTCACTTTTCCTTCTCCTATCGACTACGAACAAGTTGCTAAGGACCAAACCATCGACGAAGATCTCAAAGAAATTCTCTTTTCCACATCATCAAGTCTTCAGTTGCAGAAACTTAAACTTCCGGGAACCGATGTTGAGTTACACTGCGACGTTTCTACAACGAGAATCCGTCCCTTCTTACCAGCTGCATATCGACGACTGGCATTCGACACCCTCCATAATCTCAATAACCCTGGAATACGATCTTCAGCGAAGCTCGTAAGCGAACGATTCATTTGGCCTTCCATGCAGAAAGACTGTCGAATGTGGGCAAGCCTGTACTACTTGTCATCGCTCCAAGGTACAAAGACGTGTATTTAGTCAACACCTCCTATAGAAGAAAGCCTCACAACTCCGCTATGACGTCATCAACTGGAGGCCACTCTTGAAACTGGGGAATTTCGCTAGCTTACGTGCTTTAAGAAGTTTACTTATAAAAGCGTTCATTTTTATCGCAATTATTGAAAATCCCGATACATTTCAGATATAAGTGATGGAACATAAAACAAGTTTTTGGTTTTAGGGGGAAATAACAAATAAATTAGACCATATTATTCAAGCTAGTCACTAAATATTTTCCTTGTGTACAATGATTAAGAAGTTTGTACTCATTGATACAACGGCAATTTTATTTTATTAAATATATCTAGATTTATAAAATTGTTTCTGGAAAAGCTTGGTTAATTGTAAATTTATTGATTCATGATTTTAACAATTATCTTCTGAGCAAAAAAGTTCATATAGATGTCTTTAATTTTAGCTTAAGTGAAAACTATTTTAGCAAAATGGATTTCTAATAAGCATATTCTAAAAATAAACAAAACTTGAACACAAACTTTAGTTTGTATCGAAACAAAATATTTTTATAAAAGAAATACAATATTCAAAGTATAAATAATTATTTATTTAACAATAATACAAAAAAAAAAAAGATCACAACACAATTGTATTGAAATTCATTGTGTAGCATTCAGCAAATACAATTCATTTTACATCTTTTTTTTTTTTTTTAAACACATTCAAAGCTTTTGTTGGACAAGTTTTAACACCAGTAGATTTTGTTTTAGCACCAGCAGGTTTAGCATGTTTTGTTTTGACACCAGCAGGTTTTGTTTTTACGTCAGCAGACTTAGTTTTTACATTTTTTTGTGATTTTACATTTTTGAACTATTTTAACACATTTAAATGTAGAGGATGTTGCTTCATTAGAGTCTGCAGTTTGTTCATTTGAAAGCTTCAAAGTTTCTAACTTTCTTTTCTTTTGTTTACAATTATGTAAGACATTATTAGCATTCTTACAATAGTTTTTCAAAAGCGTATTAATACATGAATGTAATATGTACTTTTGCAATAAAGAACTATTGTGTCCATTAACACATACATCAAAATCAAAACTTTGTTTGTCTAAGTTTAAAAAATGCTCAGTCAAAGTAAACACAGTGGCTCTTTTTTCTTCAATTTTTAAGAATTCATCTTCGAACTTTTCTGAAAGCAATTTAGAAACAACATTGTAACACGTAGATATAACATTTACAACTGACTCATTCGGAAACTTTAACCCCCTTCTATTTAATTCTTCAATTAAACTGCTAGAAGTAGTGTCTTTTAGAGCAGTCAATGTGCTTATACATGCGTCACATTTTATTCCATTAATACACGAATGTATGCAATACCTTGCAATATAAACTAATACTTCTTCAATGTTTATAATTTTGGCAAAATCATCATCTTCAAAAATAATATTAAACTTTAAGAAGAAAAACAATGTGGTTTTTAGGTAGACTTAAATCCAACGGTTTATCTTCTGATTCCAAATTAACAGAAATAGTTCCTAGGCTATTTGAAACCAAGTTCAATGGAAGGATAGTCTGAACTCTTATTTTTTTTTCCACTTTCAACAGCTGTGTTAGTGTTATGTGGTACTGCGCCCCAGCAAGCTGCCTATACTGCCCAAAACGATTTTCCAAGGAATCGGTTTGAAATTTGCCAATCAAAATATACTGTAGATTGAATTTTTCAGTGCAATACCTCACAATTTCAATAATGGCATACATAGTTTGCCATAGAGCAGTATGAGTTTCTTCGCTTAATGTGCCAGAATTTAAATTGCATTTTTTCCAGATATCTAGCCAACCCAGGAATGCATATAAAAACCTAATCTTGACATCACTTTCAAGGAATGGTAAAGGTTCTTCAAATACATTTCTTTTATGTTTGCCTTTAAAGACAGTTTTTACATTCATGATTTCCCACCAAGTAAGAATAATTTTAACAAAATCTGCAGTTTCTTGGTAATGTAGAAGATCATAGGTTGGACCAGCTTTAAGCAGGCCTTCGACTAAATGGGAATTAAATATTTGAACTACAAATTTCACATTTTGCCTATCCAAATTGGAAGGGGAAATAGACTTTTGAGTCAAAGTATGGCAATGCTTTAATAATTGATTTCTTTCAATTTCAAAAATAGTTTGAATAGTTTGAAATGGTGCGATTTTCATTGAATGAATTTCTGAAGTTCCATTAAAGTTAAAATTTGGATAATATAAGGACAGATCGGAATTTTTTTGATTAAGCCAGTTGTTTCTGATACATTTTAATAAATGAACTGGATCTCGAACATAAAACAAAGGTCTATTCTCATCTACAGGATGTTTGTAAACAAACGTTTGTGCTGGTGGATTGGCAAAATAGGACATGGCCCTTTTATTTATGGCATTATTATCACTAGAAATACAAAACACACAAAAGCCTAAGTTTTCTAAATCAGTTAAAAGTTTAACAATAACAGAATGCAGAAAATCTGCAGTTATTTTCCTAATTAGTAAAATATAAACTACATCTTTATATGATGAAGTTATACTTTGAATTATGAAAACATAAGCAGTTGTTGCTGCTTTTTCTGCATTACAGGATATTCAAAGAATATCTCCCCCTTTATAATCTAAAAAAGGCTTTAAATGAATTTCATCCAACGTTAATTTTTTTTTTATCTTTATCATTTAAATGAACAAATTTACTTGTGATATAACTTAAATTACAATCATCTTGGGGATTAACATTAAATTTTTAAAGTATTAGGATGTGGGAGTATCACATAGCTGCTGTTTCTTAAAAATTTGTAATTATGGGGAGATATAGAAAACACTAATGAACACAAAATTAAAAAATGAGGGGAGTACCTAAATGTGCTTTTTTTGTTGTTGTAATAACTTAAATTGTTCCAAAATAAACATTAATACATTCTTATTGTTTTCATTTGTACTAAGCACATAAGTAGACAAACAATCATGCATCGAAGTTATAAAGTCATTTGTATGTGTGGCTGGGGAATTTATATTTTCCATTGGTATGCAGTAAATTTTCAATATCATTTATATCACTGCATTTAAAGGGCAAAGAAAACTTACCAACTTTCGTCAAAGTCAATTTCTCAATGGATACATTAACGAAACAATTCTCATCAATCACTGGTGATTTTTCAATTTGGGGACATGGTATCATGTTCAAATGAAAGAAAATTAGTGTTGATTCGGTTTTCAGCACATTCCAATAATCAGGAACTCAAAAGTTATCAACACACGCAATGAATTCTTCCCAATTTAGGAAGGTATGCTTCTTCTTATACATATCTGCGGTTTTCAGACTTTGTTCAATAGCTGAAGCCAGTTGATTATTTTCCGTAACTTCTTTTTTCTTATCAGGGCATGGACGATGAAGAACTTTGCTCGATATATATTTAGGACAGCCAGGGAATATTGTCGGCACAGCTCCTTCCATCAATCTCACTTGTTGTAGATTCACGGAAAGTTTCTCGCCTTGTGTATTGAAACCTTCAGCCAGCTGTTTAATATCACCTTCAGAAAAATGCTGCTGACAGACCTTGAAATAAAAAAACGTATTCATTAAAAATAACTACAAACTTTTGTAAAGTTATACATTATATGAAAAAAGTTTTATAATTTTCTTTGTTTTTTCATAACCTTTAGTTGTGGTATTAAATTAATTTTTGACTTTCACAATTCTAGACATTATTTAAATTCTAAGAGGGTTTCGTTAAAGTATGAGCTACTTCTTAATTTGCTTAAAGCTAGAATTTTTAATTAAATTTTAAAGTTGTAAATAATTTATTTTTTTAACTACGTTATTAAATTTATTATCATACATATTTATTAATAAAATTTTATGTATTGAGAACAAGAAATTGTTTATGAGATTAATAAAATTATCATATTAATATTACTTAACCTGGAATGTTTAGAAGGTTTGAAATTATCTCGTGGTATTGCTGATATCCATTCTTTCTGCTTTTCTTTATCTTTTGGGAATCTAAATAAAGTAGCCTTTTCATTTTTGTTGTAATTCCCTCTACAATTCGGAATACAACACTTGAATCCCATCTCATTCGATTATATAAAAATAAACATGCGTTAGCGTCAGGCTTAAGCAGCGCGCTGTCTAACTCGCGGCAATCCAACAACAGCTCGTATATCGCTTCCACTCTTTCGACCTCCGCTTGATGGCCTCCAGTTGATGACGTCACAACTTTCTGGCGAGGAGCTTGGCAGGCTTTCTTCTATAGGAGGTGTTGATTTAGTCCCTTAGGAACATTTGCAGTCCCTGACACTAGATTTTCTCACATCCACATCGATTTAGTCGGCCCACTCATACCATCCCAAGGATTTCGATACTGTTTGACAGTGGTCAATCGCTCTACCCGTTAGCCCGAAGCTTTCCCCATCGCAGATATCACAGCTGAAAAGTTTGCAGAGACCTTGTATTCTGGTTTGATTTCAAGATTCGGTGTTCCGGCCCACATCACCAGTGACCAGGGATGCTAATTTCAGTCAACACTTTTCAAGTCACTAGCCAAGCTTTTTGGAATAAACAAGCTGCACACCACCGCTTATCATCCTATGTCCAATCGTTTGGTAGAATGTGTGCATCGCCCTCTGAAGAGTGCCATCATGTGTCACAACACAGAGAAATGGAGTGCAGTTCTTCCTACTATCCTCCTCGGCATGCGATCTTCAATTAAGGAAGATATCAACGCCCCTTCAGCTCTAAATGATATTGGTTTTTGTAGTTGCAAGTCATTTTTAAATTGCACTCAGTAACCAGATATTTTTTAGTTTCCTAATGTACTGCTTCGAAGAATGCATGGAAACTTTATCAAAATATTTTCTTCTAGAATGTGTTTCAATAATTTTGTAATTAGTAATTTTGTTAGTTCTTGATATTCATATTTCTTACGAAAACTTACTAAAAGTTTACCAATACTGGAATATGCTGTAAAAAACCCAAATCTAATATTAGGATTCGCATTTCATTACAGAATGAAACTTTTGCTATGGTTATTCAATATAATATTAATGTTGCCACTCATTTAACATTTCGCACTTCCGCTTTGTATTATATTTATGTTTAGTGAATCTGGCAACAGAACAGAACACTTTGGATTTGCTTTGGTTTTGTCGTTAGCTTACGTTCATTCTAAAAGCTAATTAATATACGATTATTTTACGTTTAAATTACTCAAGATGTACGAAATATGTCCTGTGTGTGTAGTTACGTGTGTGAGCGTCGTCTTCAATAAACTATGTACCAGTGACTACGAACTATTATTTGAGTAATAACAAGTGGCGTCCGCGACAGGATTGAGAAGTTACGGAAAGAAAGAACGAATTTACGAAGATTATTTACCACGACTTGTAATCAGTTTGAGAAAAAACAACAAGAAAAAGTTGAAGGTAAGGAACTTGATTTAATATTCAATAAGATAGTAGATAAAGCCGAGCGTTTATTCAAGGCTGATGCTCAATTATTAGAACTTGTTGATCAAAGCGATAAAGAATATGATGAAATGGAAACGTATAGAGATCGCTTTATTGAACTTAAAACAAAATATGAGCATTATTTACAACAAAGTAGCAGTGATGCTGCGCCAACTGATACAGCTACGATTGGGAAATTGAAGCTTCCAAAAATTGAATTAAAAGAATATGACCTAATGCCAAGGACTTGGGTTGCCTTTTGGGCGCAATACAGTCGTATTCATGAAGATGCTAGTATACGAGAAGAGGATAAATTTCAGTATCTTCTGTCATCTTTGAAGCCAATTTCGAAAGCACGCAGTATAGTTGAAAGTTATCCACCTTCTAAGAAAAATTATGTTAAGGTTATCGAACATCTCGAGTCCAGGTTTGGCAGACGTGATTTATTAATTGACGTGTTTATTCGAGATCTTTTAACTTTGGTAAACAACCGAGCCAATATTAAGCTTTCTGATTTATACGACAAGCTCGGTTCATCTTTGAGAGCTCTAGAAACATTAGGCGTCACTACGCAAAACTATGCTGCCATGCTATATCCGGTTGTAGAGTCGTGTCTTCCGACTGATGTATTAAAAGCTTGGGATAGATATTCAATAAATAGTGAGGTGGATGATGAAGAAACCGTTCAACTTACGAAAGAGAAACTGTTGGAAAGGTTGATGTCTTTTCTTCGTCGCGAAGTTGAAGGTGAAGAGCATCGGGCTTTAGCCGAAAAAGCTTTTGGCCAGCCTACAAAAAATAAAAGGGAATATTCTAGCAAAGACGAGCCAACAGCAATGACTTTAACATCTTCTTCTGAAAAGTCTAGTAAGATTGAGTGCATTTTTTGCCAGAAACGTCATGCCAGTCAAGACTGTCATAAAGCTGCCTCAATGAATACAGAAGAAAGAAAGTCAATTGTTATACGTAGACGCTGCTGCTTGGTATGCTTGAAGACTGGACACTTGGCAAAAAACTGTCGCAGTGGTATTCATTGCCTTGTGTGTGGAAAGCGACACTACGTAATCTTGTGCCCAGAACTTCCTAAAGAAAATAAAGATAAATTCCCCACTGAATCGAAGATTGAAATGAATACGTCCACCTTATTTACGGAGCTTATGCCTCAGAAGATAATATATTTGAAAACACTATTGCTACGTTTAAGAAATGAAAATCAAGAACTTTACGTCAGAGCTTTACTTGATGATGGATCACAGCGATCATACGTGACCAAAAATGTAGTTAAAGAGTTACGGTTGAACCCTTCAGGAACAGAGTTATTGTCTCAAGGACTATTTGGGGGTAAGCAAACTTCTGAAGTAAGACATGGTCGCTATGACATCAATGTTGAGAGTATCGATAGAAGATTTTCATATAACTTATCAGTTTTGGATCAGTCCAAGATATGTTCGTCTTTGCCTCGCATACGGGACCCAGATTTGATACGAGAATTAAAATGTCGAGGTATTGAACTAACAGATGTTGGTCCAGAGACTCCTCCTATTGAGATGCTCATCGGTGCTGACTTTCTTGGTAGAATATTAACAGGAAAAATCGAAGTTTTGCCATCTGGAATAACAGCCATAGAAACGAAGCTCGGATGGAGTGTTTTAGGTCCAGGAAAGAGGAGAAGTATAAATATGGTATCGTTAAGTATGTATCACTCGGAGATACACAAAATATGGGACTTAGAGTCGTTGGGCATCACAGATCCCACTGAAAGAAAAACCACTAAGGAGCTAGACGAAGAAACTGTTGCATTTTTCCAGGAGACAATTCAGAAAACTGGTGACAGGTATGAGGTAGCACTTCCATGGCTAGCAGGACATCCTCCCCTGTATGATGGATACGATCAGGCTGAAGCAAGACTTCGTACGGTTACTAAACGTCTTTTGAAGGACAATAACTACGAACTGTATGATAGTGTCTTACAACAATGGAAAAATGATAACATCATAGAGGAGGTGACGGAAATTGAAATGTCAAGTTCCAAAGCTTGTCATTACTTGCCCCATCATCCAGTTGTCAAATTGTCAAGCTCTACAACAAAAATAAGGCCGGTCTTTGATGCTTCATACAAACGTGCAGGATATGCCTCCTTAAATGACTGCCTCAGTACAGGACCTAGCTTGTTGCATCGAATCCCTCATCTGATAAGTAAATTTCGTTGTGGTGCCATCGGAGTGATTACAGACATCAAGCAAGCATTTCTTCAGCTCTCTTTAGTTCCCGAAGATCGAGACTACCTAAGATTCCTTTGGTGGGAAGACAAGAAACACACTAAGCTGAAATTCTACAGACATTGCCGTGTTGTCTTTGGTGTTTCATCTAGCCCCTTTCTATTGAATTCCACGATTAACTTTCATCTTGAATTACAAGAATTCCAAACAGAAATCCTGCAAAGCACAATCAATCGTATGAAAGAAGGATTTTATGTCGACAACTTAGTCACGAGTGTAGATACCTACGAAGAATTGGAGCAATTGCAATCGCAAGCTATCCAAGTAATGCAAAAGGCTTCCTTTGAATTAAGATGTTGGGCTTATAATGGAATTCAAGATGGAGAAAACCAGAATGTACTAGGCCTAAAATGGGATACCCATACAGATGAACTTTATTGTGCTGGCTGTAAAACAACTTCATCAGCAGACAAAGTTCTTTCGAAAAGGCAGCTTCTATCTATTGTCAACAGTATATACGACCCAATTGGATTTACATCACCTGCAACATTACTACCAAAATTGTTGCTCCAAGAAGCTTGGCGAAACAAGATAGGCTGGGACGAAGCATTGCCTCCGAATATTCAGCATCGATATCAACATTGGGTGAAGCATATTGATCTCATAGAACAGTGCAGAATTCCTCGTCGATTGATACAAGGAACTCTTGAGAACACAAGCCTGCACGTCTTTACCGATGCTTCCGCAGATGCATATGCTTGCTGTGTATACTTACGTTCTGAAGAAGAAGCAGGCACCTCTTTCCAGTTAATATCTTCCAAAGCCAGAGTTGCCCCGATGAAAAGACCAACGATTCCACGTTTAGAGTTGCTTGGAGCTGCAATGGGTGCAAGATTAGCATGTACCGTTCTTGAAGCAATACAACAGCCTCTAAGAATTTTCTTTTGGGTCGATTCAATGGTTGTCCTAAGCTGGATAACGAAGGGAGAACCGTGGAACAGTTTCGTTGGCAACCGGGTTAAAGAAATACGTAAACTTACAGCTGTCGACAGTTGGAGATTTGTACCAGGAACTATGAATCCGGCCGACCTGCCTTCTCGTTCTTGCAGTTGGAAGGAGTTGATAGATAGTCGATGGTGCGAGGGCCCACCTTGGCTTAAAGAAGCAGAAAATACCTGGCCAAATACTGAGATTACGATGCCTGAAGAAGCTTTAGTTGAAAGAAAGAAAAGTGTTATCTGCAGTACGAATATCAACTTACAAGAAAACTTCAGCAAAGAGCTTCTGTACTTCTCTAAATACAGTAAAGTTATACGAATGGTAGCTTGGATGTTACGATTTGTCAATAATGTTAAGAATAAGTCCAAACGAGTTGCATCCGAGTTAACAAGTGAAGAAATACAGAAAGCAAAACTTGCCATCATAAAACTGGTGCAAAGAGAGTCTCCTGAATTGAAGGAAAAATACTCGAAGTCAATACGATTTTCTGAAGAATCTGGAGTCTTGAAAGTTGAAACTAAGTTGGTTTTGGGTGAAGATCCAGAAGATTTCCAGAGACCAACAATACTACCCGATCATCCTATAGTGAGACTGTACGTAGAACATGTCCATAAAGCTATGATGCATAGTGGTGTTCAAACAACTCTGAACCATATTCGAGAGCTTTACTGGATTCCTCGCGGTCGGAGGGTAGTTCGAGAGGTTATAAGCAAGTGTGTAGTCTGCAAGCGACACTCGAGTAAACCAGTACAGCCAAATACAGCACCTCTACCCATAGATAGAACGAAACGCATTGCTGCATTCCAAGTCACTGGTGTAGATTTGGCTGGACCTTTGCACTTGCGTCAAGGTATCAAGGCATGGATTGTTTTATTCACATGTGCCGTGTATAGAGCCATTCACCTGGAGCTCGTTACATCATTGTCATCTGAAGCATTCATGCAGGTAATGAGAAGATTCTTTGCAAGAAGAGGGAGATGCTCTGTAATGTATTCAGACAACGGGACAAATTTTACTGGAACAGCACGAGCCCTTCAATCATTGAACTGGAAAGAAATACAATCTGAATGTGCCTTGGAAAACATCAAATGGCGTTTTAGCCCACCCACCGCGCCATGGTATGGTGGTTGGTGGGAGAGGATGGTGCGTAGCATCAAACAAATTTTACGAAAATGCTTAGGAAAGGCTTGCGTGACATACGAAGAGATGCTCACGTTATTGTGCGAAGCTGAAAGTGTCATCAATGGGAGACCACTCACCTACCTTTCAGACGATCCAAATGAAATGACATCAATAACTCCAGCTCATTTCATACAAGACATTAGAGGATCAGAAACACATGACTTGGACATTGTCGACTCCAAGCATTTATTGAAAAGAGTGCCGTATGTACACAGTTTGCGAGAGAATTTACGAAAACGATTCCAGAAGGAATATTTAGGTGAACTTGTGCGCAACCCAAAATCTAGATCAAAGCAGAAGGAAATTTCTGTGGGAGAAATTGTTCTCATTGGATGTGAGGACACTAAGAGACTGAACTGGCCATTAGGTTGTGTTGTCGAACTGTATCCTGGCAAGGATGGTATCCAGAGAGTTGCCAAACTGCGAGTTGCAAATGGCTACCTTGTTAGACCTTTGCAGAGACTGTATCCTCTCGAGATGTCCATCTGTGACTTGCCCTCTGACATAGCAGCAAATGAGAAAGATGGAGAAACTAACGTCGATTCTGGCTATTTGGAGTCTTCAGCAGCTCCTATTCCTAAACATCCCATTCCTAAGACTAAGACTCTCATTCCTAAGACAGAGGTTTCTCAGCCAGTGAAACAAACTCGCAGTGGTCGAAGAATAGTTCCACGCCAACGTTTGGATTTGTAGACTGTAAATATTTCTTAGTTAGGGCTAATGACTCTAAAATTTGTGTTTACCATTATTTGCATTATTCATTATTGTTACTGAACATTGTCGTGGAGCTATTTGTCTTAACTCATAATCATGTTCATTATATTGTCATATATAATTGTTTACATTGTAGTACATTGGTAGTTAGCATAATATGTGTAGCAGTTTGCCATATATTTGATTTGTAGTTGTCATAGATTATGTAGTGGTTAACTATTTGTTTGCCATATTTTTTTTTATTTGTTGTTTTGTATTGCATTAAGCTTTATTTGCAATACAAAAGGTGAGAGTATGTTGCCACTCATTTAACATTTCGCACTTCCGCTTTGTATTATATTTATGTTTAGTGAATCTGGCAACAGAACAGAACACTTTGGATTTGCTTTGGTTTTGTCGTTAGCTTACGTTCATTCTAAAAGCTAATTAATATACGATTATTTTACGTTTAAATTACTCAAGATGTACGAAATATGTCCTGTGTGTGTAGTTACGTGTGTGAGCGTCGTCTTCAATAAACTATGTACCAGTGACTACGAACTATTATTTGAGTAATAACAATTAATATTGTTTAAAAAAGTATTCAATTATTTTAGTTAAAAATATATATTTGCATAAATTTGGTTGGGTGTGTAAATTTTTTAAGTGAAAGTTTAGTGAGCTAGGCAGATTTGTTCTTTTTTTGGATAAAAGATTCCTGGGAAACCATAAAATTTAATCGCTAAGTGAAACCAAAAAGAGCGATAAGCTTGCCAATGTAGAAACCCTGCAATGACGTCATGTGCTCTCAACTATTTTACATTATCTCTATGGAAGCTTGCCATCTTTAACCCGAAGGGTTATTATAGTATTTTGAGGAATCTTTGGGAGAACGAAGAAGGAAAAAAAAACGCCACTCATTCCCGTGGAAAACGCCGAAATGCGTCTAATGGAAAGTACGTGAATCCAAGAAAAATTGTTAAATATTGTTCTGCATTTGGTTGTAAAGAATTGGTCGTAAAAATTCCAGAAAGGAGGCTCAGTAACCTTTCAGAAATAAGTGCTATTTTTGAAATTTTCTATATAGTTAAGGTTTTACAGTACACTCATAAATATGTTTTTGTTTCGCATTCTCAAAAAGCTAGCTTTAATTGGTTTATTACGGATTTTATTTTGCAACTAACTTCTGAAAATTGCAGTTAATATTGAAATAGAAAAACAGACCAAGGTTATAGCTGCTTTTTGAAGAAATTAGTGGCTATTTAAGGATTTTAGTTTCACTTTTAAGTATGAACAGCAAATTCCGCGCAGTGGCCAGATTGGCGAAGTTTGGCGCGAATCAAAAAGAAATACATTTTGACGTTTATCAAGGTCACTATGCTTAATCTTTCTTTTTTTTTATCCATTAATAAATAATCTGAATCTTCAAAACTGATGATTAAGAACGTTTTTAATATTGTTTTGATATTTACCTAGTGATTTTTTAAAATGAAACTTACGGGTTTTTTGGCTTTTACATAACAAGAATATTGGGTGGATATAGAATATTTCTTGTAATAAAACATTACTATTTAAGTGTCTTTTTCTGTTTGAGTTATAATTACGATTTTTCCTTTAAAATTATCAGAAAAGTCAATTTTTCTTTACATCGTACACGTGAAGTACAAGTTATTTATATACAGAGTGGCCACAGAACTGGGAAAACCTGAAAATCAGGGAAATGTCAGGGAGCTTTCTGATTCTGGAAAAAATCAGGGAAATGTCAGGGAACTTTTTAAAATTTCATGAAAATCAGGGAAATTTTGTATTGCTTAAGGCACATTCATCCATATTTTGGCGCTATTTACATGGAGATTTGTATTGGTAAGCCATTAGAAGTTTAATGTTACGGAAAAATTTAAACTTTTCATTACCAGCAAAACTATTTTTTAAAAAATTGCATATTATTTCTTTAGCAAACATGTTCTATTTGATCAGGGGGTCTAGACATCTGGGAAACCTAAGAAAATTGGGGAAATTTGAAAAAAAGTTTACCCTAAAATCAGGGAATTTTTTAGAAATCTGTCAAGGAAATCAGGGAATTATCAGGGAACTTTTTGTCCTGGGAATTTTGTGGCCACCTTGTATATAGGTTTAAATAGATTGTTTTATTAACTTCAATTTTTTGTGTATGTTTGTAGCGGGCAAATCTACGGATGGCTAATTAACCTATTTGGCGTCATCCAATACAACTGAAACTTGGCAGATATACTTTGTCGAAGACAAGGCATTCTATCAAATTTTTGGGGAAGTCACTAAAAGTCTTCTTTTACACACGCTACTATATTACCGCTTGGAAGGAATAATTAACCCACTTGCCTTCATCCAATCGAGCCGAAAATTGGCAAATAGACTCGTTGTAGGACTGCTAGAATTAGAATTTATAGAAGTTTAAAGTTATTTCTTAGACAATAATTGAATTTGTTTCACAATAATTAAAAAACACACAGCACTAAATTCCCAGTAATGTAGCTGCCAAACTCTCTCTCCTCCCCCCCCCCCCAAACGGTATAGTGGTTAGCGTGCTGGCTTCTAGACCGCGAGGTTGCGGGTTCGAGTCCCGTGTAGGCATGGGTGTTTGTAAATGTATGTTGGTTTGTTAAATGACGAAATGTTTCGGGGCATTATAGCCCTCGTGTTGCTGACGGTGCCAGATAATCTGAATACAACCAACCAACCAACCCCCCCCCCCCCCCTCCTAAAAAAAAACACCATTCAGTTTTATTTTACGAGTATCTTTTATTTATTTTTTACTAATGTGTTTCAGTTTAAAATTTTAAAATTTGGTTGCCTTCTGGGATTCTGATGTGCTAAGAATCTAATTAAGGGGCATGGTACCCATAAAATCATTTTCAGAAATTGCACCACTACAATTTAAACTATAGTTATTTTACATTGTGTTGATGTTAAGTACACATAATTTAACCTACAAAAATATTTTGAATGCATAATTTTTGATTAATTAAATTTTTTAAATTTTTTTCATACTTTCATCGAAATGCTACCCCTTCCACAATTTTAAGTATTTGTCCTTGAAATTTTTACAATATATTCGTGTTATAATTGTTAACAATAGTTCGTATGGATTTGAAGAAGCAAGAAAATGTTTTTTGTGTTTTTACACTAAAAACAGCAGAAAAACGACGTTTTTTTTTCAAGTTTTCAACTAAAAAAACATAGCTCACCTTAATCCATACTAACTTTTGTTTATCAGATGTATATAAATACGCTATAAAAATTTCCCAATCCTAACTAAATTTAGAAAAAAGCCTTAGAGATTTAAACAACACACAAACTGAAAAATAACGAACTGAGAAAAACAGTGTTAAAAATTTCTTTTTCAGCTTTGACTGTGTGAAATGGTTTAGAAAATACTATATAATTTTTTATCTGTCAAAGGTACAAGTATAAATTTTTGCACAGATATTCAGAAATATATTTTCCACATTATGGGATAAAAATAGAAAAATTGACATTTTCGTCATTTTTTGGGTACGATGTCCCCTTAAAGCACATACCTTGCCTGGGTTTAATTTCTTGTACTTTGCTGAGCTATTTCTTGTACTATTATGAAGATGCTATTAATTTTTTTAATAAAAAGATGGAACGATATGTATTACTTACTTATATAATATTATTCTTCGTAATTCTACAATATTTGCTTTTCTGTATAATTACTATTAATTGAAGTATTTGTTTAATACAATGATGGAAGAATTTTTTTTTACATATGTAATATTATGCTTGGTAAATTTATAACATTTACATTCTTTGTTTGTGAATACAACGATCAAAGTGTAAAAGTGCCAAAAAATATTACAATAAGTAAACCTTACTAAATTCTAAATCTTCTAAAGGTTTTTATAATTATTAATAATTAAAACTGAAAAGCGTAGTTTATTTACAATTAGTTTGAAGTTGTGAAATTTTATCAAAGAAACCAAGTAAAACTGCACAAGCTTTTTCAAAACACACGTCATCGGAAAAGTTATACCTATTATTCTAGAAGAATACAATTAACCAACAATTTAACACACAAGTTAACTACGTCATAAAATTATTCCTTTATGTAATTAGGATAACGCCAAAAGGAGGCGAAAACAGCCAAATCTGCAACCCTGCTCTCAAAAACTCCCTAGTCATATGTTTTATTTTGGTTTCAGCCTCGTTGTATAATTGAAGTGGGAGAGCGCAGTCTAATGTTTATTATAAGTCTATGAGATAGCAACTCGTTGCTTCCACTCGTCGTTTTGCTTTTATGTCCTTTTTTTTTCATGCACCCTGTGCACTTTCCAATTTCCGTTTTAGTTGAGCGTACAGTCCTCCTATAGCATTCAGGTTTTCATCACCAATGATCCAGTGCTGGCATAGTCGGTGGTATCGGTTCTGGATTAGCTCTCGTATGGTTTCGCTTCAAGCGGGACTGCAAGTTAACACTCCTAAGAAAGTCTTTTCTTTGGGCTGCTGTGCAGATTGACGACTCACAAGTGCCCGGTTTTTACTCTTTTCGTTACTCCGTGTCCAGGCGACCGTATCTAACAATGTTTTCAAATAGTAATTTTTTACTCACGTGGTAATTTTACCTTTGGCTTTTGTAGGCCGAAGATCTTTCCCTTTTGTTCCTTAGGCCGATCCCCCATGTGGGAAGGCTAGTGGGGCTAAATAATGAGTCAGTAGTAGTTGATTATACTTTTAAGTTTAATAGCTTCTACGTAGATTTTGCACTATTGGAGGGACAAAGCCCACTACACCTTCCTCTTCCATTCTTTCTCCAAGAAGAATGTGTTCCGCTTCCGTCGTGACGTAGGAATACGTCACGAATTCTCCGCCAGGGGTGACATCTTATGTTATTGGCTCATTCAAATAGGGGAATGCCATCTATTGGAGGGGGTCTCCAACCCACATAGATAATGTTGGCAAGTTAACAGCAAAAATAGCTGTAAAATATAATTTTTAATGTTCATGAATACCTATAGGCATCAGTGAACTCTCCCCATGGTAACGTTTTTTTTTTACACTCTCATAGCAACCGTGACGTCACACGTTCAGTCTATTAATTGGTTAACTACTTAAAACTAATGCATTAACTCAAATTGCAATAGATTAAATAAAAACTTGGTTGAATGAGGATGTGGCAAATACGTCATTTACAAACTGTACATAAGAAAGCGTTTTGAGTTTGCACAGTAACCAAGACAAGACATGTGACTGGGTACAAATAGGGAGCAGAGCTACAAATTTGGCACGATTCTCCTTCCTTTAGCGTTGCTGAATTCGGATAAAGTATTATTTAATGAAGTAGGGAATTTGTCTTGTGTTTTAAATTGTTGGTTAATTGTATTGTGTCGGAACATTCATTAAAACTTTTCTGATCACGAAGGAGAGAAACCTTTCGAAGGATAAATGCCCCGCATTTGCTTTTAAAATGGTAATTTGTATGCCCAAAAAATATTGCGAAGGAAACCGATAACATGTAATTTAATTCCTTAATGACATTTCAGAATTTCAAACCAATTGAAAACAAAGTACTCTTTATTTTTAGTTAGTAGTAGTTATAAATTTTTTAAAAATTTAAGATACTTTATTAATTGTGATATTTTCAGCATATCCAACTATTAACGGCGTATTTAAATAAATACTTCAATTAATAGTAATTATGCAGAAAGTAAATGTGAAATTACCAAGTATAATATTATATAAGTAATACAAATTCTTCCATCTCTTTATTCAACAAATTAATAGTATATTCACAGTAGTATAAGAAATATCACACTCTTATTTTTTGAAAATAACAATATGCTGATAGGTATGTAAAAATAATATGATCCATCAAAACAAAGTTTTTATTATAAATCCTATATATGCACTGTTAATTTTTATGTGCAATTGCCAGTGCTAGAAGTGTGGGTAGACGCGGGGTGACCATTGATATAAATAAACAACTGGATAGACTGCTCCATTGTCAATGCAAAGAGAAAAACGCGCCGGGGATTGCGAAGCTGGTGGGAAGATTAACCAATCACAGTTCACTTTTATAGTTGGATGGAAATGCGAAAAACCTTGTAAAATGCTAGAGTATATATTTTTTGGAACATTATTACTAATTAAGGTCTACTATTGACATTTCTGCTGTGTACAACCCAAAATTTTATTTTCAATCCTCGGCAATCCGTATTTTTTATCCCACCAACGGCATCTGGCAACGGCTTCATTTTCCCAGCGTAAGCAGTCTATCCAGTTGTTTATTTATATCGATGGGGGTGACGCGTCCCCTCTCCCAGCTTTTCAAAACCACTGAAATCCATCCCCCCACTTTTAAAACTTAATTTTAAGTTAAATTCCTATTCTTGTTTCATATAAAGATAAGCTATATATAAGTATATATATATATATATATATATATATATATATATATATATATATATATATATATATATATATATATATATATATATATATATATATATATATATATATATATATATATATAAGACATTCACAAAAGACATTCACGTATTCTACATTTCAGACATTTGCACCCATTTCGATCCCGACAAATTGATTTATCAAAATAGAAACTTTCCTTTGTTGACAATTTTAACGAAATTTATAATTGTGAATACTATATTGGAAAGAGGCATTTGAATATCCCTCGTTTAGAACGTTTAATTCCCTTCGGACCCTTTTAATTACGTAATCGAGATTGAAATAGTTTATTGTGTTTATGTTTGCTCTTTGTTCTAAATTTCGAAGTAGTAGCTGTATTGGAATTGAGACATTAAAATAATCCTCGTATAGTTTCAATGTTGAGTCGACTTTTCATCCCTTAAAAATTCATTAATCGATATTGGAATAACTTATTTTTTTTAAAATTTGTCCTTTTAACATTTGCACCAAATATCAGAATTATGACTACATTGGAAGAGGAACATTCGGATATCCCTCGTTTGGAACATTTAACCCCTTTTCGACTCCATAAAGTAGGTTAATCGAGAACGGAATAGCTTACTTTTTCTATGTTTATCTTTTTTGACATTTGTACAAATTTTCAAAGTTGTGACCAAATGGGAAGTGGGACATTCGAATATCTCTCTTTTGGAACGTTTAACGCCTTTTCCAACCCTTAAGTGGGTTAATCGAGATCGGAATGGCTTACTTTTCTATGTTTATCTTTTTTGACATTTGTACAAATTTTCAAAGTTGTGACCAAATGGGAAGTGGGACATTCGAATATCTCTCTTTTGGAACGTTTAACGCCTTTTCCAACCCTTAAGTGGGTTAATCGAGATCGGAATGGCTTACTTTTCTATGTTTATCTTGATTAGCATTCATACCAATTTTAAGAATTGCGACGAAATGGGAAGTAGAATGTTCGAATATCCCTCGTTTGGAACGTTTAACCCCTTTTCGACCCCTAAGCGTGGATTAACCGAGATCGGAATAGCTTGCTTATTCTATGTTTATTTTTGTTGACATTTTCCCCAATTTTCAGAATTGTGACTATATGGGGAGTGGGATATTTGAGTTTGGAACGTTTAACTCCTTTTCCACCCCTTAAAGTGGGTTAATCAAGCTCGGAATAGCTTAATTTTTCTATGTTTGTCTTTGTTGACATTTGTGCCTATTTTCAGAGTTGTGACCAAATGGGAAGTGGTACATTCGAATATCCCTCCTTTGGAAAGTTTAAACCCTTTTCCACCCCTTAAAATGGGTTAACCTAGGTCGGAATAGAATGCTTTTTCTATTTTTACCATTGTTGATATTTGTGCCGATTTTCAGAGTTGTGACCAAATGGGAAGTGGGATATTCGAATGTCCCTCGTTTGTAACGTTTAACCCCTTTTCGACCCCTTAAAGTGGGTTAATCGAGATCGGAGTTGCTTACTTTTTCTATTTTTACGATTGTGGATATTTGTGCCGATTTTCAGAGTTGTGACCAAATGGGAAGTGGGATATTCGAATGTCCCCCGTTTGGAACGTTTAACCCCTTTTCGACCCCTTAAAGTGGTTAATTGAGATCGGAGTAGCTTACTTTTTCTATTTTTACGATTGTTGATATTTGTGCCGATTTTCAGAGTTGTGACCAAATGGGAAGTGGGATATTCGAATGTCCCCCGTTTGGAACGTTTAACCCCTTTTCGACCCCTTAAAGTGGGTTAATCGAGATCGGAATAGCTTACTTTTTCTATTTTTACCATTGTTGACATTTGTGCCGATTTTCAGAGTTGTGACTATGTGGGAAGTGAGAGAATTAGTGATGAGTGAGTGAGTGAGTGAGTGAGTGAGTGAGGGCTTTGCCTTATATATATATATATATATATATATATATATATATATATATATATATATAAATTCTAAAGTTATCTATTAATTTAATTTCATGAAAGTATGCATATTTATAAGCACTATTTAAATCTAAATATACAGTTCAGTTATGTATATCAGGTTGAATTATTACTTCACCTAATCTCTTACTTCCAAGTAAAAAAACAATGTCGCAGAATATTCATTAAAATAACAATACATTTTGGACCCTTGTTCAATGTTTGTGTTAGGATGTATCAATTATTTCCTTACTAGTGAATATCCCTACTAATATTATAAATGCGAAAGTAACTCTGTCTGTCTGTCTGTTACCTTTTCACGCCTAAACCGCTGAACCGATTTTGATGAATTTTGGTATAGAGATAGATGGAACCTTGGGAAAGGACATAGGGTACTTTTTATCCAGATCCCGATCCCGATCCCGGAATTATACGGGTGGAAACGCAGAGTGCAGTGCGCGCTGCGCGGCGCGGCGGCAAAGACGTGCGGGGGACGCGGATGGCTCGGTGGGAGGAGTGTAGATCACAAAGTATGCTTACCCGAACGGGCAGACACGTGAGGGCAGACGTCGTTGGCGGACGCATGCGATATCTACAATTTTGAGCTGCAACGTATTCGCTTTCTTTACGTTCTCATTGGTGTTTAGGGTTTCTTGGATAAGCATTTTGTGTTATTTACTTAGTTGTTTTGGTTGTTATTATTAGTTTAGCATAAGTTAGTAGTAGGTAGAATTATAGTTAATAGGTAAAATAAATACTTTAATTCATTTTAGTACTTTAATTCAACTTTAATTCAATTTAGATTAGTAGGCAGGTTTTTTTAAGTTTTTTCACATTTAGTAAGTAGTTACGGTACCTAAGAAGGTCAGCATAGTTTTTATTGAGTATTAATAGGTAAGTAATGTTGTTTTGTGAATAAAATAGTTCCAGTAGTTTCGCATATAATTTTATCGATTCATTTTGTTTTTATTCCATGTGGATAGTATATTTTTTTTAACATTTAGTTTTAGTTTAGCAATTCGTTTTGTTTTTGTTTTATTTCATGTGTATAAGTACCTACCTTAAGTATAGTTTCGTACTCAGTACCTTTAACTAAATTTTTTTGTCAGCTAAAGAATTTTTTTTTGCATAAGTACTTACCTGTTTTTATTACTTTAGGTAGGTAACTGGTTAAGTAATATGCCTCGCAAGCGTAAATCTAATTTAGCGCGTAGCTCTAAAAGAGCTCGAACTGCGCAAGTAGCTAGATCCCAAGAATCTGAGGAGCAGACTCAGGCCCGGCAGATTTTAGATGCTGAGCGACACGCAACGCAAAGAGCTGCCGAGACCTATGAACAAACTCAGGCCCGGCAGATTTTAGATGCTGAGCGACACGCAACGCAAAGAGCTGCCGAGACCTATGAACAAACTCAGGCCCGGCAGATTTTAGATGCTGAGCGACACGCAACGCAAAGAGCTGCCGAGACCTATGAACAGACTCAGGCCCGGCAGATTTTAGATGCTGAGCGACACGCAACGCAAAGAGCTGCCGAAACCTATGAACAGACTCAGGCCCGGCAGATTATAGATGCTGAGCGACACGCAACGCAAAGAGCTGCCGAGACCTATGAACAGACTCAGGCCCGGCAGATTTTAGATGCTGAGCGACACGCATCATTGATAGCTGCAGAGATGCCAGAAGAATCCCAAAGACGACGTGTGTTAAATGCTGAACGGCAGTCAGAAAGGAGAAATGCGTTTACAATGTATACATGGGGAGCATTCCACAATGCTGCTTTTGATTATGACCCATCGATTGAGTATAATAACCATCGATTACTTCTCATAGGTGGAATGGATAAAAAATGTATACATTGTGAAGCACTCAAGTGGAAAGAAGAAACTCCGGGTATGTGTTGTTCTGGTGGCAAGGTTTCAATTCCAATACTTGGAGAACCAGAGGAACCATTGAAGTCTTTACTTTTAGGTGATAACAACGAATCGCGGCGTTTTTTAATCAAAATAAGGAAATATAATTCATGCTTTCAAATGACGTCATTTGGTGTAGAAAATGAGGTGGTTATGCCTGAGTTTTCATCTACTTTTACAATCCAAGGTCAAATCTATCATAGGATTGGTTCTTTGCTTCCTACAAATAATGAGCAACCAAAATTTTTACAGATTTATTTTATGGGAAATGAAAACGACGAGGTTGACCGCAGGTGTCAAAACATTCAATTAGTAGAAAAGGATATTGTCTTAAAGATTCAGAGAATGTTGCATGAACATAACCGCCTAATAAACACTTTCACAACAGCCTTAGAAAGAATGCCGGGAGATGATTATAAGTTGGTGATTCACCCAGATCGTACACCAAGTGGGGAACACGAAAGACGATATAATGCACCTTTAATAAATGAAGTCGCAGCCATGGTTTGTGGTGAACAGTTTGCTTCCCGTGATATAGTTTTACATGCCCGTGATAACACACTAACTAGGGTGCCGGATACACATAAATTTTACGATGCGTTACAATATCCGCTAATATTTAGCAAAGGGCAAGAAGGGTATCACTTTCAAATTCCACAAGTCGATCCTGTAACTGGCCTGCCCTTGCCTAACAAAAAGGTATCATGTATGTACTTTTATGCCTTTCATATCATGATTAGAGAAAATGATTTTAATATTATATCACGATGCAGGCAACTGGCCAATCAGTTTTATGTTGATATGTACGTTAAGGTAGAAAGTGAACGATTACGATACATAACATTAAATCAAACTAAATTAAGAGCAGAAAATTATATCCACCTTCAAGACGCAGTAGCGAATGACGCTAATCTAAATCCAAATGATATTGGTAGAATGATAATTTTACCGTCTTCATTTGTAAATAGTCCGAGGTACTTACACGAATATACTCAGGATGCGTTTGCTTATGTACGTACATATGGTCGCCCTGACTTATTCGTTACGTTTACTTGCAACCCAGCATGGCCGGAAATAGTAAATGAATTAATGCCGGATCAAAGCGCGATTGATAGGCATGATGTAGTCGCAAGAGTTTTTAGGTTGAAAGTTAAAAAACTTATGTCTGTTATTTCCAAAGGCAGAATATTTGGAGAAGTGATCTGCTTTATGTATTCCATAGAGTGGCAGAAGCGTGGCCTACCACATGTCCACATATTATTGTGGTTAAAAGACAAGTTGAGACCCGATCAAATTGATAATATTATCAGCGCAGAAATACCCGATCCAAGCACTGACAAGACACTTCATGATATTATAGTTAAAAACATGATTCATGGTCCATGTGGACCTGAAAATCCTCAGTGCCCTTGCATGAAAGATGGAAAATGCACAAAGAAATTTCCTCGCAAATTACACAAAGACACTGTCCACAGTGAAAACGGATACCCACTCTATCGTAGAAGAGCACCAGCAGACGGAGGTCGAACGGCATCTGTGAAACTACGAAATGGGAGTTACGTCACTATTACTTTAGGTAGGTAACTGGTTAAGTAATATGCCTCGCAAGCGTAAATCTAATTTAGCGCGTAGCTCTAAAAGAGCTCGAACTGCGCAAGTAGCTAGATCCCAAGAATCTGAGGAGCAGACTCAGGCCCGGCAGATTTTAGATGCTGAGCGACACGCAACGCAAAGAGCTGCCGAGACCTATGAACAAACTCAGGCCCGGCAGATTTTAGATGCTGAGCGACACGCAACGCAAAGAGCTGCCGAGACCTATGAACAAACTCAGGCCCGGCAGATTTTAGATGCTGAGCGACACGCAACGCAAAGAGCTGCCGAGACCTATGAACAGACTCAGGCCCGGCAGATTTTAGATGCTGAGCGACACGCAACGCAAAGAGCTGCCGAAACCTATGAACAGACTCAGGCCCGGCAGATTATAGATGCTGAGCGACACGCAACGCAAAGAGCTGCCGAGACCTATGAACAGACTCAGGCCCGGCAGATTTTAGATGCTGAGCGACACGCATCATTGATAGCTGCAGAGATGCCAGAAGAATCCCAAAGACGACGTGTGTTAAATGCTGAACGGCAGTCAGAAAGGAGAAATGCGTTTACAATGTATACATGGGGAGCATTCCACAATGCTGCTTTTGATTATGACCCATCGATTGAGTATAATAACCATCGATTACTTCTCATAGGTGGAATGGATAAAAAATGTATACATTGTGAAGCACTCAAGTGGAAAGAAGAAACTCCGGGTATGTGTTGTTCTGGTGGCAAGGTTTCAATTCCAATACTTGGAGAACCAGAGGAACCATTGAAGTCTTTACTTTTAGGTGATAACAACGAATCGCGGCGTTTTTTAATCAAAATAAGGAAATATAATTCATGCTTTCAAATGACGTCATTTGGTGTAGAAAATGAGGTGGTTATGCCTGAGTTTTCATCTACTTTTACAATCCAAGGTCAAATCTATCATAGGATTGGTTCTTTGCTTCCTACAAATAATGAGCAACCAAAATTTTTACAGATTTATTTTATGGGAAATGAAAACGACGAGGTTGACCGCAGGTGTCAAAACATTCAATTAGTAGAAAAGGATATTGTCTTAAAGATTCAGAGAATGTTGCATGAACATAACCGCCTAATAAACACTTTCACAACAGCCTTAGAAAGAATGCCGGGAGATGATTATAAGTTGGTGATTCACCCAGATCGTACACCAAGTGGGGAACACGAAAGACGATATAATGCACCTTTAATAAATGAAGTCGCAGCCATGGTTTGTGGTGAACAGTTTGCTTCCCGTGATATAGTTTTACATGCCCGTGATAACACACTAACTAGGGTGCCGGATACACATAAATTTTACGATGCGTTACAATATCCGCTAATATTTAGCAAAGGGCAAGAAGGGTATCACTTTCAAATTCCACAAGTCGATCCTGTAACTGGCCTGCCCTTGCCTAACAAAAAGGTATCATGTATGTACTTTTATGCCTTTCATATCATGATTAGAGAAAATGATTTTAATATTATATCACGATGCAGGCAACTGGCCAATCAGTTTTATGTTGATATGTACGTTAAGGTAGAAAGTGAACGATTACGATACATAACATTAAATCAAACTAAATTAAGAGCAGAAAATTATATCCACCTTCAAGACGCAGTAGCGAATGACGCTAATCTAAATCCAAATGATATTGGTAGAATGATAATTTTACCGTCTTCATTTGTAAATAGTCCGAGGTACTTACACGAATATACTCAGGATGCGTTTGCTTATGTACGTACATATGGTCGCCCTGACTTATTCGTTACGTTTACTTGCAACCCAGCATGGCCGGAAATAGTAAATGAATTAATGCCGGATCAAAGCGCGATTGATAGGCATGATGTAGTCGCAAGAGTTTTTAGGTTGAAAGTTAAAAAACTTATGTCTGTTATTTCCAAAGGCAGAATATTTGGAGAAGTGATCTGCTTTATGTATTCCATAGAGTGGCAGAAGCGTGGCCTACCACATGTCCACATATTATTGTGGTTAAAAGACAAGTTGAGACCCGATCAAATTGATAATATTATCAGCGCAGAAATACCCGATCCAAGCACTGACAAGACACTTCATGATATTATAGTTAAAAACATGATTCATGGTCCATGTGGACCTGAAAATCCTCAGTGCCCTTGCATGAAAGATGGAAAATGCACAAAGAAATTTCCTCGCAAATTACACAAAGACACTGTCCACAGTGAAAACGGATACCCACTCTATCGTAGAAGAGCACCAGCAGACGGAGGTCGAACGGCATCTGTGAAACTACGAAATGGGAGTTACGTCACTATTGATAATAGTTGGGTGGTCCCTTATTCCGCTATTCTATTAAAAATATTTAACGCCCATATAAATGTTGAGGCTTGCAGTTCAGTGCGCGCTATCAAATATATCTGCAAATATATTAACAAAGGCAGTGACCAAGCTATTTTCAATTTTAGGAGCACAGAGCTTGCAAATCGCGTAAATGAAGTACATACATATCAATCTGGTCGTTATGTTAGCAGCAACGAAGCCGTGTGGCGGTTATTAGGGTTCCCGTTGCACGAAAGGCACCCCACCGTTACACATCTAAGTGTACACTTAGAGAACGGTGAACGAGTTTATTTTACAGAAGATAATTTCCACGAGCGACTATCTACTCGACCAAAAACCACCCTTACAGCTTTTTTTGAACTTTGCATAAGAGATGAGTTTGCAAGAACTCTTATGTATGCTGAGGTACCGAGATATTACACATGGGACGCAACCAGAAAAACTTGGAAACGCCGAATTCAAGGAACTTCGGTTCAGAACTGGCCTGGTGTCAAATCTGGAGATGCCTTAGGACGGGTTTACACAGTCCATGTTACTAACATGGAATGTTTTTGTTTAAGGATGCTTCTACACCATGTGCGTGGGCCAACTTCTTTCAATGATCTCAAAAAATACAACAATCAAGAATTTTCAACATTTCGAGAGGCATGTGAGGCAAGAGGATTATTGGAGGATGACAATCATTGGAATATAACACTGGAAGAGGCTGCACAATGTAGATCAGCGGCCAAGGTGAGAATGCTTTTTGCTATACTAATAGCGACATGTGGGCTTTCAAACCCTCAACAACTGTGGGAAAGGTACAAAATTCAAATGGCCGACGATATTTTACACAGAGTACAACATCATAATCCAAACGTTACATACAATGATTTCATTTTTAATGAAGCCCTAACAAAGATAGAAGACCAAGTCATAACTATAACTGGGAAAGATTTGTCAGATTTTGGGTTGAGCAGGCCGCAAAGAACTGGGGAAGTTTGCAGTGATATAATAAGAGAATTGAGTTACGATGCTGCTTCTTTACAACAACAAATAACTGAGTCTGTTCCGCGTCTAAACCCAGAACAAAGATTAGTTTTTGAGAATGTTGTGCAAAAAATCGAAAGTGGTGAAGGTGGTTTATTCTTTTTGGATGCGCCAGGAGGCACGGGTAAAACATTTCTTTTAAATTTACTTTTAGCCCAAATTCGTAAAGATAAAGGAGTTGCTGTTGCTGTAGCTTCTTCTGGAATAGCAGCTACGTTACTTAATGGTGGCCGAACGGCACATTCAGTACTTAAACTGCCATTGAACTTAGCTCATGAGGAAATGCCAGTTTGTAACATTACTAAAAATAGTGACCGTGGACGAATGTTACAGCAATGTAAGCTGTTGGTTTGGGATGAATGTACCATGTCCCACAAAAGAGCGATAGAAGCACTAGATCGGACCATAAAAGATATTAAGAGTAACCAAAGTATCATGGGTGGTATGGTGGTACTTTTAGCTGGCGATTTTAGACAGACTCTGCCGGTAATTACTAGAGGCACGCCGGCAGATGAAATAAATGCATGTTTAAAAGCGTCTCCATTATGGGTGCATGTAAAAAATTTTTGTCTGACTACAAATATGCGAGTACAACTGCACAGTGATACACAATTGGTGCAATATGCGGATGCTCTTCTGAAAATCGGAGAAGACCGTATGGAAACAAATAGTGACGGAATGATTACATTGAATCGTGAATTTTGTAATGTTGTCTGTAACATGGATGACTTAAAGAACAACGTCTATCCCGATCTTGCAACCAATATGAAGAACAGACAATGGCTGTGCGAAAGGGCAATTTTAGCACCGACAAACGAAGTAGTGGGGCAGATCAACGAACAAATCATGTCAGATGTGGAAGGTGATTTTGTTGAGTATCTGTCCGTAGACAATGTCATGGACACTGAGCAAGTGACATCGTTCCCTGTAGAATTTCTTAACTCCTTAGAATTATCGGGGGTGCCTTCCCATAAGTTGAGGCTAAAAGTAGGTGTCCCGGTCCTGTTGATGCGAAATCTTGACGCACCAAGAATGTGTAATGGCACACGTCTACAAATTACACACCTGGGACGCAATATTGTGAGAGCAATAATTATGACAGGAACAGCAAAGGGAGAAGAAGTGTTAATTCCCCGTATTCCAATAATCCCTACCGATTTGCCATTCCAATTCAAAAGAGTACAATTTCCCCTGAAAGCAGCATTCGCTATGACGATAAACAAAGCTCAAGGACAGACACTCAAAGTAGCTGGTGTTCATTTAGAAAAAAACTGTTTCTCCCATGGGCAACTGTATGTGGCGTGCTCACGAGTATCGAGTCCACAAAACCTACATGTTTTGACCAAAGAAGGAAAAACAAAAAATGTCGTATACAAAAACGTATTAAACTAAGTTAAGTCAGGGATCAGGGTCAGGAAAAGTCTACCTATGTTAATCTCAATAATTCAATGTGCCGGCTTCATTAGAATCGTTTCATTATAGTTTCAGAGCCTATTCAGTCCAAACAAATTTACACGAAGTAGTAGTTCTACGCAGACGAAGTCGCGGGTAACAGCTAGTTTTTATTATAAGTTACGAAATTATACAATTTATCGTTGAAGATGGAGGGTTGCTCTTGTCACCAACTTTTGGGCATCCCCCCCCCCTTTTTTTTTCCCACCACTTCTACCACTGGCAATTGCAACTTATCGAGATCAGATCGAGTTTTCAGTGTTAGACCACTATAAAGTAAACATCCGAACTATTTAAAGTTTTTTTGCTCTCAAAACTTGATTGAATACTTTTTACTCTACAATGAGTCTATCCGTCAAGTTTCAGCTACATTGACAGCATGTGCAGGCGTCGCACTTCTTCGCCAATTACAAAAATTTACTACAAATGCCATATTTGTAGTAAACTTTTTCCATATTTGCGCCTAAACGCTCATTTTTTACTTTTTCATCGCACCGTAATTCGATACTTTTGCGCTAGTTTTGCTCTCCCCAAAATATTTCCTTCCTACTATACACTCTATCGACGCAGGAGCGGATTTAGGGGAGGTGCGACCGCACCCCCCATGAAGTATCTCGTCTAAATTATTTTTAAATGGAAGTTTCCACCGAGTTCAAAGTAAAAAAAAAATTGAAATTTCATTAATATTTGGAAGATATATTTTTTACTTAATATCAATATCGATGGAAATCAGCAAACAAAATTAAGCTTTTTCTGATATTTTTCATGCCTCATTAATACAGATTTTTAAGCCACCTAACCGAGCTCCTTATTTCATTACCCGTAGAAGGAATGGGCTCGAGACTTGACGAGTAGATCGGGATTGTAATGACCTGCAATGTATCGGTTAACGAATCTTTACTCCTAGTGTGATTCTCAAATTAAAAAATTTCTCACAATACCAATAAAAAATTTCTCAATTTCAGTACGATTTTCTCATTTGGGAGTATAGAGTATGAGATGGGACCAAAGACTGACAAGTTTTTTATTGCAATTTGCATTCTGCAGGTCTACTTCTTGATCAGAGGCCAATTAATTATAAAAGTTTAATATCGGGGTGCCATCGCACCCCCTAAACTTCATTCTATGTACAAAAAATCATGCACTAAAATAACTTTTGGAAAAACCTATAATTATAATTGGAAAATAAAATGCCTAATTCATAATTAAGAAAAAGCTTTGATCAAGTCGGTATATAGCATTATTGCAATTCTTCAGAATATTGTAAGAACTTACAGTTCCGATCAAGAAGATAAAGCTAAATTAGGACCAGGAAGTTTCCCTTAGTTCTCTCCAAAAAATCTTAAAACAACTCAGGGAAGGGAACAAAAATGACCCCTTCTATGTGTGACCTTAAAACTAAGGACAAAAACTAAGCAATAAAAATTGAGGGGCCATACTATTCCCTCCCTTGCACGTGACATTGCACCATATCACATGTGCGTTGAAAATTACTAAAATGCCTCTACTCTGGGGTGGAAGTGATGGAATGGTCATTCTTGCTTGAGTTGGAGTGTGCGTGCGATGTCTAGACTTTTAGACTGTTTGTTTCTTCGATTGGTATGGCAGTGCAAGATAATTGAAAGTAATATATAACCATGATAAGATTTTTTTAATGTTACTATTTATTTTACAAAATGTAATATATCATTAACAATTTGTTTTAGTTTAGACATTTGCTTTTTTTTCCTAAATATTTTTGAATATTTCATTTTTGACCGAATGATCAGAAGTAGTGATTTATCCCACATACTCATATTTGGTATTTTGTACAATCATCAACGTAACTCTCAATTCGATACCATCAGTATATGAATAGATTATAATAAAATATTTAATTCTTATAAAAATAAACTGATTTTACAGGATTAACCCATTGTATATGCACCCTTTTATATGCAAAATCATAAAAGGCCTTTGATAATTTCAAACAAAATTACTTTCTTAAATTATAAAAATGTAATTTATCCTTAACAGTTTAAAGTGAGTTCCATATAGTTTTAAACTTTTTTTCAAAATATTGAGGATCATAGCCAAACACGTTTTTAAATATTGCTATGCTCCAATCTCACTCACAAGATTCAATATACTAGCCTACCATGCGAAAAGTCACAGGATCGAGCAATATTTGGTGCTCTATAGTCTGTTTTCAGATTGAGTACACACTTAAGAAATGTTGACTAGTAATCTTGCGTCGATTGTTGAGCTATTTCCTGATACTTTTCCGAGGTTTCTCTTATTTAATATGCAAATGAAGTCCATTTTTTTTTTCAATTTTATTTCCCTTTTCACATAATGTGATATTTCATTACCAATATTTGTTTAGATATTTGTTTTTTTCCGAAAAATGTTAAATATTAAATATTTCATTTTTGTCCGAATGATCCGAAATATTTCATTCTTATAAAAATAAACTGATTTGACTGGAATAAGCATTGTATCTGCACCCTTTCATATGCAAAATCATAAAAACTCTTTGACTTTTTTAAACAAAATTACTTTCTTAAATTATAAAAAAAGTAATTTATCCTAAACAGTTTAAAGTGAGTTCCATGTTGTTTTGTACTGCTTTTCAAAATATTGAGAATCATAGTCAAACACGCTTTTGCTTTCAATCACCCATATGTTTACGTAGGGATAGAAAGTGTACAGCAGTTAGTAAAAAAAAAAAAAAAAAAAATTCATTTCCTTAGGTTTTGAAACATACTGACTCCAAAAAAGTAGTTTAGTTAAAATGTCTATGAGGTAAGCATAACTCCTAAACGAATTGACGTACGATATTCTAATTTGGTGTACGGGTTAGTGGTAGCCATAGGACCTACGATTAAGGTTGCGAATTCACATAAGAGGGAAATCAGGAATCTAATGCCTCTTAAGGAGTTTTAATCGTCCCCACATCCGGAATGCCCGTAGAAATCTGATATAAGCGTAAAAAGTTGAAAAACAAGTGTAATTAACACAGAGCTCTCACTGAGCATCGTCCATCAACGATTGATATTTTTCTGTTTTTCACACAAGAAAGGACAGTGTAATGTTTATTGAATATCATCACCAATTTCGACATTTAGGCGATTTTTGTTTTCTCTTGTCCCATGTAAAAATTATCACTAAAAATATCGCCAAATTCTCCATTTTCATTTAAATGAAGGAAAATATGGAAACAGTAAATATTACCATATCAAATTTGAATACAATGATCAATATTATATTGTACAGTTATAATGTATAGTCTCAAGTTTATGTAAATTATATTATAGTTTACTAATGTGATGTCCACCTGAGTTGAAAAGCATTATTTAACTTTGGAAATTATTGAAACCTTATAAATATAGAGTTTTACGTACCTGCAGTGTTGTCTAAAGTTGTTAAAAGATCTGCCGCCTTTTTCTGCATTAAATGATTTATGATGTTGAATATATTGGTAAATTAACTTGAATAAAAAAGTTGAATTTTCAGGGTTGTTGAACTTTTTACTCTTCACCTGATCTGCATGAGATATTTTTTTGTGCTCTTAAATGTTTTTTGTCTAATAAAAAATACTATTTTGTATTACATTTTTGGGGTAATTTGTTTTATGGGGCACAAAAGAGGATAGTTAAACCCTCTAATTTTTATCTTTCATTGAACCCTGGTAGTATCATACTAATTGATGATACCCCTCCCCCCTGTCCCGCAAGTTGACAAACTATCACCGCCACTGTAAACACTCACGGTCATAATCGCACCCCCCTTGATTGACCTTTAAATCCGCCCCTGTATCGACGTATACTAATACATCACTCAATAAGTCTCCAGTCTGACACATATATGGCACACTGTTGACAGATCCATATGATTTCTGGATAGTACCAACCTTCTTAAGGGGCTGTATACTAAGTAAATTTAACTCTATCTTTAAAAATTTCAATACGAACCCTTATTTTTTATATTTTCATTCGATTTAGAATACCTCGTTTACCCTAGATACCAAATTCCAGTTCATTATGTTGAGAAACACATCACTAATGAGCGAAAATATTTTGGCCGATTTTGAGGGCAAATTTTTTAATAGTGGGAAGAATTGAACGTTTTGCATGCTTCAAGACGTAATCTATTAAACGGTCCCTTAAAGTGATTTTTTTTTTTTATTTATATATTTTTTCTAAAATATTGAGAACCAAAAGTCAAAATAGAATGAAAAAAATTCTGGAAGGATTTCGACCATGATAATTTTAATGGAAGAAAAAAATTACATTTTCTATTTAAAATAATTTAAAACTTGGTTTATTAATTAATAATTAACTATTAAAAAAACTGTTTAAAACAAAAGTTGCATGTTATTAAATGTTTAGCCTTTAATAAACTATCGTTTGAAACAAAAATTGCTAAAATATCAACTATTTAAGAATTTATGGTTCAAAAATCAAATTTTCTTTTTAGCATTAATTTGCCCTTTTTTTGACATCATTTAAATTACTAACCACTCATTGGAAAATTATGAAATTTAGTATTTAAACGTTTTTTTGGATTTTAATTTTAAATATGGTATAATTTTATGGGGTTGCCAAAGTTTGGTTTAGTTTTAATATGTAGATAACCCCTCATGATAATATATATATATATATATATATATATATATATATATATATATATATATATATATATATATATATATATATATATATATATATATATATATATATATATATATATATATATATATATATATATATATATATATATATATATATATATATATATATATATATATATATATATATACAATTAATAAAGACCTTCCACGATTTACAAAGGTACTTGACTTTTGTTATTTCATCAATTAGAATATAAGATATAGCCATCGTTAGAATTTTTTTTGCGTACTGCACCCAAGGGTGAACCGAATTTTTTTTTTTTAGAAACATGTAACGGAATAGATATTAAAAGTTGCCTTATGACACCAGTAAATAACACAGATTTTTTTTAAAGAATATATTGATATCTTGTGGTCTCTACCAGAATGTATATATTTCAATTGACTCAATAAATGTAAAAAGGGGTCATGTCTCATTGAAAAGTTTTTTCGTACTAAACCTCATTTTACATTTAACGAATCACTTGCAATTTTGAAATGTTTGTCTTTATATCTGCATTACCTGTTTTTTCTTTTTTAGAAATGCAAAAGGCACGTGCATTAAACATTTTTAATATTAAAATAAAAATAATACCCCTTTCTTCTAATTTATTCACTAGATGACGCTACAGCAAAAAAAAAAACATTATTTTGTTTTATTTACGTTTCACCAAATCGGATGAAATATATTTTATTATCAAAGTACTACAAGAATATTTTCTTTTAAAGTGTCTGTTTTTCTTCCAAGTATGGGATTTTGAAATTAAATTTTAAATAATGGGTTTCAGCAAAGTTAAAGTAACTAGAAGTTTAACTTTTTGTCCAATTTTTGGCTCACCATCGGATTTTCGTGATTCTGTGCTACCGACTTCTGAAGATGTTATAAAGTGTTATTTGCTTGTTCAATATGACCTAAAACATAACGAATTCCCTGGGAAAGATCCTGGTATTTCCTATATCAGCCGAATCGTAGTTACCAAAGTCGAAGCAGTATGGATGAGAGCATCAATTTCAATAGTGTGTCATAAACGTGTTTTGCAACCGATTCGCGAGTATCACAAGAAATATATTTATTTAATTCAATATCCTAAAGCTAAGAAAAAATGTCATTTTGATACTAGAGTACAGGCTTTTAAAAAGAGAGGCAGAAAAAAAGTTATTTGATATAAGATTTTGTAAATGCGAAGATTTTTAAAAAATGTAACTGTGAAAAGGCCCGAAAAGTTTCCGACAAAGAGCGATTCTTTTTAATCGATCAAAGAACTTGCCGAAAAATGAGTAAAGGTAATGTTGATGTAGCAGAAACACAAAGAATAGCAAAAAAACAATTAAGAGCGGAGAAGCGGAATCTAAAGGAAATGAAATCAAAAGAATTGTCTGTGTCTGTAACTTGTGAAATCGGGTCTATTTGGAAACAACTAGAGCATTGTGAACAAAAACCTTTGGTAAATTTTGTCCCCATTACTTGTGTTCCACCTAAAGTCGATATTCAAAATCTAAGTACAGATTAAAAATACCTGTATGAAATTTGACAGGCAATATCTTCTGGCCTATGCGATGACATTTTAGTCAATAAACATCCTGGAAATTTATCTCATTCAAGGTGGCTCACAACAGCGAGTTCAATATCAAGACTGTATGTTTCAAGTGGTAAAGTATCAGATGAACTAAAGATTTTAGTGGAATTTATTTAAGAGTTTATGCGCCCCTTTGGTTTAGTATTAAACAAAATTCTTCTTGTAAATATGGAGCATCTCATTTCTACAGATTAGTTGTAAAAACAAGGTACCTTAGTTGTAATCACAAAGCAATTATCGATCCAGTTATACAAAGAAATGCTCTCATCCTGAAAATCTACTTCTATCTATGATAAGTGATGAGCGCCACAGAGAGTTAGGACTGAGACGTATTTTAAAACTCAGGTTGGTTGGTTGTTTCCAGATTATCTGGCGCCGTCAGCAACACGAGGGCTATAATGCGCCGAAACATTCGTCATTAGACAAGCCAACATACATTTACAAACACCCATGCCTTACACGGGACTCGAACCCGCAACCTCGCGGTCTAGAAGCTAGCACGCTAACCACTATACCGTTTGATCGGCTTTAAAACTCAGGAATAATCTAGTCAAAAAAGGAAGTGAAGTATATTGGGATAGGTGTGATGTCACTCCTCCGCCAATCCTGGAAAATATTTCAAATGATGAACTAAAGGATTTCATAGCGATGAAAGAAACTCCAGACGTTTCTTTATATCCCTGTCATACTCAAGCTGTAGACCGGGCCGTCGCTAAGAATTTCATTTAGGGGGGGGGGGACATATTTTTGCCGACTAAAATCAAGACAAATACGATGTAAATGTAGAAAATATCCATTAAGATGTTAATCTATTATTAATTAAATTTTATTAATGCAAAATTAATGCATACTTTTTTTAATTAATATGTAATTATTTGTTAATTAATGCGTAATTAATTGTTAATGAGTTTATAACTAATTGTTAATTTTTTTATTTAATTGTGAATTATTTTATTTAATGTGTAATTAATTTTAATTAGTGTTTTTAATATTTTATAGCATTTCATTAATACGTAATTAATGACATATTTTAAGTAAATTTTCATCACATTTTAGTTAAAGTTCCATCAAGTTCATTTAATTTTTCATGTTTGTTTACTATATACCCCCCCGGGGATAATTTTACGAAGTGCTTTTTTGGGGGGAGGGGAGGTATTTATCACTTGCAGATAGAATTACACAGGCTCCATCTCAATACAATTTTTTTTTAATTTTCAAATCGCAGTTTCGAAAAAATTGATTAAACGTGTAAAGTGGATGAAGATCGCACTACAACACGGAATAAAATAAATGAAAAATATTGATCAAATAGGTGCCTCTAATTTAGAATTGTAAAAAAAGTTAATGAAAAGTTCTGGAAAAATTCTTCTTTGTAAAATCCTGGCAGATTATTGCTATCACACAAAACTACCTACTCGAAACACTGCGATTTTTATAATAGAGACAATGCCAGGGACATATAAGAAACATGCACTTACATTCCCTCCTGCCTTTCCAAAAATAAAGTATTGTGGAAGAAGTAATTCACAAGAACAAAATATATAGGTAGTAAATTACCAATTCGAGCAAAAAATTCTGTACAGCTATTAACAAGCATCAAATTAGGAAGTCCAATTCCCATTTTTGAAAAATCTAAGATTAAACAAAGACTTTTGTCTCCTTATACCTCCCTGTTAGTGATCTGCACATCTCTGAAAATAATCCTGTCGGCGCTCATGGGCAATATAATTGCATTTCAAAATACAATAATTATTAAAAACGTTTTGTTAACGTATTATAATAATTGTTAGATAGTATAACAAACCTTTCAATACTTTTTCAAGGATTATTTTGTCGCAATAAATACGACATTGCCTTCCAATTTACATGGCATGCATTATTTCGGTAACACATTTGTGGTGGTCTCGTGTACAAATGACAGATACACAACACCTAGGCACTAGTGGTCACTTTAGCCTAGTGGTTAGAGCGCCTGTCTTCTGATCTAGGAGTCCCGGGTTCGACTCCCCGTTAGCGCACACCGCTACATTGGTGACCCGAATATTCGAACACATCAGTGGCACCATCTACTGTACGACCTCCACACTACCACCTCAGCATCTCTGGCGACTCACTGCCACACAGAAAGCAACCTCTGGCGACTCATTGCCACACAGAAAGCAACCTCTGGCGACTCACTGCCACACTCAACTCACACGCAACAACTCAATCGTTCCCCCCTTCGCAACTCACTGGGAAGGGGCTATGTGGTGGTCTCGTGTACAAATGACAGATACAACACCTAGGCACTAGTGATCACTTTTGCCTAGTGGTTAGCACGTCTGTCTCCTGATCTAGGAGTCCCGTGTTCGACTCTCCATTACCGCGCACCGTTACACATTTTTAATAAATGAATTACTATATAACATCATTTATAGAGTTCTACTTGACATTAATTGCAATAATTTGGCAAAATGTGATAGAAATATTTTTCAACAGAATTGTACGCTACTTCCATTTCACTCAACTTCACGTTCGTAATAAGTAAAAATAAACCTCGTTGAATAACCTTACAAAATGTATTTTTTATTTTTATCTTTACCAAAAAATAAGTAAGTTTTATTTGAAATTGAAACTTCTTGCCAGACCAGTGGTGTACGTAAGGTATGTATTTGATAAAAGAGGGCTCATTTTTCGGATGTTAAAATTTAGATGTTTTGAAATTTTCTGTAAGACTTTCAATTCATATGACGTACAATACACACTTCATGTAAATGACGTTTAATGGGCATATCATGGTTTTTGAGGCGTTACCTGACGTACTAAAAATTTCACCTACTGTAACACATCAGAGTTATTTATTAATTGGAAGAATAAGTAATTATTGTCAGTTTCTTCCTGAGAATATAGTGTGTGCTTACCAGGTGACTGAATTTAAAAACTTACGATAGTCGACTTGACGATTTATGCAATTAAATGTACTTATTTGAAATTGAAGGAAAATTGAGGACTAGAAATGGAAAAACGACCCAAGTCCAAAAAAGTAAATTTTTCAGGTTGGTTGTTTTCATATTATCTGGCGCTGTCAGCAACACGAGGGCTATGATGAGAAGAAACATTCGACATTTGACAAGCCAACATACATTTACAAACACCCATGCCTTACACGGGACTCAAACCCGCTACCATACTTCAGATTGAATTTGAACTATTGCTAAGGGAGTTCTCACTTTGGGCGTTCTCCACTTTGTTTAGCGTGGCCTTTAGGACATTTTTCCATAAAAAAAAAAAAAAAGATTTTCGATTTATTTTGGTACTTAGATCATTTTCCATTTTTAGTCCTCAATTATTCATTCACTGTAGAGAATTTGTGGATATTGATACTTGTGCAACAGTACGGGGTACGAGAGATATGTTTATATTTAATTTCATTTAGAAGCTGTCAGTGACGATATCAACTTAAATGTTCCTGCAAAAAAAGGATATACTTACTACAATTTAAAATTGTCGACCTCCAACTTGGGCTGAATTGTGATCAGAATTTTTCAATACTATTGACGATATTAATTATTTATATTTTTTTCTATTCAATATGTTTTAAAACATCCATCACTTCGGTTCTTTTAAAGGAATTGATGAAATTTTGGAAATTTGCCGTTTGCCGTCTTTCTTTTCTCAAAACTTTGACGGGATGAGATAATGATTGATTGATTCTTTGTTCGCAAGATACCTATTATATTTGTGTAAGCAGTCCATCAATGTATAAGGGGAAATAATAGACTTCTAGTGTAAAAATGCCGATTTGTGAAACTCGGGACGGTATTTTTAATATTTATTGCTCGATATTTTTTTTTTATTTATATCTTTTCATTCAATTCGATTTTATTGTGGATCAGCTTAAAAAAAAAGGGCCCGATAAAATTTCGAAAATTTGCCGACTGTTTAACTTTCTAAAACTTTAGGGGGGGGGGGGGGCGAGACGACCCCTTTGCGTCGTCCCTGGCTATAGAACGTTATATTAAGCTAATGTCTGAAGCTTCAGTTTCTGTTGTTGGACATGAAAATCATGATGGATTTGTCAGAGCAACTATGAAGTCACGAGAAACTCTACAAAAATTTGACAGCAAAAAGAATTTCAATGTTGCATAATTTTGATTCATTTTTAATTATTTTGTCATTGTAACTTTTTTAATAGTGCAAAATTTTAGTTTCTTTTAACTATTTTATCGTTGTGATTATAAACTTTTATTTACTTTATTAAAATAAAACTCAGTAAATCCTAATTGAAAATACTCGATTTCTCCATCTTAATCCCTATTTTCAATGGCTGGTAGAGCCCCCAAAATTTATTTTATTTATAAAAAGTTATTCATTATTTTACTTATGTTATTGAGGAGTTGTGTTTTATCGTTGTAACTATATATTTTTATTTACTTAATTAAAATAGAATTCAACAAAACACGATTAAAAATATTTGATTTTGCCCTCTTAAACTCCATTTTCAGTGACTTGTAGAGACCTCAAGATTTATCTTAATTGTAAAAAGTTATTTATCACTTTATTTGTGTGACAGAGAGGCAACTTTTGAGTGCTACTCCGTTTCTTGAAAATTGTGTTTTTTTTAAACATACTGTTGCGTTGTACGGGTTCGAAAGATTTGACGCCAAAGCAGATCAAAACTTGCAGAAATTTATTCCAAAATAACTCTTCACAGTTCCCTTACAGCTCCAGAACTTTTCGTTCTAGTAGACACAATACAGCTCTTTTCACCTCAATAGAGCACAAAACAGCAGTTAAAAACTTGACAGCAACTGCTAAATCGCCGCAAAAGACAATGCAATACAGTTCGCTCAGTATCTCCAGTCAACTAATTCAGTGACTCAAAATCCAAGAACTAACTCAAGTCAGGAATACAGCTCTCACAATGAACGTTGAGAGACAACTAACTCAGTGATTCAAAATCAACTAACTAACTGACTCACTCACGGCCGGGTTTATATAGGGGAGGCTGCGAATCTTCACGAACCTTCCAGAGAGAGAAATTTGGAGAACTTTCCAGATTGGAGTCGAAAAGTCCTTATACATGTACCGAAAATGTCGCCAAATGGTCGCCAAGTTTGGCGACATTTGGCGATTTCTCGCCAAATTTGGCGACAAAAATTAGTCGCCAAAACCGTCGCCAACTTGGCTCTATCTCACCAATTTGGCGAGATTCCCATTACCATAATGTTAAATGCCCTGCCCCTTGAAACTCGCTTCCCAGAGTTACCTCTGTAAAACCCGTTATCAAGCGCTGATATCCTCACTGCAGGGAAACAAACCATTGCATTGCCTTATGCGAAATGTACAGAAATTTATCTATTTACAAAATTAGCACTACGAAATATTTACAAATATACAAAAATTCGTAACAATACAATGACGGCCCACCCTACTGTACATACTTGAAATATTGCAAAAATAGGTCAAATGTGTGTATTGTTTTTCTGCTTTAAAATAATCTCTAGATGGAATTTTTGCAAGTTAATGGTATGATCTGAAAGCTAGAGAGTAATTTTATTAGTTTCAAGTACTATTTTGTTCTGAAAATAAATTTGAAAATTTTAAACTTATTTTTAAAAATTCTTGTTTTTGGCACGTGAAACTTCATTTAAACAGTGATAACTGAAGTTTGATATAATCTTTTTGAAAAATGATTTGAGAATTAAAATCTGCATTAACTATTCGATGTTTTGAACCTTAATTAAATTGACTGGAAAAGAAAATGAATTTTGCTAGATTTTTAAATGCAGTTTTTAGAAAAATTGCGATTTTTTCTACTTTCAATGTTAAAAAAATTCTATTAAAAAAACTATACATTCTAGAAACTGGCAGATGGAGGTTCATAACATTAAGAATGAAATTACGAACAATTTCCAACTATAATTTCTTTTATTGGCACCATAAAACTCGAGTAATTGTTCAAAAATAAGCTAATTATAACGAGTTAAATGTTAATTAATTTTTGAATAAAACTTACATTTTTTTCATGTATACACCATTACTAATTAATGTAACTTTAAGTGCGAAAATTCCATTTTTTAAAATAAGAATAAAAACATGATTGTACATGATTGTGGAAAGTGTGTGGTTTGGTGTGTGTGTGGGGGGGGGGGAGGTTTTGTGTGTGGAAAAACGCATGTTTCAGGCTGCACTAACATTTCTTACCACGGACTGCCACTGTAATCTGTCATCTCTACACATACCAAAATAAAAAATGGTTCTTATCCAGTTTTCGAGTTTCGATACAAAACAACCCAATATGGCACATTTTATCTAGATCCCGTATTATCCATGCTAACTCTTTATAGGGCCATTTTTTTCTAGTAATGTTATGTTAAAATATTTTTGAGATTGAGAATGATTTTTAAAAAGAAATTTCCCTCCGCCCACTGGGGTAAGGTAGGACATCTTATATTTCTTTTTGTATCGCATTACATGATATTTATGAAATATAATTTGCAAGTACTAAAATTTACAAAAGGAATTCTAAATTAGATATATTTTGTATTCAAAAATTTAAGAATTTATACCTATCACTACCATGAAATTTCAGAAAACAGGGATCAACACATAGTGGAACATTGCAAGCTGTACAAACGTATCTTGTTCTCTTTTCATGTGCTTTAGTAGAGCACAAACGGCAACGTTTATATGTTGTTGTTTTTTAAGCTGGCATATGGTCACCAACTTTAGTCAATCGTATATCATCTGGAACAGTTTTCTTGCTGCTCACGAAACCTACAGGTCACCCTCTGCGTTTACGACTTGAAAATCCAGAAATGAGTTGTCATGCTAGTCGAAGTCGAAAATTTAATTGGTCTTGAGGTCCCGAATCTCTTTCCAGGGAATGAAAGCATTGACAATTGCCAGGTGGGAAAATAGCTTCTCATTGACAATTAAAAATTAATGAAGTTGGTGGGAAGTATTCTTCCCAATACTTTATAAAAGGTTAACTAGGTTATAAATTCATACGAATTCATACGAAGGGAATGAAGGCATTGACAATTGCCAGGTGGGAAAATAGCTTCTCATTGACAATTAAAAATTAATGAAGTTGGTGGGAAGTATTCTTCCCACTACTTTATAAAAGGTTAACTAGGTTATAAATTCATACGAAATTTTTATTGTTAGTTTAAATTCAATTAGAAAAGGGGCAATATTTTTAGGTGTACGGACAAACACCAATATCAGAATATATTTTTTTATATATATATTAGTGACGTTTGAAATAAAGGGCATGTAGCGCTGAAATACAATAACATTTGGAAAATAGACATCCATATTTTAAATTTTTTGAAACGGTACCTTATTAGACCTGAGTAGTCGAAAACTAATATATAACGATTTTTTGATAGTATGACATTTATAAATATATCATTTATTTCATGGGGTCTAATCATAGACTTATAATACTAACTAAACGGCGTGTAACGAAATTGAAAACCACGTGACGGGTGGCCTTTTCGAACTAAGAAGGGGAGGGGGACCATTCATTTCAAAGGCAAACTCTTTCAGGTATCCTATCGAAAATCATCGAACTCAGTAAAAATGCTCCGATATTCTTCTGCATTTGGTTCGAATGAGAAATTTCAGAAAAAGGGTTCAATAAGCTTTCACAAGTGCTATTTTTTAAATTTTCTGTATAATTAAGGTTTTATAGTACACTCATAAATATGTTCTTGTTTCGCATTCTCAGAAAGCTAGCTTTAATTGGTTTATTACTGATTTTATTTTGTAACTAACTTCTCAAAATTGCAGTTAATATTGAAATAGAAAAACAGACCAAGGTTATAGCTGTTTTTTGAAGAAATTAGTGGCTATTTAAGGATTTTAATTTCACTTTTAAGTATCAACAGCAAATTCCGCGCAGTTGGCCCAATTGGCGTAGTTTGGCGCGAATCAAAATGAAATACATTGTGACGTTTATTAAGGTTATGATCGCTAGGCTTAATCTTTCTTTCTTTTTACCCATTTATAAATAATCTGAATCTTTAAAACTGATGATTAAGAACGTTTTTAATATTGTTTTGATACTTTCATATCGGTTTACCTTGTGATTTTTTTTTAAATGAAACTTGCGTGTTTTTTGGCTTTAACATAACAAGAATAATGGGTTGATATAGAATATTTCGTGTAATAAAACATTAATAATTAAGTTTCTTTTTCTGCTTTTGTTTGAGTTATAAAAACGATTTTTGCTGTGGGTAAATTATCAGAAAAGTCAATTTTTCTTTAAAGCGTACACATGAAGCACAAATTATTTTATGTATGTTAAAATAATTTTTTTATTAACTTCGATCTTCTTTTTGTGTGCTTGTTGTTTGTCGGGCAAATCTACGGAAGGTCAATTAACCTACTTGCCATCATCCAATAGAACTGAAACTTGGCAGATAGACTTTGTCGAAGACAAGACATTCTATCAAATTTTGGGGGATGTCACTAAAGGTCTTTTCTTAAACATGCTACTATATTACCGCTACGAAGGAATATTTAACCCACTTGCCTTCATCCAATCGAGTCGAGCCGACCAAACGGTATAGTGGTTAGCGTGCTGGCTTCTAGACCGCGAGGTTGCGGGTTCGAGTCCCGTGTAGGCATGGGTGTTTGTAAATGTATGTTGGTTTGTTAAATGACGAAATGTTTCGGCGCATTATAGCCCTCGTGTTGCTGACGGCGCCAGATAATCTGAATACAACCAACCAACCAATCGAGTCGAAAATTGGCAAATAGACTCGTTGTAGGACTGCTAGAATTAGAATTTATAGAAGTAATTTCTAAGTTATTGAATTATTAAAGTAATTTCTTAGACAATAATTAAATTTGTTTCACAATAATTAAAAAACCCACAGCACTAAATTCTCAGTAAGTAGCTGACAAACCCCACCCAGTTTTATTTTTACGAGTGTATTTTATTTATTTTTTACTAAGGTATTTCAGTTTAAAAATTGGTTGCGTTCTGGGATTCTGATGTGCTAAAAATCTAATAAAGAGCATATCGTGCCTGGATTTAATTTCTTGTACTTTGCTTGGCTATTTCTTGGACTATTATGAAGATGCCATTAATTTTTTTATTAAAAAGATGGAAAAATTTGTATTACTTACTCATATTATATTATTCTTCGTAATTCTACAATATTTGCTTTTCTGTACTATTATTATTAATTGAAGTATTTGTTTTATAAAATGATGGAAGAATTTTTATGACTTATATAATATTATACTTTGTAAATTTATAACATTTGCATTCCCTATTTGTGAATACAACGATCAAAGTGTAAAAGTGCCTAAAAATAATATTACAATAAGTAAACCTCACTAAATTATAAATCTTATAAAGGTTTTTATACTTATCAATAATTAAAACTGAAAAGAGTAGTTTATTTACAATTGAAAATGTGAAATTTTATCAAAGAAACCGAGTACAACTTCTCAAGCGTTTTTAAAACACGCTTGATCGGAAAAGTTATTCCTATTGTTCCAGAGGAATACAATCAACCAAAAATTTAACACACAAGATAACTAAGTCATAAAATTATTCCTTTATGTAACTACGGCCGTGCCAAAGTGAGGAGAAACCTACCAAATCTGCAATCCTGCACCCAAAAAGTCTCCTCTCATATGGTTTATTACTGCTTCACCCTCGTTGTAGAATTGAAGTGGCAGCGCTCAGTCTAGTGTTTATTATAAGTCTTTGAGTCTAATAGCTACTTTAGTGCGATACAGTAACTTACTCTGTCTGAATGATGGTAGATTAAAAACGTCTTCTTTTGAAATTATTTTCGGTTATCAAATGTTCCTTATTCATTCATAAAACAAAATATCGAGATGTTAGGGATCCTGGCGAGGGGGGGGGGGGGGGCGTCTGCTTTAAAATGTCAACTTCAGATATTAAGTTCCAGCAAAATTCAGTTATAGAGCACCCACATCATTTTTGTAGGTTTTTTTTATACTCATTTTCATTGTGAGGGGCGCCAAATTTCATTCTTGCACACACATCATTAGCCGGCCCTGAATATTTTATAGTCGATTTGAGTACTCTGTGCATACGTTGGACCATGCCATTAGCTTTAGGGTTGTATGCCGACGTAAGTATGATTTAAGATCCAAGGTAATGATCCAACTTTTTAAAGTTGCCGACTCCATTTGTCTACCCTGATCGTCGGAGCACCAAAACAAGCAACATAATGGAACAAAAATGGTCGTGATACTTAATGTGCCAACAACTGATTAAGCCTATTTCTTTAAGAATTTGATAAAACGCTTCAGTTTTAATAATATTATTGCAGATATACAAAAAATTATTTAAGTATAATTATAAAACAACGTACGTACCGGTTTTTACAGCGGGAATTAAAGATGAAAGTAATTCATCTTTCGTCAAACACTTCAACAAGCATTCGAGTTCCAAACTCAAAACCGGTTGCCAGATATGTCTTGTCACATACATTTTACGGGGGAAAGCTTATCTGATCTGCGGCAAGGTAGAATCATCCTTGTGAAAAGGGTGGTTACTGCAGTCTTGGAATTCGACCCTTTACATACCCTTGTCAAAAGGTGTTACTCTGCAGGCTCGTCACGGCTGCCCCTTTTCAAACCCTTGTCAGAGGGTTACTCGGCAAGCTTCGAACTGCAAGTCTAATGGCAAGGATATGACAAGGTTTTCGTAAGCTTGCATGCTATCTGGGAAACAGCAGTAATATCCTGCAGAGTAATTACCTCTATCCCTCTAGTCTACCTATCAGTTATGGTTGAACAATAACAAAAGTTTGGAAATGTTAATCAAATCTAAGTAAATATGTTGAAACCTAAAGTTGGAGGCGTAGGAATTTGCTCCAGAGGCGAAATTGTGTGCATTTTTGCACATTGGCATGCATTACAAGTACGACACCAACTAGTAACATCTTTTCGGACCGAAGGCCAAACGTAATTATTACGGATTTACTTCTATATAGAACGTGAACTTACATGAGCCAAATTATATATAAATAGAATAAATTTTTTTATACCTGAACACTTTAGGAATTCTTATAAAAATCCTAACTGAGGATTACGAAATATCACAATGAGGAACATTCACGTTTTTTGGTTTTATTTTTAAATAAAATTAGAGAAAAAATCATGAAAAACAATACCATTCTTTCAAAAATTTGAGCTCGGATAGATAGTTAAAAAAATATTTATTTTTTCACTTTGCGATTTGGCGGGAAAAAGCCACTTTTGTATGAAACGTCAACTCGTAGTTAATGAACCAGCCTAAAACCTGTTTTAGGCGAGGAATGAGTGAGGTTTCTCTTTTTTTTTGCAACTTTATTTCTGCGTAACCACGCCACGGTTTTTTATGCGTTTTTGGTCACGTGACTTTTGCTTTGATTTCGGCTAATTTCAAACTCGATTTTTGATTAATTGAAAGCATAAAGATAAAAAAATAATTGCACTGCTCAAATATATTCGTTGGATAGCACTAGAAAATACAAAAAATATTCATTTTCCTCACTTGTGCAAGTTCCTCATTGGGCATCAAAATTTGAAAAAATTATTGACTTTAAGACCTGTTGGGTCTGGATTCTCCTGCAATCTCTGCAGATCTTTATCTGCTAACTACAGTGGTAGATATGAGACGTGTGGTAGACGTGTCCACCCATTTTTCTAGAAAATACCCATGCGTCTCCCTACTTCTAAAACCACTGAAATCCATCCCCCCACTTTTAAAAACATTCAATCCATCTAAAAATTACTAATGAAAAACAACATTAACTTCTTTAGCACAAGAAGGTAAATTTTCCTTTCATAATTTTTTTTTAAATTTCAATTTTTGAACGCACGATACAATACTTGTTATACAATCAATGACAAAATTGTTGAAAAAGAATCATCCTACTACTGTCTAACCAGGGCATGTCTTCCGAATAATGCACTATGAATATAATTTTTGAAAAAAGTGATTTTTTTTTTAAATTTCCTACAATTTTTTCAGTTTTTATCACTAAATTTTGTTTTTAAACTTCTTGAAATATTAAATAACAATGAGCTTGGAATATTAGATAGTTCTAAAATTACATAGACGTAGATTTTTTCTTAAAAAATATATCAAGCATGTAAGGAAATGCAAAATGTAGTGTCACTGCAAAAAAGTGATTTAAAGTTTTCAAAATACAAAAAAAACTTTATGGTGTATATATCATACTGTTTCAAAAATGTATTGCACTCTTTTGTATAAAGATATAAATATTTTCATTTTATTAACAAATATGGGGAGGGGGGGGGTCACCTGCCACCAACTTTTAGGCATCCCCCCACTTCTACCACTGCTTAACTGCAGGGCAGCCATTTGTACATAATCAAATAATTCAGGAAATACTATTTCTTCGATTCTTGACATCGCATCTGCAACAAGGTTTTTCTCCTCTGGTCTATGCCTAATATCTATTGTGAAAAATTCAACTTGACGCAAGAGCCTTGGAGAGCATTTTTCAAAACCTTGCGGAAAAGATTATATATGAAAAGTTAATGATCTGTAAAGACAAAATTGAAGAGAATTTTTGAAAGATAGGAAGGGAGTGTTAATTTCATTTGTATTTTAAAGGAGGAGGATGAACTCCTTCTTGGATCAGCACTATATGTACCTTTATCATATTTGTGGTTTAAATGTAACAATAAAATGCTGTTGAAGTTGAATCACAAATTAAAGATTAAAATTGGCCATATTGTTAAAAGTTGTAATAACATGTAACATAACACAAAGAACACATTATAAATGAGATTCATATTTTATTTCCTTTATTTTCAAAGGTATTTTACCCAATACAATACACTAATTTAAAATTATTTCTTATAACAAATATATAAATTATATTTTTCACTTAATATATACTTTAGGAAAATAATCTTCAGATTGAATTAAACTTGTGCGATTTTGCAGTACAAAAATACAAGAACCATAAGATTTTCTCTGACCGTTGAAAAATATATTTAGCAAAATACATAAATTAATGTAAAACAGGGAACTCAATGTATTTCAATGTTATATATAAATTAATTCATGTACAGCCTTTATATATTCTCAAATTAGAAAAATCCAAATATGTACTTTTTCCCCTGCAATATTTCTTTTCCGGGATATTGGTAGCATGTACATCAAATTTTGTTATTTCTTGGATACGATAGGTGCACCACTCATAATATGTGAAAGAAATATATTGCCATATCAGATTAAAAATTGAACTGTTGGATATAAAAGAAAGATATTCTGCTGACAGCCGATTTAAGGCTTGATAGTTGATTAAAAAATTGTACATATTAGCATAAAATTAAGCATTAAACTTAGTTACTTTTTTGAAAATGAATTAAGTTAACTTACTCTTAAATAACCACAAGTTAAAATTAAATAAAATTGTATTTAATGAGTATCATTGGTGGAATGATATAAATTAAGGTGTTATAGGACAAAAACTTGAAATCCCAAATTTGAAAGTGATTCTGGCATTTTGGGTAGATGTACTTTAATCTTTGCAATTAGATAAAGTATTTTTTTAAAATAACATTCTTTAGAAAAAATTTGAAAATTAAATTTCTTGACTTTTATTTTTGATATAAATCTAAAACTTATTATTCGATTTTCTTAGTGCTAAATGACTAACAAAGATACATAGAAAAAATTGTCTTTTTAATTTTTCTTATAATTAAAAAAAAAAAAAAAAAAGTATTAACACCAAAACTTCAATTATATCTAACCACTTTAAAAAAAATCTAGAATTCTTTAAAATTCATAAATCGAAAATTCAAATTAAAGAAATACATTAGAAAAGTATCTGTAAAAATGTTTCTACATTTATAATTTACAGTTCTAGAGTTATAACGATTCAATCTAAAAAAAAAAAATATCACCACCAAGTAAATTGGAAGTTTTGGAATAGTATAATTGGAAAGCAACTGTCACAGTGTTGATTATTCAGTTTCAAAAGTTGTAATTCAGTCAGAGTTAAACTTATGTTTTCTTTACATTCAGATCTTTCAATATTATTTTTTTTATAACAATACAAACATACTGTGAAAATTTTGCAAATTTAGTGTCCTATAGCTCCTTAAACATACTAACACAATAATAATTTGTTTGTCAATAAAATAACTGTTGTTTTTGTCTATTTAGACCTGTGTTTCAAATACTTTGCACAAGGTGTAGACCATCAAAGTACACAAATTATTTTCATTTACATGTATTTCAAATAAGATACTTTTAGGAATAATGATTTAGTTTTTTGAAAATTCATTACCACTCTTAAAGCTTATTTCAGCTACCAATCACATTGACAAAGAAAAAAATTACTTTACTAAATTTTTTAACACTTCCCTGAAGTATACAGGAAACCCATATGATGAGTATGTAGGGATTTTTCTATATAAATGACATTTGTATATTAGTATGAATGAGGCATTTTTTAAATTCACATTCAATTATAAAAGATGTCTTATCAAAGGTATGAAGTCGTCTACAGTCTTTTCATTGTTTAAACATAATTTTTTAATTGACGTTTACATAGCTGAAAATTTCTAGAACAAAATATATTTCCTTCTTAGTATAAGTACGAGTTCAGCATAAATTTTGTACTGTTTGTTACATTTATGTTACTTTGTACAGTACCCCCCAAAAAAATCAGAACGATGGCTATATCTTTTGTTCTAATTGTTGAAATAACAAACAAAAGGTACCGGTGTAAATCGTGGAAGGTTTTTAATAATTGTATGTAGTTTTTTTTATCATGAGGGGTCATCTACATATTAAAACAGAACCAAACTTTAAAAAGTTCAATAGCAACCTCATAATATTATTCCATATTTGGATTCAGCATTAAAAAAGAATGCGAAATACAAAAATTCGTAATTTTCTAATAAATGGTTTGTAATTTAAATGATAAAACGAAAATGATAAATTAATGTTAAATAAAAAAGTTGGTTTTTTGGCCATAAATATCTAAATAATTGATATATTTCAGTAATTTTTTTTTCATAAGATAGTTTGTAAATGGCCAAACATAAATAGCAATCAACTTTTGCATCAATTTCTTTTTTAATAATTAATTAATAAAACAAATTAAAAATTTTTTTGAATAGAAACATATATTTTTTTTGCTTTCATTAGATTCACCATGGTCTGAAACCCTACCACAATTTTTTTCTTTTCATTTTGACTTTTAGTTCTCGATTTTTTAGCGAAAATGTAAAAAACGCTCACTTTAAGGGACCGTATAGTAGACGACTTTTGAAAACTATCAAAGATTAATTCAAGGTAAACTAGAGATGTGGAAAATCGCACAACGTTCAATTATCGTAAAATAGGGTGAATCGGAACAGAATTTCATGAGATTACAAAAAAAAAATATTATTTTATACAAACAAAGCAGTTTTATTTTTTGTATGTATATTTTTAATCTGTCTAACGTGTTTGGAATCGTGGAACATATGTTTTGTGTGGTTTTCAACAGTGTCCTTTTTTTAAAAAAAATTTACTTCCTTAAATTACATTTATTTAAAACCACATTTTTTAAGCAATTTTAATAAATTATCCTTTAAAAATTTTACTGAATCAGGTGATTTTTTCATTTTATAAATAATTTCAACGATCAAGTTACATTTGTGTTTACAGTGAAATGTTTCTGTAAAATAATCACACTTTGCTGAATACTGTTTACTAATGCCTACATGTTATATTTATTAATTTTCTAATTATGAGTAGTATACGTTATACTTCTGCAATTACAGTTTTCGATATTTTATTTATTTCGTGTGAAGAATGCACATCTTTAATGTTGTAAATAATTTATGTTACTTTTGCGTTTACTTGCTATTTTTGTATTAATCTTAAACATGTCACTATAAATCCAAGTAGTTTCTATGCAATTTTAGAATATTTGTATTTTATAACGTCGTGAAACGCCTCACTGACCGTTCGATTTCTCCCGCTGTGAAGTAGAATCTTAAAAATACCTTTCGTTTTATGGAAATTCTCCCTGAAGATCGGTAAAAAAATGGTTGAAACATTTTCGCTCATAAGTGACGTGTTTTTCAACATAATGCATTGAAATTTGGTATATACAGTAAATGATGTATTCTGAATCGAATGAAATGATAAAAAATAAGGGTTTGTATTGAAATTTTCGAAGATAGCGTTACTTTTACTTTGTAAACAGTCCCTCAAGAAAAAGAAATTGCATCAGATATATAGAAAATCGTATGCAAAACATTTTGGTGCAAAAAGTAAGATTCTACGATAATTAGAACCGAAGATATAGCCATCGTTCTTTTTTTTTTTTTTGGGTACTGTACTAAGTATCTAATGTTCCCTGTTTTCAAATAACATGATTTTAATTAGTAGTAGCACAAGCACATATTGTAGCTTTAAAAACAGTGCAGATTATTTAATATCCCTATCAACATAAAAACTCCCATAATTTCTTTGCATCAAAAATATCTCAAACTTACTTTTAGCTTAAACCAAAGGCTCATAAGATCACTAGGCAAACAAATAGTTTGCAGTTAATAATAGAAGTATATAGTGAAGCTGAAGTTCTGAAATTAATTGCTTCAATTATCATAGTTCACTAGTAACATGTTCATTCAGATTACCAGCAGAGTATGACTACTTTCAACAAAGTGACAATATTTCAAGTTATCCTAAGTATTATTAATAAAGCAAAATTTATTTAATATATTTTTATTGCTTATACATTCTAAAACTTTTTTGTGATTTTTGTGAATAAGTGAAGACAACAAAACCACAAAAATGCACAAGGCTAACTGAATGTTATACAAAATTTAAATTATATAACTTTTGTAGACTGGTACAATTAATTTAACACACATACTATTTTTCATCATAATTTATCATGGACACTTAGGATTTACTCTAGTGGTTCCAGTTCTGGAACTGGCCTAGCAGTCAAGTTCAAACTTAAGACTACAGCAAGTTTTTTTTTCCCAAATAGATATCATTCAAAGAAATTTTGATTAATAAAATAAATTATATTATAAAAAATCTCGTGTGCCCAAGTTACTGTTTAAAATATTATCTTATACATATAGAAATAACATAAACGGTTAGTATAAATTGTTTAGATAAGTTTTATATATATAAAAAAGCAATTGACATTTTCCGATCTCAAATTATTTAGTTTGTTGTCTATTAATGCTATACTGAAAGATAATGATATTCCTCCTTCAATGCAGTACTTATTAGTTTTTTAATTTAATAAAATATTCATATCAAAACAATTAGATGCATTAAAATTTAAGAATTTATATCATCTTAAGCTTCTACTGCAATAAACAGTTCTCTAATGGTTACATTGAATATTAGTTGTGAGATAGCAAGATATGGACAGACATTTGCTGTATAGGTCAAAATGATCAACTGCTCAAAAGGTTAAGGTTTCATTTTTTTTAAACTGAAAAGTAATTTTTCAAAAATCAACCTTTTTTCTAAGTATTATCAGTAGGACCTTTATTATTTTGAATAAAATGCAGATATAATAGACCAAAACTAAAACAGTACATTAAAATAAACTAAGAAACATTACATATAGTAAAACTTCTCAGTTCTTATCAATAATACTTTTTAAAATCCTTTTAATTGTAATATGAATATGTTTTATACATCATTTATTTGTTGGATAAAATAATACTTTGAAATAAAAAATTCCAATAAAAAAAGCAATGAAATTTCACAAATGAGGTATCATCAAATATAACACTTTTAAAATAAAAAGCCTAAAAGTATAATACATTTCCAAAAGAAATGTAATTGGACTTTTTCTTAAATTTTAATAACTAAAATTGGAATGTAGAAATATTTGAAAACATAAACAGAACAACATGGATTAGTTTCCCAACTACATACTTCAAAAGTAAACAAATATATATGCATAACCAGTTTACAAAAAATAGAAATGTATTCTAAATATAAAGAAATACTCTTAAATAAAATGAAAACACATAAAATAGATGCCTGCATAGGGCTTCTTTGATTAAAATACTTATGTAAAATGAAATATTAAACATGTTTAAAGGCAAAATACTTCCATGATTGTTCCTTGACATTACATAAGGATGTATCACAATTTGATGGTAAAATTTTTCAATGGAATATTGTTTTGAAACAGAAACAAATGTGCTAAATAACATAAAGAAAAAAAAAGATGCAAAATTTTAACTTAAATTCTCATAAACATTAAAAAAAAATTCTGTTTAATTAAGGAAGTTTCTTATATTTAAATAAATTAGTATGCAATAAAATATATTTTGGTGATAGTTCATTAAAAATATACAATTGTGAGCAAACCAAATAGTCCAGGGAATAGAAACTGAAAAAGGAGTCTTGCCTTGCAAAAGGTTATGGAGTTCTGATTTTTTAAAATGTTATAAAGGTCAGTCCTGTGGTTTATAAACCAAGTTTTTGACCTACTTAACCCTTGTGCATTCTCCGCTGTGCACCAAAAATTGAGCCGTTTTTCAGTTTATTCGTCATAACTCTTTGCTAATGCATTTTAGAAACAAACATTATATTCAAAAGTTGTAAAATATTAAATTTTCTACAACTTCCGTATACAAAGTATTTTTGTAGACCTATTATGTAAATAGTTATGTTGCATCAAAGCTTCTTCTTCCTAAAGCGGTATGATGGAATAAAATGGCTGATACTAAATGAAATGTGAGTTTTCTAGTGTGCAGTTTTTATTATTAAACTGGCACTGTAGCTTCTTCTATTGTCTCTCTTTATCACTTTAAAGTAAGGGACGGAAAGGATATCAAAATCCATGGACAAAGAGAAATTAATATTGAAACTGTCAAAAGCCTACACTTTTTTAAGTATTTATGTTTAAAAATAGTGGAAGTTCAATAAGTGTGTGTAGATCTGAGTTTCAAGAAACAAATCGATCAATTTTGGCTTTTTTGTAAAAATGCTCTTTTTTTAAGATTTGAGTCAAGTTTTTTTTATTATATTTCCATAATGGTATGTCTAAGAGAAAAATTTTATGAATAAAAGTTGTAGAACAATAATTTTCCTACAAGTTAATTTCTACGACAAATAACAAAGGAGCTACTCTGCTTTGTGAATTTTTCGTGTTGCACCAAAAAAAATATGTTTTTCAGTTTATAGATCATATAACTCTTTTGCAATGCATTTTAAAAACAAATATTAAACTAAAAAGTAAAACAATATTAAATTTTCTATAACTTTTGTACACAATCGGTTTTTGTAAAGTTATTATGTAAAGAGTTACGTAGTATCAAAGTAAAAACTTTTTCATAAAAATGCTGCTTTTTTAAGTTTTTCGCCAAGTTTTTCAATTATATCTTCATAACAGTAAGTCGTAGAGAAAAACTTACTAGACAAAAGTTGTAGAACTATAAATTTGCTATAAGTTTTATACAAAAAAAGTTACTATCTAGGACTAATAACTAAGGAGCTACTTTTCTTTGAAAGTTTACGAGATGATAACCTATAATATTTTATGTATAGGTAGGGGTACAAAAATAGCTTCTTACTTCACAGTTCCACAATTTTAATAAAAAAAATAGATATAATACTAATAATAAAGTAAAATAAAAAGTGAAAATATATTAAATAATATATAATAATAATTGTAATATTTCGCCGTGGTGCACCAAAAATTTCTGTATTCTGAAATAAAAATGAGAAATAGGCTGCATTCAAGTAGCTAATTCTAAACCACGTGGGAATGTCCCGTTTTTAACTCTACACGGCTGTGCCTTTTTAATTCTATTCACCCTCCATTGTCAAATCTTTTAAATCTCCAACCTGATGCAAATCTTTTTAAATTTTTACTGCAAATCGGATTTTATTATCATATTTAAAATACTTCTTTTATGCAGTTTGGCCCTTTAGTTGCCCTTTGCGCCATGAAAATCAAAACCAACCAACCAACTAAACCACGTGGGATACAGATCTTTTGAGATGGAATAGAAAAATCTCAAGTCGGGTAGCATAAGTGACGTGTAAAGGAATACTTTTGACGGCTCAGTTTCCGCGAAAACACCATATACTGTTGATTGAGATTTACCACCGAGGAATTCGGGGAAGAAGATTAGAAGAACCGAAAAAAAGTTTCTAGTGCTTTCTTTCTCACCCCTCCCCACCGCTAACTATCCCGACAGAATATCAACCACTCTAGCTACTTAGTATTGAAATACATGTGTTGTAATGATGGCTGCTTCGTCGTATCCAATATTACAGGAATTTGCAAAGATCTTCCTAGACCCTAATGCCAGTGTTTCAAGCATCACTGAAGCAGTATCAGGCATTCTTGTTGCTCTCTATAGTGGTGACAGGGCAACAACTTTTAAATGCTTAACGTTGTAAGCAATTTTCCAAATCAACAAATGGCAGCAAGTTAAATCTGTCAAAGCTACCAACGACCAAAGATGCTGCTACGCGCCATGTCTTGCGCACATACCATCAAGTAAAGACATGGATGGGCCAAATGAAAAATCCTCTGAACTGGGGGGGTGGAAGAAGGACAGTAGAGACTTCTTCCAATTACAACCACTATTGATTCAGCTCCTCTATCAATTCTGAACTACGTTTTCTGCCAGTGCAATACAGGATGCACCAAGGCCTACGGTTGTAGAAAGGCCGGTCTCAATTGCCATCTAATATGTAAAACTGTCATGGACAAACCTGTGACAATATAGAGGACATCATAATTGATGACAACGATGAAGACGACACAGCAGAACTCTTAATTGAAGAAGTAGCTGAGAAACTAGCTCAGCCTTCATGGCTAAACGAAACTAAATGTAGGAAGTTATAAGTTTTCTAAATTGTAAGTTTTATTGATATTACTATTATTTTATATAGATATATACATTTTTATAATGTTTCTACTTTTTGTTTTATAATAGTATTATTTTAATAAGTTTATTGTTTTATTTTTTATCAAAGTTGTCAGGCTTTGCAGTAAGAAACTGTTTTTAATATTAGATCTTACCAGTAGCCCTTTTGTTATTAGTCCTATAAAGTAACTTTGTATATGAAACACAGCAAATTTAGGGTTCTACAATTTTTGTTCAATATATTTTTGTGGTATACTTTTATAGATATCATCTAAAAACTTGAAGAGAATCTTAAAGTGGTATTTTTAGGAAAGAATTTTTGTTTTGATGCTTTTTGTACAGTTTGTTTTTCCTACTATAGTTCTACAAAACAAACTTTACACATACATAAGTTGTAGAAAATTTAATACTCTACAACCTATAATATAATTTTTTCCCTCTAAAATACATTGGAAAAAAAATATGATCAGTATAGTGAAAAAAATCCAAAATTTCAGAATTCAGAAGGTTTTTAATGCACCATGGCAAAAATGGTAAATTGATATTACAGTAATTATATATAGATGTATACATTATTTAATATGTTTTCACTTTTTATTTTACTTAATTATTAGCATTATATCTATATATTTTTTTTTTATTAAAATTGTCAGACTATGAAGTAAGAAGCTATTTTTATACCCTTACCTATACATAAAATATTATAGGTTATCATCTCGTAAACCTTCAAAGAAAAGTAGCTCCTTAGTTACTAGTTCTAGATAGTAACTTTTGGAATAAAACTTACAGCAAATTTATAGTTCTACAACTTTAGTATATATATTTTTCTCTACGACTTACTGTTATGAAGATATAATTGCAAAACTTGAAAAAGCATAATTTTTACGAAAAAGTTTTTACTTTGATATTACGTAACTCTTTACATAATAACTCTACAAAAACCAATTGCATACAAAAGTTATAGAAAATTTAATACTCTACAACTTTTAAGTTGATATTTGTTTTTAAAATGAATTGCGAAAGAGTTATGATCTATAAACTGAAAAACATATTTTTTGGGGGGACACCATGGAAAATACACAAAGCAGAGTAGCTCCCTTGTTATTAGTCCTAGCCAATAAGTTAATGTATAAAACTTGAAGAAATTTTTTTTGTTCTACAACTTTTATATACAAATTTTTTCTCCAAGACGTACCATTATGAAGATATAATGAAAAAACTTGACATGAATCTTAAAAAAGTAGCATTTCTACAAAAAAGTTTTGACTTTGGATGTGACATAACTATTTACATAATAGGTCTACAAAAGTTGTAGAAAATTTAATATTCTACAACTTTTGAATATAATGTTTGTTTCTAAGATGCATTAGCAAAGAGTTATGACATATAAACTGAAAAACGGCTCAGTTTTTTGTGTACAACGGAGAACGCACAAGGGTTAGAAGGTCGAAAACTTGGTTTATAAACAACGAGACCAACCTTTATAACATATTAAAAAATCAGAACTACATAACCTTTTGCAAGGCAAAATTTCTCTATTCCCTGGTCTAAAACATTTGAGATTACATTTTCTATTTTGTATCTCAAAAGATTTTAATAACATATTCAAATTGGCATATTTTAAGTTAGAAATGTTCAAGGGAAACAATGAATATAATTTTATACCTACTTGAAATACTTTGGTATTGGAGTAAATCAATTGCATAATTAACCAAATATATTTTGAGTGATTTCACAGAGAAGACAAAAACATTTTCCACCGCCATTTGACTTTTAACATTTCGATTTCATTACTACGAAACTTTCATAGTTTAGAGCTAAAGTTTTGTAATCGAAATTAACTTTGATAAGGTTGTAGAGAGGAAAATTCAAAGTTAAATAGAGGTCTTGACTCAATTATGATTTTTTGTGGTTTTGGTTCTTTAGATTTGTAAGAAACGCTGCCTAAATAGGAATTATTAAGTTTCAAAATGCTAAATTTTTTAAGTTGTGTTTTAGATTGTCTGGAAGTTAATATGTATCCAGAAACATAAAATTTCTGATACTTTTTTAAATTATCAAAATGTCTTTTCATTTAATGCATTAAAGCAAGTGTTTTATTTGTAATAATTATTAAAATTATGTTAATCTTTAAAAGTTCCTTGTTACACAAAATTTATAGTTTATTTTGTTTTTTTAAGGGGGTCTGGGATTCAAAATTCTAAAAATTTTTATGCAGTAATGTATGATGCTTTAAAACTTTAAAAACTATTTTAAATTTTCAAATTTTAAAAATATTTTTTTTTTTTTTAAATTAAAAAACTTCAAAATTTTGATATTTTCTAAATTTGATATACCTACAAAACTTTTTAAAAATCCCTTCATTTTTACATAAAACTACTTCGTATAATTCATTTAAAAAATTGTCGTAATGATTTTTCAATTAAGTAATTAGAAAAAATTAAAATAAATATTTTGTGAAAAAACTGTATAAAATTCATAGTATGCTAAGCTCCAAAAGCTTTTTTTTTAAAGAGTTTAATAAAAAAACATAATTCATGAAGACTAATTAAAGAAATAGATATGAAAAATAATTGTAGAAAGTTTCATAGATTTATATTGAGTAATTTTTCAGTTATATCAATTTAAACTCAAAAAAGGGACAAAAAGCCATCACAGAGAAAAACAGTTTCATAGTTTCAAGATAGCATGTCTGACATAGTGTTGTCATGTAACAAAAACTTAAATATTTCAAGTTCTACTAAAGATAGAAACAAAAATTTTATGCCATTTTATTTAAAAATATTTGCATTATTTGTCACAAAAAAAAAAAAAAAAAAAAAAAAAAAAATTGAGAATTTAAAAATTTTGAGTCCCAGACCCCCTTAAGTAGAGAACATTATTTGAAATGTCATAACTATTAGAACAAAATGGCACGATTAAAAATTCATAATTAGCATTTTACTAAGAAGTAGATTGTAAAGCAAGTCAAATTTTCATGAAGAGGTTGTTTGCAAAGTGATTTAATAATACCAGCCAAGCAGGGAAGGAGTCCTATAGTATTAATATTAATATTTTAAAACAGTCTAGACTTAAAACTAGTATGCGATTCTAAAAAAATATTGCAGGATTTTAAGATGGTATTTAGTACTTTTATCATTAGTAGAATCCGGTTTTTGGGGGGGAAAAAATCCTTGACAATAACAGAGTAATAAATCTTTTTTCTTAAATCTTAAGAAATTCAAAAGTTAAGCAAGCGACAAATTATGACAGTAATGAATGACTTAAATAAACATAACTTAGCACTCTATATCATCAATATTATATAATGATATTAGATTAAGCAACATTATAAATCCATTGCTGATAAATGTTTCACTTTAATCTTGGGACAGAAGTGGATATACTAATGCTTGCACATTTTACACATAATTTTAAAATGTTATATTTATTACACTTTAGTTGCAATTCGAAAACGAGTTTCACATTTAAAATATATATATATACCATATTAGTTATATTTTTAAACCTGAGCATTTAATATCTTGCCAATTTTTCTTACAGATTTGCTTCGCAGGATAAAAAAAAAACTTTGTACTAAACTAACATGCTTTTCAATTAAATATTTTTTGAGCAACACATAATAACTTTAGAAGCATATAACACAACCTTTGAACAAAATAGCAATATTTTACAAAACACAATTTAAAAATTATGCTAATACTATCATACAAACTTTTTAATTTAAATGAGAAGGGAGAGAGATTGAAATGGAACCGTGACCTTTAACTAATAAACTGTTTATTTAAAAAAGTATGCTTCAACTAAAATATATGTCATGACCAAAAAACTGGTGATGAATATAATGGAGAAAATGTATTTAATTCCATTTAAAAATTTACATTTATAAAAAAGCTGCACTAGGAAAATATTCAGTTGAATAAAATTGTATACTATCTAGTTTTGTAAAGTCACAACAGAAAACAGTATAGATATTTGGTATAAAAATAATATTCATTAAGAAAGTTATTTTCATACTATTCAATTAGTTTCTCTGTTATCTATCTTTTGATGATGCACAGAAAAATGCTATTTATTTTCTAAACAAATAGGATGAATACCTAACTTTTATCAACATTAATGCATAAAGTTTTAACTCAAATTAAGAACACTTTATAGTTCTAAAATGCAAGAGGACAATTACAACTAAAATCACATATTAGGGATATGCTGAACATTAACACAGATATTTTTAGCAACAATTCAAAAGGAAAGTAAATTCATATTAGAAATTTCTTATCCCCAAGCAACAAGAAGTACTTTTGCTATTATGATAAACACTAGTTTTACTTGTATTACAGGGAAAAAAGGAATTTCTAGTATATTTAAATCAGTAATATTCAGTTTGAAATGAGGTGTAAGTTAAGAATTTGTTTTAAAACTTTTTAACATAATGTGAGAGTCAATTTAATCTTAAAGGCTAATCTTCATTGTAAATAATATTACTTTTTAAGGTGGGGATTTGTAAGTGAAATTTATTTATTGCAAAAAAAAAAAAAAAAAAAAAAAAAAAAATCAATTTATTCTTGGATCTCCAATATTTTAGAAGTTTTAAAACTGCATAAATTGTTGCAATTATTGAACATTGTCAATTACAAGGATTAAATCTATTTTTCAGCAATAAAGATCAATTCCAATTTAAAATTATTGACTTGAATGGATCTAGGTTTATAACAACCACTAACAAAGATATGAGATACATCTCTGTTTTCATAAGCAAATTGGCAGTAGTGCATCTACTGCTTGACAAAATGTTGATATTATTTTGGAGAGTCCAATGGGTAAATTGGAAAAAATATTATGCAATGCCTTTAAAATTCATTCCGAATAGGGAATAATAAACCTACATTCTCGAAATGCATGAAATACTCATCATGGAGAAAACTTAAGACATTCCCCAACACTCCTCATCAGACTGAATTACGGAGATTTAACCAGATCACCCTTCATCAACTCTCTATATTTGTAAAACTAAATCAGAAATATAGAATTTACAGTAGTTGTTTTTAGCTCCTTAAAGTGTAGTCTACAAAGACAATGAAAATAATATTTGAGATGTTATTCAACAAAACTATTTGTCAAGAAGAGGCCATTGTAAAGGGGGGAAAAACAAAACAATGCCCAAATGTAAATTTAAAAAAAAAAAAAAAAAAAAAAAAAAAAAAAAAAAAAAATATCCCACCATACTTGCATGAAAATCTATCCAGATTTAAAAACATTGATAAAATTCTAGTAAATACTAGCAAAGCAAACAGTTAAAAAAATGCACACTCTTGGGGAGTTTTGAATAGTTCATTACACTAGTAAAATAGAAAAAGGAGAGAAATTAAGTCATTTAATGGAATCAGTAGATTTATAATAAACCTAAATTAAGGTTGGAAATTGATTATTTGAATTCCTTTTGCATATTGTTGTTCACTACATTGGTCCTTCACTATTTTGTCACATGTATTTTCATGTATTCATGCAAGAAGAATCTTACCTCTTCTAAAAAGGAAGTATTGGTCCACCACATTACATGTTACTTGCAGTAGTTTTGTTATTTATGTATAGTTTCAAGCTAAACTGCTTACTTTCATAAAAGTTGTGTTTATATAGAAAAAGTGTAAAATCTAAAAAAATATTAGTTTTAAATCATAAACAATGCAAACAGATACAATATCGTGTGACAAGACAATATAATATGATTGTAAAGTTACCACAATTTGTATATACACATAAATACAACAATCCCAATAACATTTCAAAAATATAAATACAATTTAAGCCAATATACTTCTACAGCATTAAAAGATAATAGGTCAATAAATGATAACGATAACAAACACCTTAGAAAAAAAACATCAACAGTAATAAGAAAACTGAAAATATCACGCATTATCTAAAATTTGTCTTTGAAAATTTATAAAACAAATTGGGTGCACATATATTCTTTAAATTTAAAATATTTTTTTATATAACACAATGAAGCTAAAGGTAATGAAAAATGATAGGTATATTGTAAAAAAATAGGCATATTAGGTTTATAAAATGGATGATTTTACACATGATTAAAATGATTCACATACACCTTTGATTTGCTATGCCCTAACTGCAATGTAGGAAACATATGAAACTATTCAAATGCTTCACTATGTTATGTTTTTAGATAAACGAATAGAAATCTTAACTTGTTGGAATCCTTGAAGATAAATTCATTTGCCTGATGTTGCAAGTGCTTTTGAAAAATTCAAAAGCATTCTTGAAGTTTCATACAAAAGTAGCAGATGGAGATGTAGGTTCTCCACCCTTTTTCCCTTTTATGTACTGTCCAATAAAAGAACCATCTTCTCCAAATTTTCCCATTTCTCCTTCACCATAATCAGCCATGCTGTCAGTATCACTTTCATGACCTTTACAACTACTTGTTAATGATGTTCGACTCCCTTGTGGAACTGCACGAGTTTCTACTCTGCATTAGAAATAATAAATTGTAAGCATTGTGGTAATAAAAACAATTTATTGCAGATTATAAACTAAGGATTAAACATAATAATAATCAGTTTTTTTTTAATAAATTACCTTTGAGGCATACAGCAAGAGCCATATAATGCTAACATGTAATCAAGTTACAAATCAAGTTAGCGTTTGCTCATAAAAAAAAAATCGTCATACAGCAAAATTCACAATTTTATAGGAGTAGCAAACATTGTAAGTTGAAATTTCTAAATTTGCACATAACGATGAAACTAGAATTCTGGTATTGTTTACTATACTGCAGGATTTTAAGTGTATGGAATGCCAAAATCTAAAACTTTGAGTTACGAGTTTTCTTCTAGTGGAAATATATAATAATTTATAAATTAAAATTAAAGTAATCACAAAACTAACAATCTGAATTCAAGAGTAACCAGAATTAAAAATAAAAAAAAAAATTAAAAAAAAAACCTTTTAGTTTATGACTAACAATATCAGCTATATAAAACAATATACTTTCTAAAATAATTCTAGTTAAAATAAACCACAACGATTTTATAGATTCCAAATATTTCTAGATTATGAACATAATGCATTTCTTAAAACTGACACAAGAACAGTAAATCCTCATTTAGGATCCTGATAAATCGTAATTTTGAAAAAACAATTAGCATACTAATTAACACCATAATAATTATTTTCATTCAGTTTGTCTTAGATCTTTTCAGAAGATATTCACAGAAAAAAGTTTTTGAATACACAAGCTTTCTTTGTTTATAATAATCGTTTTTCTTTGATTTTCTGGACATTTCAAGATAATGCAAAATACATTTTTGAATATATATTTACCAAAAGATATGATGCAATAGAAAACCCAATATTATGAAAAAAAAACAAAAACAAAAACCCACAGAATTATGTATTATAGTTTAGTTTGTTGAATAATACTGAATATTTTCCAGATACTGTTGAAAAGAAAAATTTCGAGTAAAATATTTTTCTTTACTATAAAATAAAAATTAAACCTTGCTTACTAAAATTCTTGAATTTCTAAATACTAATATGGTAAAATGTTTCTTTTAATGTAGTTAATTGAAAAGTAGTCAGTTTATTTGCACAACAGCAATCAATTGCAAGTTGAATATGTATTTTAATATACAATATTTTATAGATTCTGAGACCATAGCATCAGTTTTGCAATCAAAACAAACTCAAATATTATAAAATGGCAATTGTAAATGGAGAGTATGATTTTTGTTGCAGAAAGTTAAAAATTGCAGAAGCTTTTTACCAAGGCCTAACATTTTAAGCACTAGATATATTTTTTCAACATCATGTTGACTTATCACAGTGCATGGCAGGCAAAAAAAAAAAAAAAAAAAAAAAAAAAAAAATAGAATGCTGGCTATATTTTTAGTTCCGAAATTCTCAGAATAAAGCTGTTTGCACCCATGTATTTTGTTTAGATAGCCCATTCATTTTGCTTCATACACCATTGGTACTCGGCATATACAGCAGCCCTCCTAATTTTTAAAAGGCCCTATTAGTTTAAAACTTATGCATATACTGAGATGAATTTTTATAAAAGAAATATTCTGAATAAAATGTTAGAAATCAGCCAAAACTCCAATATTTTGACAGCGCATATTATTATATCTTAAGTTAACAAGAATGTTTTTGGCACTGAAGATATTTTTACTATCAATTATACGTTCTAAAAGTAATATGCCACGATCAGCTGCTATTGCTTTTTCATCATATTTCTTTCCCTCTTTTTAAAGTTTGAACTAAACTGCCTATATTACAGGAGAAAACTCTTAAAGCCTGAAAAATAATGGACAGAAATTATGATGTAATTATACTCCTGAATAAGGTTTAGTTAATACAACATGAATTTACAAGGACCAAATGCAGCTTCTCAAAAGCTGAATATTTCACTTCTTCAGAATAAAAGAATATAAGAGAATTAATTTAAGTGATAGAAATAATATAAGTGATTAAAATTTTGAGGGCACATAATTTCAAATAAATCCGACTGCCTGGATGTATTTTAAGATGCCATTTAAAGTTTTCTGTTAAAAATAAAGTTAGAAAATTAGCACAAAATGACAATCTAAAATTGAAATTGCCTTTGGAATCACAAACTAAACAACCACTAAAAGAAGTTTAGCTTTTGGTCCAATTTTTGGCTCACCATACCATCAGAATTTCTTGATTCTTTACAAATTTATATTATTGTAAAAACAAATATTTTATGAAATATATTTTTAACTGTAACTTTTTCAACTGGGCCAGTAAATACCTCACGAGGGGCATAACAAAGACAATTAGACGAAATGAAAGTTTCTGATCACAAGTCTTCAAAAAGACTTAAGTTTAAAAAATTCTCTGCCAAACACCAAAAACAATTAGCTAGTTTTTCTGATGCAACTTTGGATACTTGTGTATCAATATTTTTATAATGTAATAGAGATTTTGTTAAATTAAAATCATTGTATGGTGCATTTTGAGGTAAAGAAACTGACATCCAAGCCTTTAGGTATACTTGTACAGCAAATATACATATCCTTTGCTAATGGTGAGCTGACAACCAAAGATCCATATATTAAGAGGACAATATTTTTTATATAATCATAGTATGGTGCATTGCTGCAGGTGCCATATAACTGATTTCTCAAGATGGGGTTTTACTTAGAAATATTAAAATCAGTTTGAGAAATTCTCGGTAATCATCTCTTGACTGGGTTTCATCCAATAATTTTTCATCAAATCTAATTATATTAGGTCTTTATATGAGCCACTTGAGTCAAAATGTCCTTATTATTAATTTCTGTCTTACATTTTTCTTTATGAATGAGCTCCCAGTAGGATTGGAATCTTTTTAAGAAAGATAACTCTGATCCGGAACTTATTAAAATCTGTATCAATAACCAACTCTATAATATAGTGTTGACAAGCCAAATAATATAGTTTCTTGTTCATTTTTTGTTCAAGTAAGAGACAGGTACCATTCCTTTGGCCAGTATTAACACTTGCTGTGTTAAAACACATACTTTGTCAGTGAAGGCTAGGCCCAAATCCTGCGACGATGCATAAACTACACTTGGCTCTTAGTTTGACTTTCTCCGGTTGCTGATGGCAATTTTGCCACTGAAAGTAGTTGATGGATTCTTTTCAAATACGATACCAGACTTTTTCTTTTCCAGTTAAGTCTTGTAAAAATTTACTTTCCTGTTAATTTAGCACCTTGTTCCTGAAATTCAGTTTTAAGCTGCTCAAACGTATTAGATCGGTGTTTCATTTCTTTTCGCTGAATGGAATGTCTATACGAGTAAAATCATGCCCGTCACAAACCAAACTCCTTTAGGAAAAAACAACAACCAACAATCAAGTGCCTCACTGCCTGAAAAAAATTGATGAAGTCTATCAAAGAAGTTAATGGAAGAAACAATCCTGCAAAGCGTCCTGAAATTAAGCTCAAAGCATTTACAGACATTGTTGCGAACATAATAATGTCATATGAATAAACTATATTCCTAAGAATTATTTAATGTGAATACCTTCGATTAATTTTGTTTAAGTTTTAATTACTCGCCAAGTATGGCAACAAGCTAAAAACTAATGTTTAGAATTCTGTTTTTTGGTTTGTAAAAAATTTGTTCTAAAAAGTTTTAAAGTTTTAAGATTTTTTGCCATATGATAATAGACTTTGTTCTTCTGTTTAATAAGTGTCATGTCAAAAACTTTTGTTTATTAAATGTTTTGGAAAGTGATTCAAGACAGAAGGATTTAGATTTTCAATTTTTTGAATCCAACAGACATGCAATTTCAGAACTTTGGGACAAAATAGTCAGCTTTATTATTTGAAAGAACTAGTCTAGCAGATACATTTCTTCAAGTAGATCCAGAAATCTGGGAGGATCAGGAGGGTTATAGTAACGCATTAAAAACTGCACAAACCATTGAAGTCAATGATCAGGCTAAAATAGGTACAGCATTCATGAAAGTGTTCAATGGAAAAATAACACACAGTGAGAACCAACTACGATTCTTGCTACACGTGATGAAAGAACGTTATCTAACTCACCCTGACTGCAAAAAACAGACTTTAACAGCCACTGGCACATCCCCTGCTATTTAAATGTTACTATTGTATTATTATTATATTGTTTATAATTACTTTTATCCTACAAAATGCAGGAAATTTCTACAAAATCAAATTTAATATTTTCCTCAATTTTGTTACTTTCTGCCATATAAAAAACCCAAACACAAAACTTTTGAGGAGTTGAGTTACTTCTAAATATTGAAATTATGGGCTCAAACTTTAAAATATTTATTTTTTATATAAAAAGTACAAATTAAAAGGGTCGCACCATTTAAAATCTTAAAAAAATAATAAAATTGACCTTTTCTGGACCACCCTATTGTGTATGAGTGCTTGTCAGCATTAGGACTTGATAAATTGGTATTTAATGATGGAATAATGAATCATGAACTCTATTTGAATATTTTTAATGATAAATTAAATTTGTCAGCCTAAAATATGGGTATTACAAACAACTTTATTTTTTATCAAGATAATGATGCGAGCACAATGATCGCCTATATGGCCTCTTGAACCCAAAAGAACAGATTTGTGAGAATTGGTGGCCGAAGTAAGAAGACATGACATTAAAACAAAAAGCCAACTAAAACAGTAATGATCAAAGAATGGAGGAAAATTTATGCAGAAATTACCAAAAAAGTTAGTAAAATTTATGCCTAGATGCATAAAAGTTATTGTGAATGCTAAAAGATATCCCACGAATTACTAAATTAACAAAATATTACAATAAATACTACTAGGTAAAAAATATATATATAAAAGTGTACTTTTGGGATATATTTTATGTGTTACTTTTAGGTTAATGATTTTTCCAAAAAAAAAAAAAAAAAAAAAAAATTTACTAAGAATTAAAAATATTTTATGTAGTTTTATTAAGATGAAATTAGAGATATTATAAAAAATCCTATTCTGAAATGGAGAATGTAGTATTTGATTCAAAATTGTAAGTGTACAAAGACTTTTAGCAGCCACTGTATATTTAGATATTTTGTAGGCAAGTTGGAGAAATCGAGGATAGGAAAGGGTGTGTTATCATAACTTAAATCTACTGAACCAATTTAAATCAGATTTATCTTGCATGTATCTTGACTAATCCATATTATCAAGAACACAATTTAAAATATCAGAGCTAATGTTTTGTTTTTAAAGTGGTGAAATTGAAGGTAGCAGGTTAAAGGGAGGCATGCTCATAACTTGCAATCGATTGAGCCAATATGAACTTGGTTAACTCAGGCCACAGCTGTTTGAACCTGGGTACTTCAGTTAATTTAAATACAAAAATATATTTAGAAAAATGAACAAACATATTTTAAACTTATGACAGTCAAACTTACGGTTTACTATACTCATTAAAGCCTCCATCATCAGGAAAATCAAGGTCTCTCCCTTGAGCAGCTTCTTTTTCATGAACAGAATACTTTCCTCCACGATTTCTTTTAATTAAGCAAACAAGAATCAATAATAATAGTAAAACAGCTAGAGCACAAAGCATTCCAATAAACCATGCAGCCGTTGCAATTTTTTCTGGTCCTTCAGGAGCAGCTAGGACTGCAAGTTTAAAAGGCAAAGATTTTTTAATTAAATTATACATCTTTACACTAAAAATGCTTACATTATTCAATAAAATACAGACATTCACAATTATAGCTTTACAGCTAAGAATATATGGATTTCTGAAATCTCTTCTGTAATTGAATATATTTTAGGGGTAATATATGACACAAAAATACACAGCAAAATATTAAATATAATAGGGTTAAGCAATGGGAAAGTAAAAATTAAGTAGTTTTCTGACAACTTTTTAATTTGTTTTTGTCTCTCAAGAATTCTTAGTAGTTAAATAAATGGTATCACCTTAAAATCTTAATTATGTATGAAAAAAATTAAGTTGTATTAATAAGTAATAGCTTCAATTAAATTATTCTGTAGTAGCTTTTAAAAAAGAAATTCATAAATTAATAACAAATATATAATTAATATACAGTAAGTAATATAAATACTTATTATGAAAAATTTAATAATAGTGAAAGAAAAAACCATAAAAAAATTAAAAGTTCACAACGGGAGAAATGTGCTTGCATTTCTTAGAAAAAACTGTGTCTTAATTGATCATTTTTAACATAGGTATGATCATATTATAGAAAATCTCCTTTAATAATTTTTTGTAACTCCAGCAGTCATAATCTTTTTTATCTTCATCAGAATCATAATGGTAAAGAATTCATGAAAACAAATTATATTTTTATTTGGGACCTTTAATAACCAAAATATAAATAAGTGAATTTGCAAAAATGTGTCTTGGAAGGAGCTGTCCAGAAATATTGATATGTTCCTTCATTTAAAAGAAGCTTTTTTTACAACTTTTAATACATTCTAGAAGCAATCCACAAAAACATTTACCAAATTATGCTTTTTAATATTAAGCAGTGAAACTTTAGATTTAGGTTGCATGGAGTATTTATTTCAAATAGATTGTTAAAAAAAAGTTTATATAGAAATTTTCAGAAGTTTTTCAAAAATAAACTAGTAAACGGCCCCATAGGAAATAAGTTTGTAAATAGAACAATAGAAAATTGTAAACAACATGGATGCAGATAGCTTTATTCTGACCTTTAAAGTCGAAAATGTAGCTATAGTTCAGATTTTTTGCCTGTTGTAGATGACACTTAACAAATATGTCAAAGGCTATGACGTCATGAGCATAATCTTTATTTACGAATGGCTAATGTAGAAAATTGCAACCAAAGGCAATGACCCTAGCAACATAAAGTTCCTATTTATATTTATTTATAAAACAACCAGATTGAAACCCATGCATATTAAACTCCTCCTTTATTTTCTGATCTATTTCTAAAGCTAAGTCCATTATTCTCAAATCTTTCTCCATAAGCAACCAACCTATTAGAAAATAAACCTAAATCTACAAAGTATTACTTCTCATTTCTAAAAACCTCTTGTCAAACTGGGTTATTAGATTGTATTACCAAAGAGAACCCAGAACCATACCTTCTTATGTACATTATCATCCTTCTCTTCTAAATTGCAAACACATGCCTTTTAAATGTGTTAATAAAAAGTTAGAACACTTAAGTAGATAGAAGAGGTTTACATATTTAAAAAAAATTTCTTCCTGTATTTCAATGTTTAGAGACTTCTGTCTTGATAATTTGCATTTTAAAACTTTTTTTTGGAAGTATAAAAACACAATTGTGATTAAACTAGCTTTTTATGTATTACCTTACCAAATAATAATAGTTGGCTATTTCAAGAGATATCACTATTTTTATTGATGTAAGTATAATTTTGGACAATAATTGCATCCATGCTTAAAATACTATTTTAAAAATAAAATATGTGCACTGTTCAAACTATGCCTTTGAATGTTTATAGCTAAGTGACAATAAATTCTGTTACCTAATCCTCCTGTTTCGATATCTTCAGTTCTACTTGGAGTCTCAAAATGACCATCCACAGCAATAACTCTCATTTCATATAAAGAGCCAAAATCAAGACCTTTGACTATGACTGAATCTTCACTTTCTTCAACAGCAGTTCGATCCCAATGACCTTCACCTGCCAACATCAATTATTAACTAACTTAAGTTACTTACTTATAAAAATACACTCTAGGAATTAAAAAAAAAAAAAAAGTTTATATATTTTTTTTAATGTAAAAATATTGTTTTTATGAAAGATATAGCAAACAGTTAGAAAATTAACACTTTAAATCCCAGTTCGTACTAAATCGCCTGGTAGAAAATTTCCCAGCCAGTCGTCTTTTGGTCGGGCCCAGGGGGTATACGGATATTTCAAACTGCGGTGAATTTTCCCGGCAGTAGTTGTTTGAAGCGTGACGGTCCTCAACAATAGGCTATTGTGGAGCATGTAAAGAGGAGCCATGGGTTTAGAGTACTCATTGTCAAACTGTCCCACCCTTTGGACACTGAGTAAGATAATCACGGATTTTTCTTGTATGCGAATCTTGTCAAGTACTTAGCGGTGGCGTTTCATTCATCGATAAGATGCCGACTAAATGCTGACAAATCAAGTAGATGACCCGATGCACTACCCTATTGCAAGTTGTAGACATATAGCAATGATTTTTTAATGGTCGACAGTGACCCCCCACAGGAGAACGAGTCGGGCAAGTTCATTTCAAGTTTTTTCGAATTGAAAGTCATTGGGTTTTTGTGAAGCCCACAACGCTGACTCCATGGGATTTAAAGGGTTAAAGGTCAAAGAAGATATTATTAGTTCGTCAAAACTGGAGAGGTTTCAAAGGTGGTGCCTGAGGGGGCTGCACCACCCCTGTCGGACAAGCTTAGCCTCCCTCCCATCGGAGAAAATTTGATTTTCGCCGGGGAATGAATCTTGATTTCATTTGAAAAGTTAATAGTTTTTTTGAAGATGACAAATAATTTAAATTGGAAGGGAAAAATCTTGACCTCTGTAAATAAAAGTAAAAACCAACTAAGTTATTGGCGCTAAAGCCACACGACAACATTAGTAGTTATAGTAAATAATTAATAAATTACTAAAAATCATTACAAAGCAAATAATAGCCATGGCACAGAGGACGCATGTCAATGATTTTTTTATGTGGTAGAATTATCGGCTGCCTGGAATGTGGGCATACTCAGACGGAAGTATCAGAGGAACTCGGAATCACTTAAAGTGTCATCTCTAGGCTATGGCAATGTTTCCAAAATGATGGAAATGTCAGTAGATATTACAGTACAGGTAGCTCCAGAGTTACAACGTCGAATGATGACCAGTATTTGACAGTAACTGTAAAAAGAAGCAGACGGAGCACAGCATCAGACTTTTCTCGTCAGCTGTCTTCAGCCATGGGCATAACAGTTTCAAGCCAAATCGTGTACAGATGTTTGGGACATGTTGGTCTATATGCTCGCAGGTCTGTCACATGTGTTCCGCTCACGGCAATTCATTGCTGCCAGCGGTTAGCCTGAAGTAGAGAACATGCAATGTGGATATTGTCACAGTGGGCTTGATTGATGTTTTCCGATGAGTCCAGGTTTAGCTTACAGTCTGATTCACGGCGGACGTTCACATGGAGAATGCCAGGTACCAGCTACTACCAAGATAACATCATTGAATGGCACCGTTATGGTGGTGCAGGATTTTGCTCTTTTGGGGCGGAATTGCAGTAAGAATTACTTAAACTTCCTTGAATATATCAACATTAAACTTTTTTATATCCTTTTCTTGCATTTGCCATCATTCTATAACTATTATATTTTCAATAAATTCCTTTTGAAAAATCTTTGAAATGGAAAACTTAGAAATTATTTACAACATCAAATAAGTTAAAGTGTCTAACTATAAATAAACAAATAAAAATACAATTTTAAATTATTCTTTAAAAAAAATAAAAAATTGTTCTTTTGAGAAAAAAACCACTCGCTTTAAACCATGCTAACCCTGCCGCATGGAATGGCCAGCATTCTCACCTGACTTGAATCTGATAGAGCATGTGTGGGACATCCTTGGCCGACTACATATGTACCGGAATTTTGGAGAGCATTGCTTGCTGAGTGGAGTGATCTTCTCCAAGATTAAATAATTTGATACTCAGCATGTCTAGGTGTTGTAAGGACTGTATTTCATTGTCTGGGAGACATACAATGTGTTAACCATCATACCAACCATGTCATGTTAAGTTTTTGTAAGGTAAATATTTTTTGTACTTGCTCCAGTGAGAAAAAATCGTAGTTTTTATGAATGGTATCATACATACACTATCTTTTTTGTTCTTTATCTTTTGGTTAATAAATGGGCTTTATGAATAAGTTATGTTTGTTTTGTTTCTGAACCTTTACTTGCTGAAGCTGGCAGTATCCTTAATTTATGGACATGAGTGTATTTAGCAATGTATATCTTTCCTATTTCAAAAAACTTCATCTATAATTTTAAGGGTTACAAGTGAAATAAATAACTATAAAACAGTTAGACAAAAACTAATGAACCAACCTTTCCTTCGAAACTGTACATAAAAATAGCTGCCAGGATGTCCATCAACTGCTGGTACCCATGTTACCATAACACCAGCTTTTCCATGTTCACCAGGTAAATGTGACCATACAAAATTAGGAACGTCTGGAACTAAATAAACAGATTAGCATGAAAATAATTTTTAAGAAAATATTAGAGCTTTAAATATTTTTGGAAGGGCAACCATCAAGATCCTTTAAAATACATTTAGAAAAAAATAACCATGTGTGAGGTCATTTAATTATGTTATCTTAACAAGTGAACACTTAAGATGAGTAGTTTTAACAACTTTTTTTAAAAATGAAACATAACTGATTTTTTAGATTTAATTTCAAGCTAAGCAATAGATTTATCTCAACAGTAATACCATACACTGGTTCATTAAACAATGCATTTTATAATTATTACAAAATTATACGAAAAAATTACAAAGCAATACACATTATTTACAGGCTAAATTAGAAAACTACAAAAAACTAAAAGATTCCCACAATTTGTTTGTTTCACCATACATACCACATAGCCTTTAAAATAAAAATATTGCATCCTAGCCAAAGGTTACCATCCTCGTATTGAGGAATAAGAGACTCAGACTTCAGCAACTGTTAGTTTGGATATGTAAACAGTAGATGTTGCCAATCCACAGATACAAATACTGCCTTTTTAGGGCATGAAAAAAAGGTAGTATTTGTATATGAGGATTGACATTAAAAAAATAGATTAATATGCTCAAATGTAACTTACTATTTTCTGCTGTTTGGACATTAGTTTTTTCTTCAATATAATAAGGATCTCCTTCCCCAACTTTTGTTGTGGCATGAATTATTACTCGATATTTTGTATCTGGTTTCAAGCCTGCGAGTTTTGCTCTGGTTTCTCTTGGATCCAAAATGGGAGGTTGTCTTTCCAAGATGGTTCCTAGAGAAGTTCCATCAACTAGGACAAACAAACATAAGTTAATTAATGATATAAACATTAAAAAGTAAACTAGAAGAGAAAAAAAATTACTGAAATTAATTATTGTTCTTTTGAAACTTGGATATAATTATATTTAAATATTAGTAGAATTTTTTTTTTGTCAAATTGAAGAATTTCAAAAAGGCCAACTCAATATAAAATAAGGAGATACACATTAGGGCGTATCGAAAAAAATCGAAGTTTATCAAATCTCTTAGCGGTAGTGCGGAAAATTTGTGGACACTCATCAGTAATAAGTGTGTGAAAAAATTCCTAAAAATTCCCATATTTCGTTTAACGATTGGGGGTAGTGGTTAAATGTTAGTATTGTTTACCAACAACAACTATAATTTTTTTAAAAATTATAGGTAAATATCTTCTGTCGCCTCAGTGAACCAGAAATTCCGCAAATTTGAATAAAAAGGAATACAATTCAATATTTAATCAGCAATCGCAGATTTCGTTGATCGTTTTGGGGTAGCGCGTAATAAGAATTACTTTTTTCAACAACAAAAAGTATGCAAGAATTATTGGTTAATATCTTCTACCACACTGGGTTTGGCGTACTGCCAGAAAAGTAAAATGGAACACCCCTATTTTCACCCCGAGAAACAAATCGGAGCGACCAATAAATCACGTGATCATTTTCATTTTTTAGTATTTAGTGTAACTCTAGAATATTTTCTTTCAATTAGTTTCGATTTTCATATCAAACATATTTGCAGCAATATAGTAGTTTCTTTTTAAGGAATTTGTTTTACTCGTAGCTTAGTGTCGTAGTCATTTGTTAGTAAAAGATATTGGTAAATATTAGAAATGCAAGAATCATCGCATTCAAAGTTTTCAAGTCGACAAATGCTGCAATGCCCTATTTTTGGAACACCGAAGGATTTTTCACGCATGCTGCCAACACATGAAGACGTCATAAGATGTTGCGCTCATGAGAGATGGCGTATTGGTAATGAAACTGATGGAAATAAAGAACCATGCTTCTCTGTTATTGCAGAAACTGTTGCTTTGAAAATTGAAAGTTTATACGTCGATTCATCCATTCCTTCTGTTTCACATAAGTGTGTTTGTGATATGATAAACGTTTACCATAAAAAATATCGTTTAATCATTAAAAATATAAAACGTGTGGGAAGAAGCAAGACTGCTCTTGAAAATGTTGAGAACTTTAAAACGGAAGCAAAGAAACTATTCGACATATCTTCCTGTAAATGCGCTATTTTTAAGGAGTGTATCTGTCCAAAAGAGAGCAAAGTTCTGCCAAATGAGCAGGCGTTTCTCAAAGACCAAAGAACGGAAAGAAAAATGTTCATTGGAAGTGTTGATGTTCCCGAAACAAAGCGACTTCAGAAACATCAATGCGAGTACAACAAAATGCTGTGCAAAGTAAAAAAAAAAGGCGTCTCCTGCTTCTGTTTCAAGCTTTACTCTGGAAAATGAAGATATGATGGAGGAGGATACCCCCAAAGACGCACCCTACACTCCGTTTCTTCAGCGGGATTCAAGAAGTCTTCAGATGCGTTTAAAATTGGACAATACAATTATTGTCAGTCAAAGATATGGTGTTTCTAACAGAGCCACGGCTGCTATTGCATCGAGTGTTATGAAAGATTTGGGTTTAATATCTGAATCGAATTCCAGTCTCGTCACAGACAAAAACAAAGTATGGAGGGAAAAATCAAGATCGTTCCAATCTATCTGGCCTTTATTTTGATGGCCGGCATGACAAAACTTTAACATCAGAAATACTCGAGGGAAAGCAGTTCCAAAGAACAATTGTAGAAGCACATTACTGTATTGTTTCGGAGCCTGGTTCTTCGTACGTGGGGCATGTTACACGTGAAAGTGGATGTAGTCTTCATGTATCGAACAGCATTTACGAATACTTAACAAGTACTTTTTTGGATGATTTTAGCAAGCTCACAGTTGTCGGGTGTGACGGCACTGTGGTGAACATAGGAATGTTTACTGAAGTAATTCACAGGCTTGAAATGAAACTTCAGAGACCACTCCAATGGATTGTCTGCTTACTTCATTTTAATGAGTTGCCATTACGACACTTATTCCAGTCAATAGATGGCAAGTCTTTTGGCCCTTCATCTTACACTGGAGACATTGGACGAAAACTTAAAGGATGTGAAAAACTTTCAGTCGTTGCTTTTAATAACATTAAATGCGAGTTGCCACACATTGATAGTAGATTACTCAGTTCAGATCAGAAATACTTATTCGACATTTGCACAGCCATTAGTTCTGGCATTTGTAGTTTAGATCTAGCTAACCGAGAACCAGGAACGTTGAATTTGGCCCGCTGGCTAACAACTGCAAATCGAATACTGAGATTATATATATCTACATCAGACCCATCAAATGAGCTACTAACTTTAGTTGAATTCATTCTAAGAGTCTACGCACCCTCATGGTTCCGAATTAAGATTAATCCCTCCATAAAAGACGGTCCTAGACATCTGTGGCATTTCATAAGCTCATCTCGGTACTTGCCTAAGAAGTATTGTGACGTAATCGATCCAGTTATTTCTCGAAACGCTTATTTTGCTGCTCCAGAAAACATGCTTTTGGCCATGTTAACTGATGAAAGATGTCATATCAGAATCATTGCAGCTCGAAGAATAATAAAGGCAAGAGAAATTAGCCGAGGTGTGCGCAGATTCGTTATTCCTGATATCAATTTTGAAGCTGAAGACTACATTGATCTCATTGACTGGAAAAATTGTTTTGCGACATCACCGCCAGTTCTCCGAGAGATATGTTCTCAAGATCTTTTGAAAATGACAGAGGACGGTATGCCGAAGGCCTGCTGGTACTTCATACAATTTCCTTCACATACACAAGCAGTCGAGCGAATTGTGAAACTGTCATGGCAGCCTCCGAGAAAACAGTTGGGCCTGAAAACAGGGATAAATTCATAAGAGCTACTCTAGAATCCAGAAAACACATGTCGAAATTTGAGACAATAAAGGATTACAAGTAGTAATGCTATTGTCAATTGTATATTTGAAAAGTAATAAAATTTCTGATCCCTTTAAAATGAGGTAAGTGTGACGTGTATTATTTATTTATTTTTTTGAAATTTAGCCTTTTATTTTCCAAAATTTGGTGTTGCTGAGGTAGCAGAAGATATTAACCTATAATTATAAAAAATAATTATAGTTGTTGTTGTCAAAAATAATAACTAGTAAGCACCATCCTTAAACTTACAGCGAAATTTGGAATTTTTTATGAATTTTTAAATTTTAATCACTTTTAGCCCAAATTTCGGAACTTTCAAGCTATTGAGGCGACAGAAGATATTAACCCAGAGTTTTAAAATTTCACACACGTATTAGTGATGGGTGTGCGCAAATTTTCCCCACTACCGCTAAAAGATTTGAAAAATTTCGATTTTTTTCGATACGCCCTAATACACATGTCAAATTTGATTAATTATTCCAAGTATAGAAAGTTAGATGTATTGCAAAGGCTGGGTTGCCTTTTTTAACTATTGAACTATATTAATAGAACTGGAGTGATGACTAATATTCTGCGACTCGAGGGGAAAAACGGTTCCACAGAATAGGGGCAACCTCTTATAGAAGACGAATCACATTGAGTATTTTTTTTGTCTAGTTCAAAGATTTGACTTTTAAAATAGTTGGAAAGATGGCGAAAGCTTGTGAAGCGTATGTGTTCACAAATTTATTCGGAGCACTTGAAAAAATCCAAAAAAAGTTGCAATTTCCATTGTAAAATCATTTTCTTTACTATAAATTATAATTAAAAAAAAAAAGAAAAAAAAAAAAGAAGAAATAGATTTACATGAATTCCAGATACAGTCAAACATCCAAAATATGGACAAACAATAACCGGAACGATCTAATACCTGGACGTTTTTGGTTCTTAAAAAAAAAGGAAAAAATAAATCAAAAAATTTAGCACGTCTGTTATCCAATTGATAGGTAGCAAGGGGAAGTTGTGAGTTGATGTTAGGTGGGGAATGGGGGGGGGGGGGCAGTAGCAGAAACTTTTCTGCCAGTCTGCGACACTAATTAGAGTATTAGAAAATAATTTGCAGCGTAATTATTATTATTTTCAAGTTTGCATAAAATACAAAAGCACCTTATTTGTCAATTTTACCAAAAATTCCTGTTTTACATAAACATAGAAATTTCTCTAAATAAATTAAATATTAAAACGGAAATATTTAAAAATATTGTATCTCAAATTAAAATTCTAATCATTCTGTATAAATTTAAACCAAAAGGCAAAAGCGATCTTCACACTAATCACGGACATAACGACCGTCACATCAGCTCAAGCCTATGCGAATGACACCAAAACGGCAGTGCAATTCTCGCCAATAGCTGCTACTAAAACGGCTTAAACCTACGTGAATATTACCATTACTCCAACGCAAATATCGATCACCTTACCGGCGTAAATCTCGGCAATTACACCAAAGTAACAATCCGCAATAACGACCATTATACCAACGTAAGTATCGGCGTTAGCGCCTAATATATCGGTAGAAATCTGGAAATTTATACAATAGAGACGCTTACACTATCGACGTAACACTTTACGAAGTTGACTATCACAACTACGTAAATCTCGATGGTGACAATTATTGAGATGCAAACCTTCGAAATAGGGGTTATTATATCGGCGTAACACTCGCCGAAAAGGAACATCGCAACGACGTAAATATCGGCGATATTTCCCGTCTTAGCAACGTGATTCTCGGCAACAGCGGTCCTTACAGCAGCATAACTTTTAGAGAAGCTAACTACTACACACCAACGCGCGAAAGCACATAGAACTTATTATGTTTCTATACAGTCTCCTTAAAATCGCGCATGGAGAGCATCTCGATCCCTCTTTCATGAAATGAAGTATCGCGCATTTGCGTTGACTCAAATCACCCTACTTAGAAATCAAACTATAGAAGAAGAAAAAAGGGATTTTTTTTTTTTAAAGTCCGATTTGTAAAACGATCTGCAGGCTGCTGGAAAATCTGCGACGTCCGTCTTCCGTCTCGCATTTTCTGCTACGGGGGGGGGGGGGGGGGGGGTTGGGGGAGGGAGGACCAAGAATATTTCAGCAAGGTCAAAACCTCTAATCCCGTTTTACTGGTTCCTAAAAGAGTAACCACAGGCAGGGTTTTTAGGTGCCCATGGTAGATTAAGACTAGTTTTGGTGATTTAGGTTTGGGATATTTACTACATCCCTGATTTAATCATAATTTTCCTGAATATTTTTAATTCAAAATGCAAAAGTTGGAATATTTGCATTTTGAATGAAAAAATATTCAACTTCTAGTTCAGGAGGTGCAAGACTTTAAAAAAGAAAACCTTAAACAGTGGTGAAGATCTGCAAGTTTGGTAAAGGCATTCTCAAATCAACAGTGAGGAGCATTGTGAAGGCATGAATGGACATACCCATGGGCACTTTAAAGAATGCTTAGGAAAATTTGTGGCCAGTAACTTTGTTTTGTGATATTATGGACATTTAATATGCCAATAATGAAGGTTTTTGTACCTCAAAAGACAAAATAGAAATGCATGAATTAATGGAATTAGAAAGGAGCTTGAAAGGGACCCAACTTGAAAGAAAAAGTTATACCAGAAATGCTCAATTCCGATGATGGAGCACCGACTGTTTGTCTATTATCAGAAGGCGAAATAAGGCTTCATTCGAAATATTATGCGATAGTCGATAGTGAAGAAAGCGGTGCTGAAGTTACTAAAAGCACAATTCCGCTTGATGATTTGGTAGAAATTTCAGACTCAGCAATAAAAAGTCTGGAACAAAGGAACTTTATAACTGGCCAAGATATTATATCCGTCTACAAAATTAAGGAGAAGTTATTGAACCAAAAGGCCAAACTCTACAAAAAACTTAATTTAAAGGAAATATATAATAAATCTAAATGAGATCATTTGAGCTTTAAAAATTTTCACTGTTTAATTATTATTTTAATAAACACTTGTATTTTTTTTATTTTAACTTTTGGTGTAAGAGAATACTGATTTTAAATTGATGATCTAACAACCAGAATCACTGAAGGTCGATTTTAAGTACACAAAACACTTTGCAAGTATTATTCTTGCGTTAAAAAGATTGTCTGAGCCACAAAGCAAACAGCATGGTTAAAAGATTCAAAATAAGTAACATAATTCACAGTGATTACTTTAACAAAAGTAAAATGGTGGATAATAATGGATCAGTAATTGATTGAAAGAAAAATACCTTTTCGATAATAGATCCTGTATCCTGTTAGGTTGCCATTTGGTTCCATAGGACGTTTCCAAATTAAATATAAGGCACTTGCACCCATAGGAATACCTTCAAAATAACTCACTGGTCCAGGTGCTATAAAAAGAAAACATAAAAAAAATATGCTACACAAGGAGATTTAGACAAACATCTAAGCATTTTATTTCTCTTAAAATTAAATCTGTTTTTACATACACAGAAGAAACTTAATTTGGAATGAAATGTATTCAAGATTTAATGATTAGACCATTGGATTTGGATGTCAAACCACCTACCCCACCTTTGTATTCACACAAAAATTACAATGTTTAACCAATCCAAGAAGCTCTGCTACAGATAAACCTTGTGAAATATTATCTTCTCCCCTTAGCATCAATTTTTGAGTATCAGACAAAGCATATTACAATTGTTCTTCTTAAACTGTAAATCAGCAACTTACCATTCAAATTAATATCTTAATAATTCATTTGATAAATTCCCTTAAATCAAGGATTCTAAAAATTCAAGAGGGACATTTACACAAAATCATGTTTTCTTTGCTTTTGGCAAAGTTTGAGATTGCTTTGAGCACAGTGGCAGCTGGTGCAGGGGGCCAGGGGGGGCCTGGGCCCCCTCACTTTTTTGGACCCTGGCCCCACTTACATATATGCTTGTTAATATTGTTTTGTTGTGGGATTTTTTTAATATTTAAAAAAAAAACAGCTTAAAACTTATTTAATCTGTCATTAGACATTAACTATTGTGAAGGGAGCAGGGAGCTCTTGCAACAAACTCGAAAAAATGTTAATCAATCACAATCATTACTGCAAAAAAGCGACCCTTCGATGCTAGTTTTCCTGGGGACAAAATGACCCCTTCTTCGGATGACCTTGAATTTGAAACTGATAGGGCATATAAGGATGCGACTTTCACATGACATCCTGTTTTGCCAAAGCATAAATACAAAATTTCTAAAACATCCTTGATAGCTCTGCTCTGGGGTGGATTTCTCTGTAAAGGAATGGCCATTTTTTGTAGAGACGGCGATTGCATGTTGGTCCTCTAGTACGACGGTGCGAAAAAAGTGGTTACAATAAATATCCATTGCATTCATTTTCGCACTTTGTTTTTCAAAATGTAAGAGTAAGATTTTCTCTGCAAATTGTTTTTATTTAGATATTTACTTTTTTCCCGAAAAATGTTTGAGTATTTAAATTTCGTCCATATGATCGGAAGAAGTGATTTATCTCACATTAATATTTGATATCCTATTAAATTATTAACATAACTTACAATCCGATGCCATCAACGGAAGAATTTCTATATAGAGAATAAAAAATGTTCTTCTCTAAATAAGTGGCGCTCCACTAGAACTAAGCCATCGTATAATGCCGTGTTAAAGTTAAACGTCACAGTTACAGAATTTTCAACACCCCCCTCCCTCTCTCCCAAATAATATGTAAAATGTAGATAAAGCAAACCTAGTTACTGTTACCAGAAAAAAATTTCATGAGCATTTAGTAAAGAATCTGAGTTATGAACCTACACCATTTAAAAAGCAAAAACATACAAGCAATTTGAAATCGTCAAATAAAATTTGTGCATTCTTAAAATTGAAGAAACAATATTTATTCTTAACTCAGGTAGGATCCAAATCTCAAAATAAATTCTGAATTAAATAATATATTAAAATTTGAAGCTAGTTCATTGTTTGATCAACTTCTTTTCAAAATATCAAGAATCATGGTAAAACACCTATTTTTAACTATCGCTATGTCAAAACTCATTGACCAAAGGCAATATATTCAATTGACATGCGAAACGTCGTCGAATCGAGCCCCATCGGATGTTTTGCAGGTTGGTTTCAATGTAAGTAGACATCTCAAATTTGAAATGCATATGCAATGCATTTTTCAAGTAATTATTCATCCTCAAATCAAGTAATTATTCATTTTATCATGAATTTAAATTAAAACTGTTGAACTGGTCAATATAACAATACCTTTGACTTTGGTTGCAAATTTATAAATATTGCCCATTCTAAGTTAATGGCATTTTTCATTAGTTCTAATGTTAAGCCAAAATTATTTTGCATGAATTGATTCATGAAATATCATTGGCTTGAACATTAGGAGCAATACCGATGTCTTTAAAATGATTTATTTAAATTATTTTAAAACAATGTAAAATTATTTATTTAAGTATTTACTCTAAAGTTACGAAAAGTGAAATTGTTGCTGTCAGCATTTTTTTCTTGGTTTTTTTTTCTATGATTCATGTAATATTTAATGAAAAATTTTCCCCTGTGATTTCTACAGAATTTTTAACCAAGGTTTTGACTTTATTTATTTTATAACTCTTTTTTTTCTTTTCCTTAAATACAGAATAGAAATTGAGTGACATCGGTTTTCATACTTTCACTTATTTTTTTGTGATTAGTATTTTAATTTATTATGATGTCAAACAAAATAAAAAAGCCTTTGCTTCTTACACTCTTGGTATCTAATCCAGCCACCTGTATTGTACATAAAATGTTTTATACTGTTGAAAATATTGAATATTGGTAACTTTTCTTATATTAAAAAAGTTTTATCTTCAAGGCTGTTTAACTTTTACACTTCGTCCAATCGACATGAGTTCATTCTTAATTTAATAAAATTATTATTTATAACATGCTTTTCATTATATGATCTGGAGTAATTAGTTATATTTAACGGGTGGAGGGAAGGGGGGGGGGGGGAGCAAAAAGGTAAACTTTAACACTTTTTTTTTTTTAATTTTAATTTTTTTTTTTAAATCTTACAGTGAGTCCCGATAATATTGTACTTATGGCTGTTCCTAATCACTGACCACTGGTCATTGAGATAGCGTCCAGCTCTTGGTAGGCTTCCAGGAAGATCAGAAGATCCTTAAAATAATCTCCATAAATAAAAAATTTAAACCCTCAAATGCATAGGCAGTGGTAAGGGGGTGCAGATCGCATACAAAAGGGTGCAGAGCGGCTAAAGCTTCAAACCAGGAATTTTCAACCGTGAATGAGTATCGGATTTCTTACGGAACAATTTATAAATAGATATGCCTTAATTTTACGTTCAATTGAATAATTTGAAGCCTGTACTTTACTTTTTTGCCTAGGAATTCTTCGCTTCATTTTTAATTTTCAAAAGCAAAAGGTGCAAATGCATTCATTTTACCCTTCCTGATGTCGTCCATTCTCAAACGAAACGTCGCATAGTTTTTGTAATAATAATACCTTTTATTGAAATATTTACTTTATCAGATATCAGTAGACTTAGATAATTTAACTGTTTAATAATCTTTTAGTTTTGTTTTCCCATATATATTTAAGTAACATTTACAAAATTACATGAAATTCATGTGTCTTGATATTTGCATGTTTTTTTTCCCCCATGACATGCAATTGTAAGGCCCTCTCACTTTTAATACCCACGAGCCGCCATTGTTTGAGCAGAGTTTTATTTTGTAGTTGACTGAAAATTTTTACTTTTGAAATTACAATTGTAACTGTTAAATCTATATAACGTAAAATGAGAAATATAATTCTAACAAAATATAAAGCAATAAGAAAATTAAAAATACAAAGTCGTGATTATAAGAATTGAAAAAAGAAAAATGCAGTCGTAGTAGAGCTGGAAGAAAAAAAAAAAGAAAGGAAAGAAGCTTAACATGGAAATGACGAAAACCGACAAAAAACTTCAAATTTGCCAAAAATTAGACAAGGAAAACAACTTTGATTATACTATATTGATAAAACGGGCAAATCTAATTAAAAACCCATTTTTTAATTTCTTAAGTACTGAAAATAATCATTTAACTTTTAAATAAACTATTATTTATATTCTTAGGTAAAATGTAAAATTGTTTGTTAAGTTAAAATAAAAAAGAATTTTACAGATAATTTTAGGTAAAATTGCAACTTTAAACAAGGATTATGCAGAAAAATTGGATAATAGGGACCAATTTTCTTGAAGAAAATTATATTAAAATTTTAGTCATTCTACTTCAATGGTTCAACCAAATGGTGAAATTGATCCTCACATTAGCACTAATCACAAACATTGTGACTATCGTATCAACAGATGCCCTAGGAAAATGGTATAAATTGGCATCACAAGTCCAAGTGATATATCAGTGTAAATTACTATCACTCCACCATAAACATCTAGGATAGCTACCACCACACAGGTGAAAGTCTCAGCAAAAGTGTTTTTTTTTTTACATAACGGCAAAATATTTTTTTAATTAACTGCAAAAAATATACTAATATATATATTTGAAAGAACTCTAGCTTAATGTAGTGTGGGTAAGTGTTTATATTTTAGTTTTAGTTTATATAAAAAATTCTATTTACCTTTCAAAGTAATCACTTACTAATATGAAATGTCTTTGGGAAACATAAAAATATCAAAGATAGAAAACTAATAAATGTCTCATGCATCCCTTTAAAACCTAATACATTTTCCATACAGAAATTTTTACAAAACTTCCTGTGTAGTCTTAAGAACTTTCACATGCTTTTCTTTAAAATGTTTAAAAAAGGAATATCAAATAAATTTATAATAATAATAATAAAAAAAAAATGCATGTCTCACTTAGGCATCAGTTTCAACATTTAAATGTGAAATATCCACAGGAACTTTTGGATTCAAAAGGGTTTAATTTTTAATGTTTTTGGATGAATATTAAACTGCATTTTCTTTACATACCTATTTACAAGTACAGCTTTTAGAAAAGAAAAAAAAAAAGAAAAAATCCAGAAAACACTCTTCTACTTTTGATTTGACAAAACACATTACACCATATCAACAAGTTTATATTTTACCATTTTCATATGTAGGTATTAATACACTTTGACTAATGTGTATTTTTAATGGAATGTTTATTATTAAGCATTTCCCTCTAATATCCACTTTCCCTAATAAATGTTCATAATGGATGCAAGAGTTTTCAGTAAAAGATTTAACACTAGGTTTGCAACGTTTTCAGCATTTTCGAATAGTGTGGGATCAAATATTGATTCTAAAAATAAATCCCTCCAATGCCATAAAAAATTAAACATGTAAATTAGAAAGACATATATTTGGCGTGAAAATAACCAAAGGTAAAAGGTCACCAAGAGAAACTAATGCATTTTACCATGAAAAAAATTATAGCCTTATTAAGAGTGATTGTTTTTCTAGCGCATAGATCACTTTCAAAATTCTTTGTAACAAATTATTGGTCAAAATATTACATAAAAATATTTGTAATTCAGGGTTGCTACAGAATTTGAGAAATAAAATTCCCTGATGTGTGCTACAATTCAAATACCAAGTAATGGAGAATTTAAAAAAACATAAATTTAATAAGTAAATTTAATTCTAAATCGTCAAAGTATCATTGTGCCATAATAAATTTATGGTAAAAATCAAAACAAACATTTTTAGATGAAAAATAATGGAAAACATTAATTAAAAAATACGAAATTCCCCAACTTCAGCCATATTTGCTAACTTCAAGGTAAAGCAAAACCAGTTCATACTTTCTTTTTAATTTCAAAAATAACACAAATAAAACATGTTATTTTCTTTAATATATGTCACATGCTGTTTCCTGTTCATAGCATAATAGCTGTGCTGCTAAGTTATAGGATCATCAGAAATCTAACAGAAATAATTGTTCCAGGCATAATAATAATCCCAGATGATAATAATAATAAAAAAATAATTAAAAAAAAAGCGGAATATCAACAGGCAGTTGTGGGTGGGATATCGATGGTTTGGATTAGTTGCCAAGAGTAGAAAAAGTTCGGAATCGTCATTCTCCCAAATCAGCCAAGTAGATAGATATTGAGGGCTTTTTAGGTGAACTTCTCAAAAATTTCAAAATTCCATGATTAAAGGTTAATTTTGTGAAATTCCCTGACATTTCCAGAAGAGTGAAATTCCCTGACATTTCCCTGATTTCCAGGTTCTGTAGCCACCCTGTAATTGTGTGTTGTATAAACAGAATGCTAGAAGCTAATTAACGAAACTTGAAAGAAAAAATAAAACATTGCTTTTTTATTATTAAAACATATAAGAACTTATTTCTTAGTCAAAATGATGGTTCCAGTGGAGAAAACATCAAAATATTTCATTATTAAAATTTTTTTAGTTTGAATTCTCATTGAAGATGTATTAAAATGAGATGCATTGTAGTTTCTATAGAATTGAAAATGTTGTAAATCTTTAAACAATATTTCAGGAGAGGATGTGTTGTGGAAAATTGGTCTATGGGGTAGGGAAAGACTGGTGATAACGTTTAAAAGATTTGAATTCACATGCTTTGATAACATGTACTAAAAATCAAAAAATGCAATCTTACTTCCTTCAGGTGTTAAAAAATCAATAGAATCAGAAGGTGGTCCATTGTATACATCATTAAAAGCACAAACTCGAACTACATTCCTTGAGTAAGGTCTAAAAATATTAACAAGTGCTTCAGTAACATTTCTAGGAACAACGACTTCACGTAAATGTTCCTCAGTTTCTTCTACAGTCCAAGTTTGAATCTGTGGAGAAAAATTCATGTCATTGTAACTTAATTTGAAAGTAAGGTAGAAATGAATAGTTTTGTAGGTAAATTTCTAACTTTTCTCCATTCTGAGAAATGAAGCCCCTTAAAAATAAATAACGAATCGAAATGCTTTTTAATAAAATTATTACAAATAATACAATTAAAAAAATTAAATACAAAAAATTCCAGTATTTAAAATATATAAACTACTACTGATTTTATAATCAGGATTCGTAAGGCTTACACAACTCTTATAAAGTTTAAAATTCAAAGTGAAAAACTTTAAGTTAAAAACAGGCTGGCCCAATTTTTTAATTTTTTTTTTGCAAAAAAGCAATCAGTTAGTGAAGTGTGGCTTAACCTCTATGCTGTTTCTTGCTGTAATTGTTTGATAAAATTATTTTAAGTTTATTTGGTTGTATATAATATTTTTTGTCTAAATAAGCAAAAGAGGTATGTTGACATTAGGCACTGTAAGTTAGAAATAACCTCGGAGACAAATAAGCATTTGGGATAAAAGTTTTATCTATACCTGTTTCATGTAAAAGTGGCATGAATGTATATAATATTTTATGGTATTTAATTTTTTAGTTTGTTGAGCTAATTTTTCTCAATTTACTACTGTATTACATATCTTTTCACTTTCTTATTGTGCATACAACAAAAGAATTTCAATTAATAAAAACGGTTTTGTTTTTAAAAAATTCTGTCTGACAAAATTTACTGTGTTATTACCGTATATGACAATAACGATAGAAAATCACATACCTTATATCCCCTGAAGTGTCCACGTAATGAATCTGGAGATACTGGGTCCCAAACAAATACAGCTGACTTTGCATCTCTAACATGTAAAAGGCGGAAATTGAGAGGGGCTTGTGTAGGAACTGAAAAATTTTAAACACATTTCATGAAATACTAGGGTGGTTAAAATTTTTTTTTTGTTTTAGCTAGAGTCCAGGTTACCCACTATTTTATTTAGACTCACCAGGAGCATAATGCTGGAAACATTTTAGCTTTGAACTCAAATTCTAAGAGGGTGCTCAATGACCTCCACAATTTAACATTACCAGGCATATAGAAAATGCAACAAATAACTTAGTGTCAAGAAATATGTTGAATTTTTACCAGAAATTTAGTTTGTTGTATTATATATGTATTTATTATTAATTCTAAAATGTTTTATTATATGTAGTATTATTTCTGATAGTTATTTACATAATGAATGGCACTGAAGCAGTTTGTCTAATTGTTTCACTTGCAGATGCTCTTGGTCACCATCTATCTTGCAATTCAGTTTCAAGAAGCACTATTTAGCATACACATAAAAAAAACTTGGAAGGATATGCAGAATCAATTAAGGTGAATTCAAACCAAATTTCTTTGTAGTTGCTCACTGGCTGACTCTTCCCTGAAATGTGAAAACGTTGATCATTATCTAGTATTTGTATCTTAATAAGCTTCTCGGAGTGCCAAAAATGACTGCTGGAACCGGAGAAAACACAAATAATGCTATAATATTTTACTGAGAGAATGAAATGTCACAGAATTGGTTCAAACAATATGCTTGAACACTGGAAGTTTATAACAAGCCTGGATACTAGAAGTTTAAATGGAGAATGTGCTTTACTATACTAAAAACTTGAATGTGACCTTCTCTGGTTAACTTGTTGCTATCACATAATGGTATTAGTTGGGCAAAAACATTTACTTTAGGTTTTTTGTCTTCAAGTTCTCCAGAAATTCCAATCTTTAAGCGATTCTAGGCTGTTTGGAATGGTGTTGTGACCAGGACCAATTCAATATGCTCGATGGATGACTAAATTATAATATGTATTAAAGATATATTTATTTTGAGATTAGTAAGATGCTTTTAATCCAACAGCGAAAGAGGAAATTTAGATTTTGTACAATTTGAGATTTGTACAATTTGGTGCTCTTTTATATGCAAAAAGTATGGGTAGAAGTACATCTTGCAATTGAAGCACCTGAAATCAATTTCAGGTTTTTGAAAGATCTTGAAAATTATCTATCAATAGACAAAGTGATTACGCTTTCTGTTAGAAAAGTGATGGAATGTCATACGCGGTGTTTATCTGCTGATTTGGTAGGACTTTATCTCTTTTCTAATAGAGTTTTCATGGAAGAAAAACAAAAAATTGGAGAGCGAATGACAGCTATGCAAAAACTTAAGAAGCGTAATGTAAGACAAGCGTGGCCACAAAATTCAGGGGGAAAAAAAGTTCCCTGATAATCCCCTGATTACTCCGACAGATTTTTAAAAAAATCCCTGATTTAACGCTAAACTTTTCGTCAAATTTTGTCAACTTTTCCAGATGTGTAGACACCCTGATCAAATAGAATATGTATGCTAAAAAGATAATACATCAATTTTTTAAAAATAGCTTTGGCAGTAATGAAAAGTTTAAATTATCCAGTAACATTAAACTTCTAACAATTACTACTACAATTTTCCGGAAAAATGGCACCAACATACGGATGAACGGGCAACCGTACTTTCGGAACAAATAAAATTTCCCTGATTTTTGTGAAATTTTAAAAAACTTCCAGACATTTCCCTGATTTCCAGGTTCTCTAGCCACTCTGTTGAGATTTTCAAAGATAGTGTGCGACTGTCAGATTTTGCAACAAGGAGAACATCAGAACTCTTATCTCGTATAAATATAGGAAAGTTATTTTTAAGCATTTTTCTCGACAAATGGAATGACAATGATGACTAACATAAAGGAAGAACACAGCTTCAAAATGTACAGGTAGTGAATGATAGTGCAGAACGAGGCACTACGATCATTGATGATTTTAATAAAATCACAACAAATTATGAAGATGAAAAGCAATTCTTGCTGCAGGTGCAGGGCTGCCACTGACTGTAAGCTTTGAAAATAGTTGCTTTAGTAGCCCCAGATGTTAAAAATAGTAGTCTCAGAAGTTGAAAATAGTAGTCACTTTTTTCAAGTCGACAGTTATCTTGCTTTGAAGGTTTAAGTGTTCAACAAGATCGGAAAAAACTAATGATTAACATAAAACACGAAAACCCAGACACTCCCCGTTATATATATGGTCTTTTGATTCAAAATAGTGTCTTAATATCAAGTAAACATGACATCCATACGATAAAGACAATGTGTCGTAACACTCATAACGATATTTTATCGGGTAAAACGTTAAAAAGAATCTAATATCCAGACTCCATGCCTTCTTTTTCTATTAAGAGCAATAATAATAATTTTCTTTAAACCTTCAGCAAAAAAAGTTGAATTTTATCCAAAAGCGACGGTAAAAATCGACTGGCAAAAAAATTTATACATTTTTTTTTTTAAATTTCCCAAAGTCAAACAACTTTTTGGCAAAAAAAAAAAAAAAAAAAAAAAAAAGCTTCAAATTCAAACAATTATACTATACTAGCTAAATACCCGTGCTTCGCCATGAAATTTTACCATGTCCAATATTTTAGCCAGCTGTGAGGAAACTATTTGTGTTGAAAATTTCAGAAATGTAGCCCCGTTAGAAATCGTTTTGTAAAATATTTGTTAATTAAAAACAAATAAAATTTTAACATTCTGTTTTTCAAAAGTTCAATTAGAAGGCTAAAACTACTTATATTGAAAATTTCAGAGCTGTATCTCTACTTGAAGTCACTTTATAAAAAAATAAATTAATTAAAAAAGAACTAATTAAAATTTTAACATTCTGTTTGATATACATAAAATTAGAAAGTCAAAACTTCTTATGTTGAAAATTTCAGAGCTCTACTCCAATTTTAAGTAGGTTTCTATAGATCCACAGACAGACAAATAGACAGACACACAGCTTGTTTTATTATTATAGATTGACAAAAACAGACGGATTTTCAATTTTTTTAAGGGTTATTCAAAGCAATTAAATAAATTGCTTCGAAATTTAAATTATTTTTTATAAACTTAGCTACAATATTAAAATTTTAGTCGTTCTTCATCAATTGACTTACACGGCGAAATCGATCCCCACACCAACACACATCACGTCTATAACACAGGGGGTCAAAGTGATAAAATAAGAATATATAGGATTTAAAAAAAAAAATATAGGACAATTTAAAAGATCAAATAACTGCACACAGTATCTACTGAACTTAAAAATTAACTCGTTATATTGTACTTAAGAGAATAGAAAACACACCTTTAAAAAAAAAGAAGTCGCCTGATCCTGAATATGTCATCCGTTATTGCCTCAATATTCCATCCCTAAATCAAGTTTTATTAATTACATTATTAGCAATATAGAGTCTTTTGCTTCCAGCATCAATAACTGCTTGAACTACTCCAATTTCTTTAAGTATTTTCTTTTTATCCCTGTTAGCAGTCTTTTGTTGGTTCCGATTTACTATTCAGTGTCGGTTGGATTGGCGGCGAAAAGTGGGAGATTTAGCGCCGAATGTGGCGAACCGGGGACTTGGTTTTCCGGAAACCCTAGTGACCGTTTGGATTTGACAACACAGCGTATTGACGTCATTTTTTTTTAAGGGCAAGAGAACTGCCTATGGTTGCCATAATTAGGCGCGGTTTGATGTAAACAATACGTGGTGAAGAATCCGTATCGGTTGGTTGTTTTCAGATTATCTGGCGCCGTCAGCAACACGAGGGCTATAATGCGCCGAAACATTCCTCATTAGACAAGCCAACATACATTTACAAACACCCATGCCTTACACGGGACTCGAGCCCGCAACCTAGCGGTCTAGAGGCTAGCACGCTAACCACTATACCGTTTGATCGGCCGTATCGGTATTGGAATAAAAAAATCGCCATTCGACATCTTACAGTAAATCTTAACCCTTTTGTTTCCTTCATCAATTATTGACTGAGCATTCAAAATGTTCCCTGCAAGTTAATCGCAAGTTGTTTTTATCCGTTTTCCTCAAGGCAGAGTTTTGTTGCTGCATCTCTATCTGTATTATGACCAATTAATTTACTACGTTGGAAGAGAAAACAAATCTGAAATTCAAGACCGCGTGCAATGGAAAAGTTTACATGTTTACATTTTACAACACCCGCGTCCACCGGTCCAGTAGAGTTGAGTTGTAGGTTATTGCAGCACGTGACGTCACAAGAGATAAAACGCCGCCGTTACAAACATCGCTTTCGATCGCGCCAAAGAATCATAAATATAAAAAATGGTAACAAACGGCGCCGTTATTACGAATTAGAAAAAAATATAGATCGAATCAATATAGAAATATAGGATATATAGGACAATTGTAAAATATAGGACAACATAGGACGTTTTTGCCAATTTTTAAAAATATATAGGACATATAGGACGTCTGCGACCCCTGATAACATCAACGGAAGCCTTGATGAAAAACCCCATTACAACAACGCAAATCTCGGCAGTTATAGCATCAGCACCAAAATGGCTGCACAAATATCGGGAAAAGCAGCTGTTAAATCTTTAAATCAACGTAACCTTTGGCGAAAATGACTATTACTACAACGTAAGTATAAACGATAGTGCCTTCAATACCGATGCAAATCTCGCAACGAGTCTATTACATTAGCGTAGTACGCGGCAAAATAGTCGTCACAACAACGTAAATCTCGGCGATCATCAGGCATATAAGCCTAAATCTCGGCAACAGCGGCCATTGTATCGGCATAACAATCAATAAAATTAACAATCACAGTAACATAAATATTCATGATAGAGACAAACATAAAAGGAAGCAGTGATAATAGTGGTCATTTTACCGGAGGTTTTGGGAATTCTGAATGTAGGCAAGGATCCATAGCGATCAGACTTTAAAGCAAGCACATGACACACATGCCTCCCGTAGAAATTTTAATGTGGATTTGCATTTATCTCAGGAAATTTTTGTCAAAAAAGCTGAAATAGGCATTACCGCAGAACTATATAATGTTTGATTTTAGTGTGGATTTCATCCCTGTTAAGTTAAAGAAACAAATGCTTGCTAATCACAACCGTCTTGTTTCACACACAAATAACTTCCACTTCGGAGCTTTGCTTATATTATATTGATAAATCATGTGTGGATGCAAAATGTCGTACAATACGCTTCTCCTATTTCGTGATTTTCAGTACCTGGTGATTGACTTGGGAAAATAACAAGCATTTCTTATACTTAAATACTACAGCTACATTGGCAAAGTTAAGCGACTTTTCTAACAATAGAAGAAAACGATTTATAATGACGTGTTATCAGGTCATTCAAACTGTGCAAAAGTAGATGCCCCATTGGCTAAGTGGTAATCCTCAATCGCTTAATGTATAATTTCATCGGTATTTTTATGCAAATATGAATTTTCAATTGAAAAAGAAAATTGTCTATACTGATGGCATTTTCTTTCGGAGATCACGACAAATTAATTTTAGTCAACAAAAGTAAATAAAGGCAAAACAATTTGATATTTGAAAATATATAGTGTATGCTGTTGAGCTTTGCACGACGTAAGATAAAACATAGGAACCAAACAGATAGGCGAAAACAACCGTGTTTGATGTCGCAAATAACAATCGCCCGTGCGCTGTTACCAGATCATTGGACTATAAAAACGACCACTCGATCAATGAATATAAACTAAAATTAATCCCTATTTTGATAACGTTTGCTCTTCGCACCACCTTATAAATATAACCGTTTTGACAAAACTGCATTAGTACTCAATAAACGATTTTTTTTGTTCGTCCTAACTATCGGACTGTAATTTCTAAAAAAATAGTCGTCTTAGACCAAAAATAGTTAAAGGTTTTGCTTAAAATAGTCGTTTTGGGCCCTTTTTTCATTGAAATAGTAGCCATAGTCGCCTGGCCACTAAAATAGTCGCTTTAGTAGCCTTTTTAGTCGCCTGTGGCAGCCCTGCAGGTGGTAGAAGCAACAGAAAATGCATTCCATCAGAATCCATGAAAGAAAAAAAAAAGGGGGAAAAAAAGAAAGAAAAAAAAACACAGTTTTAGACACTATTAAAGAACAAAACATACTTACATTTTTTATATTTTACTTCTATATTAACTTATTTTTTGAAAAAGATTGTAAAATAAAAAAATATGAATAAAATTTAGTTTTTTTATCGAAAAAAAAGTAATAGAAAAATTACAATGGAATTCACTAACTTATGAAGTTTGTGGGGGTTGAACACCCACTTAAAGTTGAAATTGTTCTAGAATATTACTGTCCATAAGTCTAAAAAATTTGATGGGTGGGCTGGTATGAATGAAAAACTTTATTTTTTTACATGTATTGTTGAACTATCTTAATTACTAAATTAAATGCAAATTATTATAAATAGGCAATTATTAAAAAGCAATTTTACCAAATTGAAATTAATTTTTGCAACATGAACAGAATAGAATAAGGTAGTTAAAATTAAAGGTTAACAATATTGAGTAGCATTCATTTTATTTACAGAAAAAAATGTATAACCTTAAAGAAAAAGAAAGAAGAAGAAAAAAAAAAAAAAAGAAAAAAAGAGAAAAAAAAAATTCTGATTATTCTAGTGTAAAAGAAAATTAGGTAGCAAATAATTTCTTGATCCTTCATATAATAATACTATGGGTAGATATTTAACTGTTTCCCATGAAATAAAAACGGCAAAATTTCTTTTATACTTATAAAATACATTAGTAAATATATCTAACCATCTTCTCCAGAATAGCCTATTATTTCTGGAGGTACTGGGGCTTGTCCTCTTCGATTATGGGCTTCTACTTTAATTCTGTACCTTTTGAAAGTTGGTTGATAGTCAACAACTTTTTGATTTTGTCGCCAATCAGTAATTTTTTCATATTGCCAAGGTGCTTGAGGATCATCATCACGTTTCCAGAACACTTTGTAAAAGAATTCAGGTGCATTGTGTTCAATAAGAGGCATAGGCTAAATATAAATCAAAAATTCAAATTTTAAAAACAGGTATGTGTTTAAAATAGTGAAGTCAATTACTATTTAAAAATCCTGTGATATACATGCAACAGTTACCAGTAATTTTACACTGGAAATAAAGAAAAATTATGAAACAAAGCACCAACAAATTTTCAAAGGTGCAGTGAGTTTTCTAAAATAAATTAGGTCTTCATGTCTTCTCTTAAGGCTACAGCATCTTTCAAAACCTGTTTAAAAATATTTCTCGATCATAAAACAGAGCAAATTAATTTTTAGAATACAATGTTTTAATTAGCTATAATAAAATAATTGAATGTTTGTGTGATTCTAAGAATTTTATATTTTTTGTTTACAAGATAAATGGACTGTGAAAATAATCAGTTAAATTATTGAAAAAAAGACAACAAAAAACATCAATCTAAAAGCTGAAAATATTACTTGTAAACATTTCTTGAGTGATAACACATTTGCTTATACAGGGTTCGTACAGATTTTTTGAAAACAAATTCAAGGACTTTTCAAGAACCTTCCAAACAAAAAAATAAGGACCTTAAAATTAAATTAAAAAAAATATATAATAGTAATGTTCGACGACGAAAATATAGCATATAATTTGTGAAAAATATTGCATTTTATTTCTTACTCAAGATACTAGACAAAAAGTTCATTTGAACTTTAAATTTTTAAAAAATAGGAAATATTTGATTGGTGCATTCAGTATCATTTAAATTCGAAGATGTCATTTTTATTAAAATTTAATCATTTTGTCAGTTACATCAAATACAACTTTAGCTACTGTATATTAAGCAACGATTATTTTATTGAATTGTGTTTCACAGGACGATTTCAGTATCTGAACTTTTTTAAATAAGCAAAAAACGGGTTAAATCTTAGATGCGTGAATAGCATCTAAATAATTTGTTAATCACTTATTAACTGAAATGCATCCAGTAACCACGGAGCTAAGTGCAAATTCGGATCATAATAGTCTTTATAACGATAATTCTTGTTAGTTTCTAACTTTGCTTGACAATAAGGGTTCGAGAGTGGAACTTGTGTTCCATGGTGTGTTTGAAAATCAATAATCCAATATATATTGCTTTTCTAACTTTCTAAATGCAAAGTTATTTTTGAATTTAGAAATCAAAAATAGTAGGATATACGACCCTAATTACTACAAAATTTTTTCAATAAATACAATTGCTTAGATTGAATAGTTAACCTCTCATCATGTGATGTACAGATTACCAATGTAAAAAAAAAAAATCTTCTCTAAAGCCAACCTCATCTGATCCAGACGGTATAAAGTTAGAATCCTCACATTTAACCTTCCGTTAGTCACGCGCGCGCACCTCACAGATGCATCCCTACACTTTTTCTTCCTCTGCCTTTATTTTTATTGAATTACTTGTGATACGATTTTTTAATAAATTTTACTATTTAAATATATTGTTTAATACTTTATCTCTCTAATGAATTTTAAATCGGTAACAATCAACTATTTAAACTAAAATAAATTTCGTTTGGCTTTCAAAAAACCGGAAACACCTCATAGGTGCAACGCGACTAACAGAAGGTTTAAATCGTGCAAACATAAGTGTGACGTATCACGTCATTGCTAAATAAGAAAACATCCTAAAATGGTTGGTTGTCTTCAGATTATCTGGCGCCGTCAGCAACACGAGGGCTATAGTTGGTTGGTTGTATTCAGATTATCTGGAGCCGTCAGCAACACGGGGCTATAATGCGCCGAAACATTCGTCATTAGACAAGCCAACATACATTTACAAACACCCATGCCTAACACGGGACTCGAACCCGCAACCTCGCGGTCTAGAAGCTAGCACGCTAACCACTACACCGTTAGGTCGGCCATCCTGAAATGAAAATACTTCTAGTATATCGTAAAAATTATTGTATTAAGAATTAGTTTCCACATTTCTTTTTAATCATTATGTACCTTGAAGCAAGAGCTACCAATGTTTCTATATATATATATAAAAAAAAAAACTTATTAAAATGTTAAGTATATAAGTAAGGATATCTTTCTTTACATTATTAATGGTTAGAAAACAGCAAAGTTAAACGTATTTTAAATAGATGCATCACTTTACGATATTATGTGAACTATTAAGCAATAACGCTGAAGTGGCTGAGCTAAGAAGGAATCGAATAGTTGAACGTACAAACAAACCAACCTTAAAGGCAAAGAAAAGGGCAGTATACAGTGGGTAAAAAAAGTTTCCGTAAGAAAGCCAAAGTTACCAATAAATTAGCATAATTTCTACTCTTTTACTTCATATCTTCAGTAACTACTGAAATATGTTTAATTTAGTTATTTAAAATAAGTTTATAATAAATGTCTGGTTTTACAAAACGCAGCAAGTATTTAAATTGAAATATTTAGGAGATGTTGCTAAGTGCCATGCAAAAAAAGTTTCCGTACGTCCTATGAAAATTAATTCTGACGTCTTCCGCAATAGACGTGCGGTAAATTTTTAAAACTGGTGTCATGAAGACATGATAGCAGCAATTTTTTAATTTTAACTTGTAGCTGATTGTTTAAAAACGGAGTTCCTAAACCTATTTTTGAATTGGTGATTCAGTTATGAAATGTTGGATTATCTATGAAAAAAATTGGCAAAATCTTTAAGATATTGAAGTATATAGTACAATATATTATTGAAAGACACCGTGAGCTTCAAACTTTTGAGGATAGAGTTTGATTCGGAAGATCTTCAAAGCTAAAACGCTTGCATAAAAGAAATATACTATTGTAAGGTTCAATATAATCCGCGAGTAAGTGCACCTGATGTCGCACATGGCTTAAGAATTGATATAAACATTGAAGACAATTCCCAAGTGGCCGACCAAACGGTATAGTGGTTAGCGTGCTGGCTTCTAGACCGCGAGGTTGCGGGTTCGAGTCCCGTGTAGGCATGGGTGTTTGTAAATGTATGTTGGTTTGTTAAATGACGAAATGTTTCGGCGCATTATAGCCCTCGTGTTGCTGACGGCGCCAGATAATCTGAATACAACCAACCAATTCCCAAGTGACAATTTATGAGCACTGGTTAAGACATTTTGCTTTGGAATTTCAAGATACACGTACCTAGAATTATTTCCTTCTACATAACGTAAATTGCCTACACCAGCAGCTCTCATACACCCCCACACCATAAAGCCTCCTCCATCATGCTTGACAGTTCCACATAAATTATAAGTTAACATTTGTTGATTTAGTTTTTTCCTGATCATAACTCGATTATCTGACCCTTTGATATTTAATTTTAATTCATCACTAAAAAAGACTTTGTAAAATCGATGCGCTTTTTTCTGTTACAGGTACTTATATAAGGCTTCTTACGGGCTGCGAGTTCATTCAGACCAGCTTTTTTAATAACATTTCTCACCGTTTGAAATGTCACTTCAAAGTTTTTGTCAATTTTTAAGCCATGTGCGACTTGAGGTGCACTTCAGGGCCGTAGGGAGGGGGGGGGGGACCCCCGGGACAACCCCCCCCCCCCCGAAATTGTGTAAAATCTTTCTTCACCACTTCCCCTTCTTTACTTTTCTCTTTTTTTCCTTCTTGAATCCAAGAAAACAAACAAACTTGCAATGACGACCACCAAAATTGCAAAACCATAAAAAAAAAAAGTTAACTATGACGTCACATAGAAAAACTTATTTTTTGTTTTTAATCTGGTTAGAAAGAAGCGTTCCGAAAAGAAGTGCCTGAACTTTCAATGATTGATATTTTTCAGCTTGGTGAAAGCATTTATCATAACATTTATTATTCGCAATCGTTACAATGAAAAGAAGTAAGCAAACATCATTATTTAATTTTATGCCTTCTAAACGAAGTTGTGCAAAAGTTAGTTAAGCACATTTCGAGACATTCCTGTTTGCCCCAAAAAAGTTGTAGAAAACTTTTCAAAAACTTCTCGGCGTATCCTGTTGTAGATGGGAGCACAGTGGTTCACTTTTACAGTTTTTTTTCTTTCTACTTAAATGGAAAAGTTAATTCACCTGAATATAACTCAACTCATAATTTTTTAAGATCATAATTTTTAATTCATGTAATTAAAAAAGAAACATTTTATATGTGCCCATGAACTGAACTTAACGGTACAAATGGGACTTTTTAATTAATAAATTACTTAATTTTGCAAGATGATGTAATGCAAGCTTAAATGTAACAAAAAGTTATCAGTTTATATAAAAAATACTTATCATAAAATTACAATTGTAAAAATATAAACAAAATGAGTAAACAGTAATATTTGAAAATGAAACTTTAAGACTTTTTATGGCATTGTTTTATTTCCTTCATAATGGCCTTTTTCGAATGTATTTTTAATGGGTATCTTTATATTTTTGATGTCTTCCTTTCTTTGATTTCGGATTTCCAGTTATAAAGAATGGACGAACCTCTTCTAGAGTTTGGATAGTCGACTTTATTTATTTGAAGTACTTCAGATTGATAACTACAACCTGGTCTCTGAATATCTTTGTCAATTTCTTGAGATGTCAGTTAAAAAAGATAACTTAAATTCATGGTCTTCAAAGATATTTTCATTGTTGTATGTATTTGCATTAATAATTTTAAATCGAGAGACTTAAACTCATATTACATCGATGACCTGAATAATTATTATACCGGTCATCAATGCAATATGAATTTGAGTCTCTTGCTTAATGAGATAAAATCAAATATGAAAAAAATCTGCTTTGAGTGGTTGCAAAACTGCAACTTAAATCTTCCACCTTAACCCCCCCCCCCCGAAAAAAAATCCTGGCTACAGCCTTGGTGCACTTATTCGCGGATCATCTTGAACATTGCAATAGAATATTTCTTTTATGAAAGCGTTTTAGCTTTGAAGATCTTCTGGATCGATCTCTATCCTCAAAAGTTTGAAGCTCACGGTGTCTTTCAATAATATATTGTTCTATATACCGTAAAATGGGGTGAATAGGAACAGCGGGGTGAATCGGAACGAAACTTCATGAAATTACAAAGAAATTATTATTTTACACAAATAAAGCAGTTTTATTAATTATATATATATTTTTCATTTGATTAACATGTTTTTAATCTTGGAACATGTTTTGTGGAGTTTTCAAAACTGTCCTTTTTTAAAAAAAAAAATTCTGAAACAGCGTGCATACAATCCAATTAGTTTTAACCTCTCCAAAACTTATCCCGTAATTAATAACAAGTACCAGTTATAGACTTAACTAATATATTTTTAGATAAGTATAAACATCCACAACAGCATGCCATACTTAATATAACTTGGTATTAAAAACTTTTTATTTTACGAATTTTCATGTTTTGCCCCATCTCGATTTTGAGATTTGCGGGGTGAATCGGAACACTTGAAAAGTGATATTAAAAAGCTGTTTTTGGCAAGAATATGTTCCACACAAGATTCAACGACTGAATAAAAGTCTAATTACTCCCTTCAAGATAGTAATCAAGATTGCAAGCTTGAATAAATGTCAGAAGAGGAGCCTAGTTTCCGCATGGCAGAAAACCCGATTGTTCCAGTGGTTTTTACTCTAAATGACTTCTTTATCTTTAAGTTATATGGGAAAATGTATGAAGACTATGTGAGCAAAGTTTTACACCCACAAGATTATTGCTATATCAGTGTGTTTTACAAAAAGCGCTTATGAACGAAGAGATTTTCTGAAACAAATGAGGATGCTTTTCTCCTTTCTCAAGATATTTTAAAGAATTTGCAGTCATACAACACGCAAACATAAAGTAAATTAAAAAGTATTTTTAATTTAAAAGACTACTTGGATAAGTTATAGGAGAGTTATATAAGAGTTGATACGCTTTCAAACATTTGATTTGTTTTGACAATAATTGACAAACACAAATTTTATCCGTCATATTAAATGATCTTTTTATGATAATTTTGTGTTCCTATTCACCACAATGCATTATTATTTGCTTTTTGCCACCCTGTAAACATTTAAATAAGACCAGACATAAATAGTAACGAGTGTTCCGATTCACCCCTTTCTGCGGGGTGAATCGGAACACAATGAAAAAATTCTAAATAAATTAAAATCCTAGTTTTTACAAAAATTTTTGGGTTGATTCTCAAAGAAGGTAAGACCCAAGTTTCTATGTCAAAAATATGTTCCTTAACGATCTTATTACAACCGATTATTACTTTGAAAGTTGAAAAGTGTTCCGATTCACCCCATTTTACGGTACTTCAATATCTTAAAGATTTTGCCAATTTTTTTCACAGATAATCCAACATTTCATAACTGAATCAACAATTCAAGAATAGGTTTAGGAACTCCGTTTTAAAACAATCAGCTACAAGTTAAAATTAAAAAATTGCTGCTATCATGTCTTCATGACACTTGCGTACACTTCAGTTTTAAAAATTTACTGCACGTCTATTGAGGTTGGTTGGTTGTTTTCAGATTATCTGGCGCCGTCAGCAACACGAGGGCTATAATGCGCCGAAACATTCGTCATTAGACAAGCCAACATACATTTACAAACACCCATGCTAACACAGGACTCGAACCCGCAACCTCGCGGTCTAGAAGTTAGCACGCTAACCACTATACCGTTTGGTCGGCAGTCTATTGCGGAAGACGTCAGAATTAATTTTCATAGGACGTACGGAAACTTTTTTGGCATGGCACTTAGCAACATCTCCTAAATATTTCAATTTAAATACTTGCTGCGTTTTGTAAAACCAGACATTTATTATAAACTTATTTTAAATAACTAAATTAAACATATTTCAGTAGTTACTGAAGATATGAAGTAAAAGAGTAGAAATTATGTTAATTTATTTGTAACTTTGGCTTTCGTACGGAAACTTTTTTTACCCACTGTATAAGAGATAATAAAAAATCTCCAAATCACAATTGCAAGTGATTCAAAATTTAATTCCATGTCAAGTAATTTGAGGCAATCCTTTATACAGAAGGTCTGTAAAAGCTGCGCCAAAATCACATTGTCGAGGGTTTTCTGATACGAGGAATCATTAAGCATTGAAAACAATTACAAATTACTAAATAAAAATATATTTCCCAACTTTGCAGAAAGATAATGCGTTGCAAGTAAAAACAAATATATGATGAACTTTAACAATATTTCACCTGAACGACTTCGTTAATTTAGTAAACGACAACCTTAGCACAATAACGCCAACCAGAGCGGTTCCGTTAGGGGGAAGGGGGAAGAGAATAAACCCTAACATTTTTAGTATGCGAAACCATCACAGCGCAAGCCTAACAACCATCAAATAGGCAGTTTATCCACAAATTCCAAAAAATTGCTGTAGTGTATGGTTAGCTTGAAATTAATACCCTTCATAACCACTGGATTAAACAAGATCGTAATAAAACTCATTTTGTAATTGAAATATGGGAAACACAGTTTGGTTGGTTGGTACACTGAAGGACATCTTTAGGCACAATAACGGTTTATCAGGACGGATCTGCAACTTAGGTGGATTCCGAACCACAACGAACATACGAGCCTAAACCAGGATTCGAATCCGCCGCCTTTGTCATGCGAGGTCAGAGAACTAACCAAACAGCCATCAGATGGTCGAAATACGATTTGGACACGCTAGTTCGGTTGAGTTACTATACTAAGGTATGGTGTATTCTCGTTACCTGAAATGTTAACAAATATTTTCACTATTAAAAATTGTAGAACCAAGTTGCATTAAGCATTGTAATTGTGAGACAACTTTCCATTTAAAAGACAGTCTCTATCTTGCTATCAAGGTACAAACTTCGGGTTAAATCCTTAATTTTCAATCATTCTATTGTGCATTTGACTCTCCGTCAAACCCGATCATACAATTTGGCGCAGTATGGCCCTCGTGTTGCCCTTGAGCCGTTAAACTTAACCTTTAACTGCTGTAAGCGGTCTGATAGACCGCGAGTCATTTTTTGTGGAATGCTTCCACGCCCCTAAAATATCGCATCTTTGACTTTTATTTTAATTTTTCTGATACAATGTTTCTTAAACTTTAAACTGATGTTCCCCAATTTGTTGGGTGCAGTATGGACCATGTGTAGCTCTTGCGCAAAAAAAATCAAACCACCCAACCACAGCAGTTAAAGGTTAAACCAAGCAACCCGATAATATAATCTTCCCCGCCCATATAAACTCTTTAAACACCATGAATATTTGGATGCAGGTTAGTATATCAACGATTATTTCACAAATAAAACATTAAATAACACCTCGATTTAAAAAAAAAAGAAGAAAAAAAGGATTTTGCTGACAACTAACCCTAACCCAAAGTTTCATCAACGATAAGAGAATGCTAAACCAACAACAGTAGAATTTAGTGTAATTTTACGTCAAAAGCAGAAATACCAATACAATCAAATGACTTCTGTTCACATTAGTTAAGACCAGGAACAAACACTTTACTTCTCCAATTCAGTTTTCAAACCATATTTGAAGTTTAAAATAAGATGGCAATAAAATAATATATAAAAACAAAGTTTGCATTATAAATCCTTTATATGCATTGCCAATTTTTATATTCGTTAACACAGGAGCCGATTTTGTAAACAGCGTGTGCTTGGTATTTGCATCTAATTTTAAATATCAAAAGCACTTCTATCAGCAAAATGTGCGGCAAACTAAGTTTCAAAATTTAGTTATGAAAATGTGCATTTATGCTCTCATATCCAAATATCACTTATTTATTCTTATTAAAGTAATTTTTTATTTATTAAAAAAAATCAGCAACAGGAAAGAGTTTCAACAATGGTCGGTTCAATGCTTTTTTTTTAATTCGATTGGATGACGACAAGTTGGTTTATTAGTATTCCGTAAAATAAACCTTTTAATAACAGTTACAACCGCAAAATTTGATAGAATTCATCGTCATCGACATCATCAGCTAAGTTTCAGCCCGATTGGATGACAGCAAGGGGGTTAATTAGGCATCCGCAGATTTGCACTCCATCGACAAACCCACAAAATAGAAATAACATAAACGATTTAAAAGTCGTAAATTTGGATATATTTGGCAGCAAGAGTCCCGATATGGTTAGTAGCGCAAATATTATAAATAGACTAAAAAATACAAAATCAGTGAGTACTTACAAAAAAAGATCCTAATGTAATTGTTTTAACGCTTCACCTTTTATGATTCGTATTGTCCGAACAACCGCATAGGAACGATGTTACTGTTTCATGTTGCAGAAATATTTTGAATTATTAGTTTTTTGTTTTAATTTTGGCAGATCTATATTTTTGTACACTGAACGCGGTTGCAACAAGAAAAAAAGTTTTAATAAATCGAAATTTAAGTTGACAACGGTGACCTTCACTTACCAGCCATGAAATCCTTTACAAGGGCAGAAGGCTCATACATTTTACTACTCAAAATAGACATGCCCAGGAAAAACAGTTTAATAGTTGGTTGGTTGTTTTCAGATTATCTGGCGCCGTCAGCAACACGAGGGCTATAACGCGCGGAAAATTCGTCATTAGACAAGCCAACATACATTTGCAAACACCCATGCCTAACACGGGACTCGAACCCGCAACCTCGCGGTCTAGAAACTAGCACGCTAACCACTATACCGTTTGGTCGGCAACAGTTTAATAGATGCTCATTTCATCATGAATAATTTATTACTATGATGATCCTCACAATTCAGAATTACATTATTTATTATAAATACTTTTCAACTACGGAAAGAGAAAATAAAGGGAATTAAAATATGAAAGTTTTTTTTTTTTTTTTTTTTTTTTTTTTTTTTTTTTAATTAGGAGATCGCGATATTTTTTTTTTTATGGAAGTTTCTGAAATACACACGCAAAGGAAAAAAAAGGAATAACAAATGTCAGTTATTTTCAAGAACTTTTCAAGAGCCCTTGGAGACATTAAGTAAAAATAAGGAGTTCTTAACGACTTTCAAGAACTGTACGAACCCTGTTATACATGACAACTTACGATCGGTAGCATTAAAAATAGATTATGAAATGTAATTCGATGCATTGAAAGATATTTTCTCAACTTAAATCTAAATTATATGATGAACTAGCTGCGTGGGCCGTGTTGCTGGGTACCTGTTGAGGCATATAGGTCTTTAAATTTAACAATTCAGGTTATATTACAGGATGGCCAGCATAAAAGATACGCTTGATTATTTTCAAAACACAAGTTTGTAATCGATCATTGTTTAACAATCTGAAACACAATTCCTCTTTAAATGTGGGGTTTTGCTTACGTAAGCCATCCTGAATAATTATTACAAAATAAATACCATAAAAACAAAAGACAATACTCGTGACTATTTTGTAAAAGAATTTAAATATTCATTGAACAACAAAATACTTAACTTGCCTCACATCACATTATTAATGTATGGTACAGATTTCAAATTCCTGCAAAATAAAGGAAACCATTGCTGAACAAAGACTAAAAATACAAAATTACAAACCGTCCATGATATCACAAGGTTATCTGGTTCTGTTCCCCTTCCCATAACTTTGTCAGGATTCTTTTCTGGAACCATTTCCGGTGTAGCACAGTGTTGAGAGGGTCCACTTGGCTCACTGGGTCCTATCTTGTTCCGTGCTCGTACTCTGAATGTATAATTAGCCCATGGGCTCATTTCAATCTGGAAATAAAATATTTAATAAATTATACATACAATACATGGCATATGTATGTAGTTAGAAAAGAGGAGAAGCATGTCCAAAGATTTCTTGGGGACTACTGGCTCATTCTGGATGAATTTTTTTTGTAATGCTAAAACTTTTTCAAGTTGTGTTCCGTTGATCATTTTTTTAAATGAATGTTTTTCAACAATGTCAAGAATATCAAGTACAATGGGAAACAAGCAATTGCATCAAAATCCAATGCAGAGATTTAAATGAAAAATTGTTTTGAAACTTAAATGTGTGAGGTAAAAGACAATAACTTGTTTTCCAAAAACATCCAGGACAAGGTGGCCTCAAAATTCAGGAACAAAGTTTCCTGATAGATTTCTACAAAATTGCCTTGTTTTACAGCAATTTTTTTTTTTAATTTCCCAATTATTCATGATGTGTAGCTACCCTGATCTGATCAAATAAAACATGTATGATAAAGAGATAATATGCCTATTTTTTTAAAAATAGTTTCGGCAGTAGAAGAAATAAAATCATTCCATAATATTCAACTTCTAACGATTACCACCATAATTCTCTGGGTAAATGGTGCCAAAATACGGGGAAACATATCTTCAAAACAATGATAGAAAATTTCCTTGTTTTTTATAAAATTTAAAAAAATTCCCTGACATTTCTCTGATTTTTTTTCCAGAATCAGAAAGCTTTTCGTCATTTCCCTGATTTTCAGGCTCTGTGGCCACTTTGAAGGAAATCCAGTAAAATTATAATCTTGTATATTATTTCTGGACAGTGACTTTTGGTGACAATCTCTTTTTCTCCTTTATACAAAACCAAAATTGATGTATAGTATGCCAATTTAAAGGCTAAGTCCTTTGCTTCTGAAAAATAACTTGTTAGTAATTGCACATTGTGTTATTTATTTAAAAATTGGAGTTAAAAAAATCAGAAGTAGTTAAATTGAGAAGTTGTGATGGCATACAGTAGATGAGATGGCAGCACTATAGAAAAAAGAAAATCCTAACATAAGACCATAGAGGCACAATTATTTAAGTACACAATTGTCTCAAAAGCAAGTGAATCAATTGAAAACGTTTAAATTAGATCTTCGTCTTGTCAAAGTAAATGTACCATGTTATAAAATCCCTTTTCTACAATTTTCTGGGAAATATGTTAAAAGCTTAAGTGCACAATATAACAATAATCATTTGGTAACATTAGACATACAACAATTTGTAAATATTTATTTAATCTCCTACACATACACTCCAACATTGGCAATCCAGCCATCAGTAGCACTTACCGTACTATTGCCATACCAGACCCCTTAATGTATTTGTAAACGCAGAGTTAATCCCAGAAATTAAAAAGGGCAGGATGCTGTTTTCCAAAAAAAAGGGCCATCCCTGTTTCCGAGGCCAATTACAGAAATTGGTATCCGGTTTCCTCCTTCTTTATTGTTTTACCATTCAGACCACTGATCTCTACCACAACTTCTGGATTGCTTATTAGCGGTTTCTGCTGTGCAAGCAGATGATGTCATTTGAAAACTTCCCCCCATGATGCTTTAAAATAGATTGCCCATAGTTACAAACAAATTTGAACTAGTTTTGGGGGAAGTTGATAGTATAGATTTCTATGGTGATTATTAAGCCTTCTTCAACTTCAAGTCCGTAACCAAGCATGAGCTATCCAGAAGTTGTAGTAGTGATCAGTGTTTCAGACTCCCAACCACGATAAAATTTTAATATTGATTTTTTTTTAATTAATAATGCTTAAAAGGCAGTTAATGAAAATTTTGCTCAGACACTCAAGCGATATCAAAATACATATAAAATGCTACAGTCCTACTTCGGATGGAATAAGACTGAAAAAATTATTTAAAAAAAAAAAAAAAAAAAAAAAAAAAAAAAAAAAAACATGTACACTGGAAAATGTTCTTCAAACATTCATTTTTATTAAAATATTAATTAATAATACTGTAAAATTGATATGAATGTTAAGAACTTTTCACAACCTACCTAAGTTTTTTTTTTTTTTTTAAATCGGAAATAATCCGGCATTTTTAATGAATTCCTGTGATATTTGATTTTAAATATAAATCTGTCTTTTAAAAACAAATTGGCAACAGGTAAATTACAAAAAACATTCCCCTAAATTTAATAAGAAGGCATCGCGATTTCACGTGTCCGAACGGAAATATCCTTCTTAAATGCTCGTCAAATCTTTTTTAAATGCTTAAAAATCTCGAAATCTTTGATTATTTGTCCTCTTCTTGCATGGCTTTTCCACATCGGAAGCCGGATTAAGTCATTTTAAGTAACAATCCATTATAATCACGTTCACGTATTAAAAACAATTCGAAATCTGAGGCGCGGTGAAAATTTGTGATCACGATCACGGTTCAAGTTTTTCTTCTTCAAACTATTTTATTTAACTCACTTCGCTTCGCACAAGAAAAATATAGGAAATGTGACGTGACGTCACTTCGACAAAACGATCGTCCTCCTTTTTAAGGAGAGGAGAGGAAAATAATATTTTTTTTCGTCTTCTTAAAAGTGCGGAAAATATTGAGTGGGAAATCGAGCAAAAGGATATTTAGAGTGATTTCATTCCGATCCGTAGCTTTTTGCTATACGTCCGTAACTCCGTAGTTTACTACTAATTTCCGTGGCAACTACTGAAATTCCGTAGCAGTTGGAGTGTATGCCTACAATATTACATTGCAGGGATGAGTTTGGTAAAAAATCAAAAAGCTGAAAGCAAAAATCCAAAAATTTTATGCGTAAAACACATTTTAAGCTATACTTTAAAAATAAATAAATTCCATGTGCATTTATAACACTGCACCATTTCTGTCTGTCCGTGAGCAAAAATGGTTTAAAATAGCGGCACCTAGACGTAGGGATACACTTTGTGCTGTCATCAGGCATGGTATAGCTCCAAAGCAAAAAAAAAAATAAAAAAAAAATTAAAAAAATCCAGTGAATTTGATGAAAACCAGCAAAAACTTCAAAATTTCAACAAGTCAAACAACTTCAAGCAATTATAACACATTGACAAACAGGACAAATTTAATTAAACCCAGTTTTCTAAATTTTCAGATTACAAATACTAAAAATCTTAAAATCTAAATTTTTATTCATGTCATTAAGCTTGTTCAGTAAAGTAAAAAGTAACAAACAATTTTACATACAATTGCAGTTAAAATAACAATTTTAAACACAGATTATTTAGAAAAATTACAATTGTTACTCCTTTTCAGAATATTTTTATACGAAATGATACAAAAAATTTGAGTAATTCTGCATAGATTCAAATCAAACTGCGAAATTTAACCTTAAACAGGCATTAATCACGAATATGGCGGCTATCGCATTAACGGAAGTCTAGATGAATAGCTACAATTCGGTGTTAAAAATTTCGGTAATAGCTGGTATTGTATTAGCGTAAACCTCGGTGAAAATGACCATCACTTTAACAAAAGTATTGTAAGCAATACCGGCGAAAATCTAGGTATCGGCAAAAACGAACATCGCAAAAACGCGTATATTGGCGATAGCGTCCACAATATCAACACAAATCTCGGTAATATCGATCTTTTCTTGGTAATACTAGTGCAAATTTCGGTAACATTGGATATTACTACAGAATGGCTTTCGACGAAAATTACTCTCACGCCAACAGAAATATCAAAGTTAGAGTCAAATATACCGGGGCAACACTCAACAATAGCGCTATTGGATCGGCGTAACACTTAACGAAAATTACAATCATAACAACGTAAATCTCGGCAATAACACAATTCATCATGGTAATATTGACATTCTTTCGGAAACATCGGTGCAAATCTCAGATTTTACAACAAGGTAGCACTCAGCGAAAATGACCATCAAATAAACGTAAATATCAGTGTTAACGCCGAATATACCGGAACAATTCTCAGCAATAGCGTTGTTATATTGGCGTAATACTCCGCGAAAATGAAAACCACAGCAACTTAAATCCCACCGATAACACACGTCATAGACACACAAATCTCGGCAGTAGTGGACATTACATCAACGTAATGATTAGCGAAAACGAGCATCACATACCAACGTACGTTTACACGTACAACAAACGATAATTTCGTGGATGTCAGACTTGAAAGCAAGCATATTATTCGTATACGTTAATCGCGTGAATGAGTATGAAGGAAATTCCATTTTGAAAAGAGAAAAAAGGCACCAAAGAATCAAATTTCGGCGCAGTTGAAAAAGTATAAAATGCAAGTTTAAGTGCCAATCTAACTAAAGAGATGCATTTCAGTAGATTTTTCTTCTTGGAGCAGGAATGCTGTAGAGTTTCCGTTCTTCCCGATCGGACGGAAGGGAAGCTGCGTCACGATTCAGCCTTAGAAAAAAGGTTATTTTTCTATGGGATAGAAAAATCGGGAAAAAAAGAATTTTTTTTCAGAAATTAGAAAAGCGGAACTTCCTTTGAAAAAGCGGAATTATTTTTTTTCTAAAAAATTGAAAAAGCGGGATTCCGCCACATGGCGGAACAAACTCATCCCTGACATTGTTAAATATTTTAGCAAATAATATCTGGAGAATAAAAAGTACTGTAAGAGGTTGAGCAAGTGTGCATCGCGAGAAAAACTCATTTTATTTCAATGATGCATTTTGAATTATGATTGGAAATATTGCTTATGTTTATTCCAGAAGAGATTTGCAATTAACAGTTTTGTCTTCAGACATTGAGAATGACATGAAAATACAAAATCAATCTATTTTGGAATGCACTAAAATGAAAATAATTCTCACTTGACAAATTTCCACTTTATGAAATAGGCACAAAATTAGCCATAAAAAGATATTGGTTTGAAAACAGTAAAATTTTGAAAACTTCAATATTGTGATTAATCACTTATAGATTAGTACCAATTAGCCTTGAAATTTTTATTGATTCACTAATATGCAAGATATATTTGTTTGGTTCTGAATTCTATAATTAATTAAATGTATACTTCAAACAATCAAAATTTGTCGGAAGAATAAAATATGTTTCTTTATGAGCATTTAGGTTATTAAAAGATTTTATTCTTACAACAGTGACCATCCACTCAACATATCTAATTAATGCAACCCGATTTATGAAATGCGAATTTGTCAGAGAAATACTGTTTTTCCTATTGTTATACATAAGAGGAGTAATGGTTCCCAATGAATTTTTATTGGAGAACCTTAGTAAAAAAAAAGCAGTTATGTGAACGTAAAAAAAAAAAAAAAATATCTGTTGTTTCTAATCTCCCTTTTGTCTGACGAAGTCAGACAATATCAGTGAAGCCATTGACATTAATGAAGTCTGACACTAGTTGTGGACAGTTATAAATGTCCTCCCAGTCCAGTCCAAGGCAGTCCAAAATGTGCTGAGGTGATGCCTGTTCTTTTTGGCATTTAGGGCAAAGAGGAAAATTTTTGCTTCCCCCAGAATATGTGAGGCCTTTAAGGTGACCACTAGCAAGTCGGGACAGACGGGTATTGGTGTGCCTATCACAAGGAAGAGATAGGGAGTGTCCTGGCTTTTTGGCTTTATACCATTCGTGAGATGGAGGTATATGCCATTTCGCTTTATTTTGAGCTATTTTCTTTGAGTATAACTCTTGATATGTGAGTTCTTGAGTAGAGAGGACAGGGTGTTCTAGTCCCGCCTTAGCAAGAGTGTCAGCCAATTCATTTCCGTGGATGTCTACATGTGACGGGATCCACTGAAAGTGCACTTTGTGCAGTCGGGATATGCTCTTGACTTTGCGTATTATGGATAGACTGGTTTTGTCTCCCACGAGGGCCCAGTTTTTAAGGTGTTGAATGGAACTTCGGCTATCGGATAGAATCCATAAGTCTCCGTAGTTGACCTCGCCAAAGATATTCTCTAAACCCAGGTCAATTGCTATTAATTCGCTTCGAAAGACAGAGCAGAAATCTGGATTACGTTGTTTAATAGAATGTTTCTCTACGGGCGTTTCTATATAAATTCCACTGCCTGCCTGTATATCTATTTCGATGCAGTATCAGATACATTAGTCGACGTATTCATGGGAGGAAAAAGCAGCTTCTGTTGTCCGAAGACTGGAGCACCTAGAAGGTAGAAGACTGTCATTGCTCCAAAAAAAAAGAAAAGAAAAAGGGACCGCTCCTAACATGGAGAACAGACGAACAGCCGATCTTAACATAAATACAGACGCTGCGAAAAGGAGTGAACTACATCCCAGTCAGGCAAGTGCTTTATTTAAAATGGCGGCACTTACTCGCCATTGTCGAGTTGCCGTCTTAGAATATATGATACATTTTATAGAAATCAGTTTGCCAGGCTAATATAAAAAAATATCTGCTTCTCTGTAAATGTAAATATTCTAAGACAGACAAGTAGATGAGAAATTATGCTAAATATAAAAAAATAATTTCCTCAATATTTCGGCCATAAGAGATGACAACCTCTGAAAAATGTAATCAGCAAAAAAAAAGGGGGAAAAAAATTGTTTTTAGTAAAATTAAATTTCAGTTACAAAATTAACAGTATATAAAAATATGCACCTCAAAAGGTTAATTCTTAGTTGTATACTTGGAGGCAATTAAATACATGGTAAAACTCTCAAGCAAATATGAATACAGGGTACAGCTCTCAAGCAAATATAGCTGAACATCATGCAAAAGTGACTGAAACCAGTAGAAAAAATCAGAGTTTCCAAAAAATTCCACAAGTCTAACAATATTCTGGCTATTAAAAGATACATATTTAACCCTTTGCACTCCAGGCCATTTTCGCGCGGAGGAATCAGCGACTCGAGACATTTTAGGTTCGGTTGGTGTTTATGGATTTGCTTCATAGAAACTAAACACAGTCATTGGCCTTGCATCGAATTTCCGCATCACACCTAATGATCCTCTCGTGGTTTGGCATCCAATTGTGTGGCGCCTGAGAGGCGCCAATGGAGTGCAAAGGGTTAAACAATTATATTATATTGAAAAACAGATAAATTTAATGACACTCAGTAACTTTTGATAACTTTTTAAACCACAAAGTACCGCAAAAATGACTATTGAAATTGTTATTTTATTAATTAAGCTAAGTTAAAAAAAATAAAATCAATTTCATATTTTACAAATCCTGGTTATAACATCAGCATAACCCTCGGTGAAAATGCCATCACAACAACCTAAATCTTGGTAATAGAATCCACCATACCAAAGCAAATCTCACAATAGTGAGAGTATTGTCAAATTTTAAGAGCATTGGCAAAAGAATGAGAAAAGTTATTTTGCTTAGGTCTTTTCCATAGAATTTTAAAGAACGTCTGCAAAACCAGTAAAACTATGAAAAATCCATGAGTTGGCATCTCAGCATAACCGCCTTTCTCCCAGTTTATGAATATAATTCACTTACCACAAAAGAAAAAGTTGATGCTTGTAATTTTTATAGAGTCTAGCATGGTTTGTACACTTCAAGGAGAAAAAAATTCAAGGACTTTTTAAGCACTTTTCAAGGATGCGTTATCAACACAAATACATTTAAAAAAAAAAAAAAAAATCCAAATTTTTTTTATTGGTAAACCGTGCACGTTCAAATCGAGAAAATACAAAAAAAAATTGTAGTTTTTTTTATGTTTCAATGAAAGAAAATTTTAAGGTTACAATAGGAAAAAGAAAACCTTCCAATTATCATGTCCCATAAAAACAGAAGTAAAGTAACTAGCACTCACTTGGTAATTACGCCAATATCGTATGTGAACATCCATTTAGTTGTCTTGTTTTATTATATTGAGACTTTCGTCAAATAATAATACAAAAGTCTTAATGATTAAACTGTCTTCCAATCTACTCTAAAGGCTTGATTACAAATACTGTATAATATGGTATTTTTTATAAGAAATAGTTCGAACAATCCTCATCGAACTTCTTAATAGAAACTAAATCCATTTGTTACTCTTTGCATAGTTTTTTAAAGCACTTTCTCCCATCATAACATTTTTTACACACAAAGTACATAGTGCAAATCTAACACATAGTCATCAATATTATATTCTAGCTTTTCTAATCAGCTTGAATTGAAAATGCATTTCCTTGCCATTTTTAAACAGTGCGCAATAAATTAGCACACACGATACAAAAACGAAAAAAGAGATCATGCGACTTAATCAGATATTCCAGATATGTTGCGCATGCGCAGCGATGTACTCATCAACGAGGAGGTTGTATTCAGATTATCTGGCGCCGTCAGCAACACGAGGGCTATAATGCGCCGAAACTTTCGTCATTAGACAAGCCAACATACATTTACAAACACCCATGCCTAACACGGGACTCGAACCCGCAACCTCGCGGTCTAGAAGCCAGCACGCTAACCACTACACCGTTTGGTCGGCATCAAAGAGGAGGATTGACGAAATTTTTGTACATTCAACTGCGATGTTTTCCTAGTTGCTGATTGACTTAATTTAATTTAAAAGATTTTGCTCACTTTGTTGAAAGTTTTTAAGATGTTATATTTTTAGAAAGTAAAATGAAATTCAAGCACTTTAAACATATTTTTACAGAATTCAAGGTTTTCAAGCACTTGAAAATGAAAGATTTTTTTTCAAGCACTTTTCAAGGTTTTTTAAAAACGTACGAAAAATGTCTATGTTTAAGTCTTTTCCCATCTAAATGCTTGTTTCACTAAAAGAAACTATTTTTGACACTAAAATTTTGTAAGCAGAACATATTCAAATAATAATAATAAAAAATAAAAAAAAGGGAGGGATATTTAACAATTACAAAAAGAAATAAATTGTAATAAAAAGCTAGGGAAAAAGCACAATTTAGCAACTGTAAACAAAATCAAACATACTTGAGTGTGAGTATCAGCTGCTGGAATATTCTTAAATGCATCTTCCCAAGTGTCAGGCGTAAATGATGTGTTATACTGAATGGAATAACTTAATATTGGAGCCCGTCTGTCACCCATTGGCTTCCAATCCACTGAAGCAGAAAACCCATCACATTCAATATTTACTATGCGGGGAGGATTAGGAACATCTGTAAAGAGAACAAATTAATTATTTCAGGTTTGGCAATATTTAGTATTACAAATAATGCCAACTTTGTGAACTTAGCGTCATTTCCCAAAGTGATAGATAGAAGCCTTCTACCATTTATTGTTTCAACACAGGACTACTCTGCAACCAGCAAACTACAATAGTATGGTATAAATGAAGCTTCCTTAAGACAAACCATGATGATTATCAGGGCTTATGGAGCATACAATGAGGTTAGGTTATCAAAATGGTCATGTCTGGAGACAACCCTTGATTAGCTATTTACTTTACTTTCATTATAACAGTGGGGATGTCAATCAATGACAGTTACGATCCACAATGGACATTATGATGACCATCATAAATGTAAGTGTCGTCCTTAACCATCTACGTGCCAGGCCCCAAAAATCTGAAAATTTTTACATGCCTTGTCGGGCATGTTAGTCTAGAAAATGCCCGAATAAAACTTTTACGTGCTCAAACATTTCATTCATATTCATGTATCTAGTACTGACAAGTAAAAAAAAAATTGTTAGCAACATATATACATTGACATTGATCTATGCTTACACTAAAATGAAATAAGCAAAGACACTACATTAAAAATATTTTTACATTATACATTAAAGTCACTGATTTTGTTCTGAAAATACAAAATATTTATCTTTTGAAAGGTATTTTTGATGAAATATTTACATTTCTGGCCGGGCATGTACGAGAAAAAAATACATGCCCGATCTGAATTTTGACATACCCGAGGAATGTCAGGCAATATAATTTTCGAGCCCTGCTACTTGCACTTTCAGAAATTCCTCAAGGAATATGCGTCTTAATCAAATGTCCCTAATTTAGAGACTTCTTTACTTAACAGAAAGTTAAATAGCATAAGAAAAATGTAAAATCAGATAACAGTATTTACAAAATTTTTAGAAAAAATCAAGTGCATTTCCACGTGGACTCCCTTAGTAGCCCTGAGGATATTTGGTCTGTAGTCCAATTCTAGCCAAGTTCATTGCAGCATTTCTGTAGTCACAGTAGCAATAGCAGCGATTATTGATGGACGAAAGTCTTCAATACCACAGATGTTCCTTGAGTAGACTTCGTCTTCGAAGTAGCTCCAAAAATTAAAATTCAGTGGAGTGACACCTCGAGATCTTGGTGGCCGGCAATTGAACCTCCTCGTCCGGAACCACAGGCCGGAAAATAAAAATTGTCCACAAAATCTAAGAAATTAGTAGTCAATTTTGTCTAATACCGTCAAAGTATGGCTAATAGCTTTTTTAAAACTGACTGTTCAAATTAGGGACATTTGATTCAGACACCCTGTATAGCTTTTTGGCATGCAAATACAAAAAATTCTATCAAGAACTTTGTAAATGCAAGAGAAGCAATATGAGCTGCACTTTGTTTTTGGAAGAAAGAAAGCTATACATGAGAAATTAAGCCATGCATAGCATTTTTTAATAGTTTTCGTTGTGTAATGTAACTTTGAACAATACTTTTATACTAAAATGCATATTTATTTTTTTCTAAGTTGGTAATAGTTGAGTTTAAATCAACTCAATCATGCAACAACTTACAACTAGGTTTATATAAAAAATTTGTAGCTGATACAGTATAGTTGACCGGGAGTCTTTTCATATGTTCACCTGAAAAGACTTCCAGTTGCAATTTCATGTTTTTCTGGTAGAAAATTCTTTTGAATTCTACCATTAATTTACAAAGTCACTCAGCTTTAAAACTAAACTTTGCGAGAACTGCTTTGAAGCTGAGGGTGAACTTCAAAATTAAATCAGTATGGCTACCAGTGAGAAAAAAAAAGGAGAATTAGTAACTTTTTCTGAAAATATTGAATGAATTTATCTGGCCATTTGAGAAAATGTCCCCTTGTTACGTTTATAGTTTAGCCATATCCGAATTGCACTGGAAAATATTCAGAATTTCAGACACTTCCGATTGAAATTTGCCATTTTATATTCAACATAACCATCCTTACTTTTCTGAAATATTAAATACATTCTCTCTGCTATCTGAGAAGATATGTCACTGTGATACATTGATATTGGTATATGTGCAGTATCAATTCCTTATAAGCAGACTTTCGGTCGGAATTTCAGTCATTTCTGGTTGAAATTAACCATTTTACAATCAGCATACCCTCCTAACAATTTCATGAATAGAACATGCAAGTAGTATTACTATTTTCAAATTGTGACCTTTTATTTATATGAAGGTTGGAATAATAGAGAGAGAAAAAAAAAAAGAAGGAAAAAAAAAACTTTTTTTTTAGTCTAACTTTGAAGAAGTCTAAAACCTCGACCAGAAGTGATATCCAAATTTTCTATCAATGTGCCAAATAACAGAATTGTTTCATGAAATGCAAAGTGAATTTTAAGTATTCTGTTTTTGACATGTAGGAGTACAAAACACTAGCAATAAGTATAATAGCATTCTTTTTATTTTAAAAGAATAAGAGTGAAAAAAGAAATAATCCCAGTATTTGCAATGTGGTGTCGCCTTTAAATATCAGATAAAAGCTTCTATGCAGCGGAGTACGCTTTTGCATAGCAGCAAGATATTCGACTCGAGAACCAAAAGTCCTACGATTGAGGCTCGGTGACCACACTAACCAGCTTCGCCACATTGGTGATTTCGGACAACTGAACCATGCTGCCATCTATCAGCGCTTCTGAAAAGAGAAACTTCATCACGGCAAGCGATTCAAATACGGGCCCTCACAACATGTGAGCCCATCTTACGAGCCCTCTCTACTTGCGAGCTCCACGATGCAACAAGCATTCCCAACCTCCAACTCCTTTCAGACACTTATCGATCCTACAGTATCGCTCCTTTGTCACTGGACCGAGGGTATGCGGTGTCGCCTTGAAATACCAGATAAAAGCTTCTATGCAGCGGAGTACTCTTTTGCACAGCAGCAAGATATTCGGCTCAAGAACCAAAGGTCCTATGATCGAGGCCCGGTGACCGCACTAACCAGCTTCACCGCAGCAAGATATTTTATGAATGTATTTTAAACTGAAAAATAAAACTATTCGATAATTAGTTTTATGGTTTGAATGTGATTTGCACCACGGTGATTGGGTCCCAGAAAGTTGAAATAAAAAGTTGTAGAAAAAATGTATAATTATTAAGTTGGTTGGTTGTTTTCAGATTATCTGGCGCTGTCAGCAACATGAGGGCTATAATGAGCCGAAACATTCGTCATTAGACAAGCCAACATACATTTACAAACACCCATGCCTAATACGGGACTCGAACCAGCAACCTCGCGGTCTAGAGGCTAGCACGCTAACCACTATACCGTTTGGTCGGCGTATAATTATTAAGACATATACTTAAAAAACGTTTTAAAATAATGTACTACCCCCTCCCCCATTTATTTTAAATAATGGTACACAAAAATTTTGGATTTATTACCTTGAAAATGAGATGATAAAAATAAGGACAAGAAAAAGAAAAATCTTAGGATATTCTGTTAAATCTATTTAGAATGTCTGTATATGTGGGACAAGGTACTCAAAATCCAAAATCTTGAATCCCAATTCCACTCAACTTTTACAAAATAAATCTTTTAGTGTTATCAAAGGGTAGGGTAAAATATATATTTGAAATAAAGACATTTGTGTTTCAAACCAAAAGACTTAAAGAATGCTTAATTTATTTTCAAATTGCAATTGATATTTACTTATCAAGGCTGCAACAGCTTAATAGCATTGAAAATAATAGCTTCAGTAGACTTGGATGTAAAAAATAGTAGCCAAAATAGTATCCTCAAATACAAAAATTAATAGTGTGACAATTCTGAAAAACTATATTTTGAACTAGCTGCATAGCCCTGCATTGCAGAAACTTTCCTAGCTTTTGACACTTCTCGTGAAAATTTCAGAGCTGTACGACAATTAGAATTGTAAAAAATTAATTAACAAAAGTAAAAAAAAACTACATAAAAGTTTTACATTCAGTTTATCAAAAGTCTAATTAACAGGCTAAAACTACTTATGTTGAAAATTTCAGAGCTCTAGGCCAGTTAGAAGTCACTTTGTAAGAAATTAATCAAATAATATTCATTAACATGCTGGTTTTGCTCACTGAAAGGTTCATAGCAGCGCAAGCAAAAGATTGTTTTTTCTAAAAGATTAATTGCTATATAAACCCTAAATATTAGAACCCCTCCCCTGTCAAGAAACAAAAGGTATATTCCCTGTTAATACAATAACATAACACAATCCCCCCTCCCCAACCCCTCTGAGAATATTTTAACAGAGTGTTTGTCAAAAGTCCAATTAGAAGGACAAAACTACTTCTGTGGAAAATTTCAAAGCTCCATTCCTATTGGAAGTTGCTTTGTAAAAAAAAATTCAAATTAATTAAAAAAAGTCATCAACATTTTAACATGTTTTTTAAAAGTTCAATTGGAAGGCCAAAACTACATATGTTGAAAGTTTCACAATTGTAGCCATATTAGAAGTCATTTGTAAAAAATCATAAAAAAAAAAAAAATAATAAAAAAAAAAAAAAAAAAAAAAATTAAAAATACTAATTCAAATTTTAACATTATGTTTTCCAAAAGTCCAATTAGAAGGCCAAAAATACTGCTGTTGAAAATTTCAGAGCTCCATTCCTATTTAATACATAATAACATTATGTCGCTTTGTAAAAAAATTCAAAATTAATTAAAAAAATAAGTAATCAAAATTTTAACATTATGTTTTTTAAAAATTCAATTAGAAGGCCAAAAACTAATTATGCTGAAAGTTTCTGAACTGTGGCCATATTAGAAGTAATTTTGTAAAAAAAAAAAGAATTAAAAATACTAATTCAAATTTTAACATTCTGTTTTCCAAAAGTCCAAAACTATATATGCTAATACAGGGTTCGTACAGATTTTTTGAAAACAAATTCAAGGACTTTTCAAGAACCTTCCAAACAAAAAAATAAGGACCTTTTAAATTTTAAAAAATCTTAAAAAAAATAATAGTAATGTTCAACGACGGAAATATAGCATATAATTTGTGAAAAATATTGCATTTTATTTCTTACTCAAGATACTAGACAAAAAGTTCATTTGAACTTTAAATTTTTAAAAAATAGGAAATATTTGATTGGAGCATTCAGTATCATTTAAATTCGAACATGTCATTTTTATTAAAATTTAATCATTTTGTCAGTTACATTAAATACAACAACTTTAGCTACTGTATATTAAGCAACGATAATTTTATTGAATTGTGTTTCACAGGACGATTTCAGTTTCTGAACTTTTTTAAATAAGCAAAAAACGGGTTAAATCTTAGATGCGTGAATAGCATCTAAATAATTTGTTAATCACTTATTAACTGAAATGCATCCAGTAACCACGGAGCTAAGTGCAAATTCGGATCATAATAGTCTTTATAACGATAATTCTTGTTAGTTTCTAACTTTGCTTGACAATAAGGGTTCGAGAGTGGAACTTGTGTTCCATGGTGTGTTTGAAAAACAATAATCCAATATATATTGCTTTTCTAACTTTCTAAATGCAAAGTTATTTTTGAATTTAGAAATCTAAAATAGTAGGATATACGACCTCTAAAGCCAACCTCATCTGATCCAGACGGTATAAAGTTGGAATCCTCACATTGAACCTTCTGTTAGTCGCGCGCACCTCACAGGTGCATCCCTACACTTTTTAACACGCTTTTATTAGCTTCAGACGTATGTATGTATGTAACGGAATCTTTGAACATGATTTTGACCCCCTTCAAAACGTCGGATTAACTCGAAATTTGGCATACTTATTAAGGACCGATGACAATTCAATATTTTAAACAGTTTGACCCGTTATCCTTACTAGGATAATCAGGATTAGCGATTTTTTGTTTTCCTGAGACCCGGAGTGTCTGCGTCAAGACCAATAAGGGAAACTACCAGGCGCGCCGATTAGTTATTTAAGTATAACTTTAAAGAAGTCTACAGCCTCGATTGGAAGTGGCTTTTTAATTTTAGTTCACCATAAAAAAATTACCGAAATTCCCTTTTTAACACGCTTTTATTAGTTTCACCTGTAAGTTCAAACTTTGCACACTTGTTAAAGACCCGATGACAATACAATAATTCTATAAGTTTGTCGCTTTAAAACAAGGATTAGCTCGTGTTGCCTTTGCGCCGTTAAATTCCAACCAACCAACCTTCTCCGGAATCGAACCCTGGTGTGCCGTTACCCATTACAATCCCAGTAATCACAGAACCTATAATCGACAGTTGATAAGGCAGACATTTGAAAGATTTGTCGTGGGAATGACGGTTATACAAAGCGTGTTTTTTTTAGTCGCATTATCCTTACCAGGATCTTCAGGATTGGTGATTTTTCATATTCCGAGACAAGGTAGTGTTTTGTGCCTAGTAATACGGCGTGTACTAAGGCATACACATGACTTAAATTTGAGACAAGCATGTGACTATTGGCAAGAACAACTGGAGAGTTTTGTACACTTAACTAAAAAAATTAACTACAAAAAATTTATAGTTTACAGAAAAAATAATTAATAGTTTAAAAAACTAAAAAACACGCTTTAATAGAAAACCAAACTAAAAAATAGAAAATAATTAATAGTTTAAAAAACTAAAAAACACGCTTTAATAGAAAAGTGAACTAAAAAGTAGAAAATAATTTTAAATAAGTTTGAAATAAGAATAGAGTGATTAACAAGAAATATTTATTTTATCGTAAAAAAGCGTGGGGTGCTTGATGTCACTTGTTGTATATATATTGGTAAAAGTAGAGCCATTATGAAAATATCTTAAAAAGCACCCCACGCTTTTTTACGATAAAATAATTATTTCTTGTTAATCACTCCATTCTTATTTCAAACTTATTTAAAATTATTTTCTACTTTTTAGTTCACTTTTCTATTAAAGCGTGTTTTTTAGTTTTTTAAACTATTAATTTTCCTCCTCTGCTTTATTTTTATTGAATTACTTGTGATACGATTTTTTAATAAATTTTACTATTTAAATAGATTGTTTAATACTTCATCTCTCCAATGAATCTTAAATCGGTAACAATCAACTATTTAAACTAAAATAAATTCCATTTGGCTTTCAAAAAACCGAAAACACCTCATAGGTGCAACGCGACTAACCATATCAGAAAGCGGAACGCGACTAGCCATATCGGAAAGCGACTAACAGAAGGTTAAAATCGTGCAAACATAAGTGTGACGTATCAATCATTGCTAAATAAGAAAACATCTTGAAATGAAAATACTTCTAGTATATCTTAAAAATTACTGTATTTGGATGTAGTTTCCACATTTCTTTTTAATCATTCTATACCTTGACTAATATTTTAATACCTATGTTTAAAAAAAAAAAAAAAAAAAAAAAAAAAAAAACTTATTAAAATGTTAAGTATATAAGTAGGGATATCTTGCTTTACATTATTAATGGTTAGAAAACAGCAAAGTTAAGTGTATTTTAAATAGATGCATCACTTTACGATATTATGTGAACTATTAAGCAATAACGCTGAAGTGCTAGGGCTAAGAAGGAATTGAATGGTTGAGCGTACAAACAAATCATCCTTAAAGGCAAAGAAAAGAGCAGTATATAAGAGATAATAAAAATCTCCAAATCACAATTGCAAGTGATTCAAAATTTAATTCCATGTCAAGTAATTTGAGGCAATCCTTTATACAGAAGGTCTGTAAAAGCTGCGCCAAAATCACATTGTCGAGGGTTTTCTGCTACGAGGAATCATTAAGCATTGAAAACAATTACAAACAAATTACCGTAAAATGGGGTGAATAGGAACAGCGGGGTGAATCGGAACGAAACTTCATGAAAATACAAAGAAATTATTACTTTACACAAATAATGCATTTTTATTAATTAAATATATTTGTTTTACTTGTCTAACATGTTTGGAATCTTGGAACACGTTTTGTGGGGTTTTCAACACTGTCCTTTTTTTTTTTAAATTCTGAAAGAGCGTGCATACGATCCTATGAGTTTTAACCTCTCCAAAACTTATCCCGTAATTAACAACGTGTACCAGTTATAGACTTAACTAATATACTTTTAGATAAGTATAAACATCCACAACAGCATGCCATACTTAATTTAACTTGGTTTTAAAAAAAAATTATTTTACGAATTTTTATGTTTTTCCTCGTCTTGATTTTGAGATTTGCGGGGTGAATCGGAACACTTGAAAAATGATAATAAAAAGCTGTTTTTGGCAAGATTATGTTCCACACAAGAATCAACGACTGAAGAAGAGTCTAATTACTCCCTTCATGACAGTAATCAAGATTGCAGGCTTGAATAAATGTCAGAAGGGGAGCCTAGTTTCCGCATGGCAGAAAACCCGATTGTTATAGTGTTTTTTTCTCCAAATGACTTCGTTATCTTTAAGTTATATGGAAAAATGTATGAAGACTCTATGTGAGCAAAGTTTTATACCCACAAGATTATTGCTATGTAAGTGTGTTTTTCAAAAAGCGTCCATGAACGAAGAAATTTTCTGAAACCAAATAAGGATGCTTTTCTCCTTTCTCAAGATATTTTAAGGAATTTGTAGTCATACGGCACGCAAACATAAAGTAGATTAAAAAATATTATTAATGTTAAAGACTATTTGGATGAGTTATATGAGAAGAGTTGAAAGGCTTTCAAACATATGATTTGTTTCGACAATAATTGACAAAAAAAAATTATCCGTCATATTAAATGATTTTTTATGATAATTTTGTGTTCCTATTCACTATAATGCATTATTACTCTTTTTTTGTCACCCTGTAAACATTTAAATAAGATCAGACATAAATTATAACGAGTGTTCCGATTCACCCCTTTCTGCGGAGTGAATCGGAACACCATGAAAAAATTTAAAATTAATTAAAGTCTAAGTTTTTTCAACATTGTTTGGGTTGATCCCCAAAGAAGAAGGTAAGACCCAAGTTTCAATGTCAAAAATATGTTCCTTAACGATTTTATTACAACAGATTTTTACTTTGAAAGTTGAAAAGTGTTCCGATTCACCCCACTTTACGGTACTAAATAAAAATATAATTCCCAACTTTGCAGAAAGATAATGCGTTGCAAGTAAAAACAAATATATCATGAACTTAGACAATATTTAACTTGAACGACTTCGTTACTTTACTAAACGACGACCTTAGCCAGGGCCGTCTCGAAGCAGCACGAGAAGGCCCTGCCCTTAGCACAATAACGCCAACCAGGGCGGTTACGTGTGTGTGTGGGGGGGGGGGGGATAAACCTTAACACTAAACCATCACAGCGCAAGCCTAACAACCATCAAATAGGCAGCTTATCCACAAATTCCAAAAAAATGCAGTAGTGTATGGTTAGCTTGAAATTAATACCCTTCATAACCATTGGATTAAACAAGATCGTAATGAATCTCATTTTGTAATTGAAATATGGGAAACACAGTTTGGTTGGTCGGTACGCTGAACTATATCTTTATGCACAATAACAGTTTATCAAGACGGATCTACAACTTAGGTGGATTCCGAACCACAACGAACATACGGGCCTAAATCAGGATTCGAATCCGCCGCCTTTGTCATGCGAGGCCAGAGAACTAACCAAACAGCCATCAGATGGGCGAAATACGATTTGGACACGCTATATACAGTGGGTAAAAAAAGTCTCGGTACGGAAGCCAAAGTTACAAATAAATTAGGATAATTTCTAATCTTTTGCTTCATATCTTCAGTAACTAATGAAATATGTTTAATTTGATTCTTTAAAATAAGTTTATAATAAATGTCTGTTTTTACAAAACGCAGCAATATTTAAATTGACATATTTAGGAGATGTTGCTAAGTGCCATGCAAAAAAAGTTTCCGTACCCCATATGAAAATTAATTCTGACGTCTTCCACAAAAGACTTGCAGTAAATTTTCATAACTGAAGTATACGCAAGTGTCATGAAGACATGATAACAGCAATTGTTTAATTTTAGCTTATTGCTTATCGTCTTAAAATGGAGTTCTTAAATATATTCGTGAGTTAGTGATTCAGCTATGAAATGTTGGATTATCTAAAAAAAAAAATTGGCTAAATCTTTAATGAATTGAAATCGAGTACAATATATTATTGAAAGACACCGATGTGCTTCAAATGTTTGAGGATAGAGATCGATCAGGAAAATTTTCAAAGCTAAAACGCTTGCATAAAAGAAATATCCAATAGTAAGGTTCAAGATAATCTGCGAATAAGTGCACCTTAAGTTGCGCATGGCTTAAAAATTGATAAAGATTTTAAAGTGACATCTCAAACGGTGAGAAATATTATTAAAAAAGCGGATCAGAATGGACTTCCAGCCCAAAAGAAGCCTTATATAAGTACTTGTGTAACAGAAGAAAGCTCATCGATTTTTCAAAGTCCTTTTTAGTGATGAATTAAAATTAAATATCCCAGTGTCAGATAATCGAGAAATGGTCAGGGGGAAACCAAATCAACAAATGTTAACTTATAATTTATGTGAAACTGTCAAACACGGTGGAGGAGGCGTTGTGATATGGGGGTGTATGAAAGATGCTGGTTTCGGCAATTTACGTTATGTAGAAGGAAATAAGCATAGGTACGTGTATTTTGAAATTCAAACTCAAAACGTCTTAACCAGTGCACATAAATTGTCACTCGGGAATTGTCTTCAATGTTTTTAGCAATTCTTAAGCCATGTGCGACTTGAGGTGCACTTATTCGCGGATTATATTGAACCTTACTATAGGATATTTCTTTTATGCAAGCGTTTTAACTTTGAAAATTTTCCTGATCGATCTCTATCCTCAAAAATTTGAAGCACATCGGTGTCTTTCAATAATTTATTGTACTAGATTTCAATTCCTTAAAGAATTAGCCAATTTTTTTCATAAATAATCCAACATTTCATAGGTGAATCACCAACTCAAGAATAGGTTTAGGAATTCCATTTTAAGACAATCAGCAACAAGCTAAAATTAAACAATTGCTGATATCATGTCTTCCTGACACTTGCGTACACTTCAGTTATGAAAATTTACTGCAAGTCTGTTGTGGAAAACGCCAGAATTAATTTTCTTATTGTGTACGGAAACTTTTTTTGCATGGCACTTAGCAACATCTCCAAAATATTTCAATTTAAATACTTCCTGCGTTTTGTAAAGACAGACATTTATTATAAACTTATTTTAAAGAATCAAATTAAACATATTTCATTACTTACTGAAGATATGAAGCAAAAGATTAGAAATTATCCCAATTTATTTGTAACTTTGGCTTCCGTACGGAGACTTTTTTTACCCACTGTAGTTCGGTTGAGTTACTATACTATGGTATGGTGTATTCTCGTCACCTGAAATGTTAAAAAATATCGTTACTGTTAAAAATTGTAGAACCAAGTTGCATTAGGCATTGTAAATGTGAGACAACATTCCATTTAAAAGACAGTCTATCTTAATTATTATCAAGAGTCAGTCTCTTGCTATTAAGGTACAAACTTCGGGTTAAATCCTTAAATTTCAATCATTCCCCTGTGCATTTGACTTGACTCTCCGTCAAACTCACCCGATCATATGACTTGGCGTAGTATGGCCCTCGTGTTGCCCTTGAGCCGTTAAACTTAAACCAACCCGATCATACAATATTCCCCGCCCATATAAACTCTTGAAGTGACATGAATATTTGGATGCAAGTTAGTTTATCAACGATTATTTCACAAATAAAACATTAAATAACATCTCGATAAAAAAAATAAAGGGTTTTGCTGACAACTAACCCTAATACTAAGTTTCATCAACGATAAGAGAATACTAACAACTGTAGAATTTAGTGTAATTTTACGTCAAAAGCAGAAATACCAATACAATCAAATGACTTCTGTTCACATTAGTTAAGACCAGGAACAAACACTTTACTTCTCCAATTCAGTTTTCAAACCATATTTGAAGTTTAAAATAAGATGGCAATAAAATAATTTATAAAAACAAAGTTTGCATTATAAATCCTTTATATGCATTGCCAATTTTTATATTCGTTAACACAGGAGCCGATTTTGTAAACAGCGTGTGCTTGGTATTTGCATCTAATTTTAAATATCAAAAGCACTTCTATCAGCAAAATGTGCGGCAAACTAAGTTACAAAATTTAGTTATGAAAATGTGCACTTATGCTCTCGTATCCAAATATCACTTATTTACTCTTATTAAAGTAATTTTTTATTTATTAAAAAAATCGGCAACAGGAAAGAGTTTGAACAATGGTCGGTTCAATGCTTCTTTTAATACGATTGGATGAAGACAAGTTGGTTTATTAGTATTCCGTAAAATAAACCTTTTAATAACAGTTACAACCGCAAAATTTGATAGAATGCATCGTCATCGACATCATCAGCTAAGTTTCAGCCCGATTGGACGACAGCAAGGGGGTTAATTAGGCATCCACAGATTTGCCCTCCATCGACAAACCCACAAAATCGAAGTTAACATAAAGGATTCAAAAATAAAAATTAAAAGTCGTAAATTTGAATGCATTTGGCAGCAAGAGTCCCGATATGGTTAGTAGAGCAAAATTTTTTAAATAGACTAAAAAATACAAAATCAGTGAGTACTTACAAAAAAAATATCCTAATGCAATTGTTTTAACTCTTCACCTTTTACAATTCGTATTGTCCGAACAACCGCATTGGAACGGTGTTACTGTTTCATGTTGCAGAAATATTTTGAATTATTAGTTTTTTTTTAATTTTGGCAGATCTATATTTTTGTAATTTGTAAAATGAACTAGGTTGCAACAAGAAAAAATGTTTCAACAAATCGAAATTTAAGTTGAAAACAGTAACCTTCACTTACCAGTCATGAAATCTTTACAAGCCGCAGAAGGCTCATACATTTTAATACTCAAAATAGACATGCCCAGGAAAAACAGTTTAATAGACGCTTATTTCATCATGAATGATTTATTACTATGATGATCATCACAATTCAGAATTACATTATTTATTATAAATACTTTTCAACAACGGAAAGAGAAATAAAATATGAAAGTTTTTTTTTTTTTTTTTAATTAGGAGATCGGGATTTTTTTTCTATGGAAGTTTCTGAAATACACACGCAAAGAAAGAAGAAAAAAAAAAGAAGAAGAAAAAAAGGAATAACCAATATCAGTAATTTTCAAGAACTTTTCAAGAGCCCTCAAACATTAAAAAACTTTCAAGGACCTTCAGGTTAAAAATAAGGAGTTTTCAAGAACTTTTCAAGGGCCCTTGGAGACATTAAGTAAAAATAAGGAGTTCTTAAAGAATTTCAAGAACTGTACGAACCCTGTAATATTCCAGAGTTGTACCGCTATTTGAAATCGCAAACATGTAGGCGGCACCTGACATTTGCCTTACATTCTGTAAGATATCAGAATAAAAGACAAAGTCATGTGATCCACAGTGTTCTGGTTTCTAGTTCGAAGTTACATAAAAACGCCACTGCCGTCGCAACTCCGTGCAGGCTTTTAGAGGGTCTGAATGTTAGGTTTTGGTTTGATCCGAACGCCGTTCATGTAACTTCTGAAATATGCATCGCAAAAGTTACAGCGATTCACAAGAGAACCAATAAAAGCAGAAAACAAAAGAAGTTCGCTTGAAGAAAAACGTTCATCCTCTTCAGTTCAGATTCAATCAAGCTCTATAAGTGCAACATCATTGGTGGAAGCCATAGACCTAAAGAACAGAGACCGCCTACTTTTGACGTCATGACCAAACTTACGTTTCTCCCGTGTTTTTACTTGTAAATAAAAATAAGTTTTTTTTTCCAAAAATAGTCGTCGAATATTTCAAAAAGTAACAATATTAACTGAAAAGGTAGCTTTTAGGCCAATATTGGCAAAAAAAGTCACAACAGTAGCCTTGCCTCGAAAATAGTCGCCTGTGGCAGCCCTGACTAATTGATGATTTTTATGCTTTTTAAAATAATACTTTCTTTTACTATTAAGAGTCGGCTTTAAAAAAATAAAAAAAAAATAAAAATTTACACATGGCAGTCATTGAATGGAAAAAAATACTAATAACACAATTTTTTTTTTTGTCTAATAGGATTGATTTTCCAAAGCAATTTTTTTTTATATAATATGAATATCTATTAAATTAAAAATTTAATAACACAGATAATTAAAATAGATGAGAGAAAAAATCTACACCATATTTACCCTGCACAGTTAAAATGGCTTGAGCTTCATCTTGATCTAATTCTGTTTTTGCTACACAAGTAAATACACCAGAATCCAACTCCAGTGTTTTTGAAATGGTGAGTGAATTATCCGATGCTTGAACGATTCTTGGGTCTTGGTCAAAATCAATTTGTTGCCCATTGAATAGCCACTGAATATTTAAAGCTAAACTTGTATCTGCTTCTGCATTGCACCTAAATGTAGCTGAATTGCCAGCGGCAACTTCAAAGTTTTCTGGAGGCTGTGTGATTTTAGTTTTCCCTATAATTTGTTTTAAGAGTAATTAAGAATCATTATAGAATACAAGCAAAACAACATAGAAAATAATTTTATTAAAAAATAATTTAGGTATCAGATATGCTACAGTAGGGTGTGTCTTATTTTCGAAGGTGTTATTTTTTTTACGGGATATCCTCTCATTTTGTTCCATTTGATGAGAAAAACATTCACAATTTTTTTTATTAAAATCAAATGATATTTAGAGGTTGCTACCAGCTCTACAAAATCTGAAAAATTTATCATTATGCAAGCATTACAAATAATATGTTTCATGTATTCATTAGAATATTAAATTTTTTGGCTAGTAGTTATTGAATCATTATAGATATTATGCTTTAAATAGCTTATACATTGATTTTATTCCAAGAAACTCATATCAATTTAGTAGTAACATATCAATTTTAACTAAAGAACTAAAATTAGAAAAGTACTAAAGTAAATATTTTGAAAATAGTTCTTTAATTGATGGGCTTCATTTTTTTTATCTCATTACTTTAATTTTTTTCTTCTCTTTATTTATAGTTGCTGACCTTGTTTTTATAATACAAAAAAAAAAAAAAAAAAAAAAAAAAAAACTAATACTTTGTAAAAGTGAATTAACGTAGCCATTTAACTGTTACTTAACAGTAAACGTAACCATTTCACTGTTTATGATTACTTTCTTCTAATGTAACTGCATGTGCTTTTTCTTTGCTTTCTAATGATTTTAATTAGCTTTTGTTCACTTAAAATGTATTTTAATCTTTAATCTCTATTTGTAAGATTAATTTAAATTAACTAAAAATTTTCTAACTCATCAATTTAATTAGGGCAACACTATTGTTTTCACGATAAAACCTACTACAAGAAAACAAACCATGATATGGCTCATAGTCCAAATATCCTCACCGAATCATAAAAAACTTCCATCCAAAAGAGAAACCATGTGTATTTTTTCCGTTTCAAGCAGATTTTGAAGCAAACCACTAAAAATGCCTGCCATTCAGTAGTTATACTTGTCATAGAGGTGGGGGCTAAAGCCTGAATACCAATGGAATTAAAACAACATATGGTTGATCAAATAAAATAATTGTTTTGTGATTGAGCAAACTTGTAGAAGTTAAGTAGTTTGTGTGTACAGGTACATTAAGGTCCATACTATTTGGGGGGGGATCCATGACTTTTCGATGACAACAATTTCTTTTGAAAACAAAAATTCACGACCCCACAATTTTGCTTCATTATTAAAGTTTCATAATAAAATATCTATACACAGTGTACATTGTATACACACGTATGTTTGCAATAAGTTTATTAATGATTATTTGTTATAAAAAAAGTTAACAATGGAGATTTTTCTTTTTCTCACACTTTCATGCATTAAAAAAAAACTTGATTTTTTTCCATGATAATGGTACCATCAATTGCCGGTAGCGACCCCTACATTTTATTTAAATAACCCAAAATTTTCACATATGTATTTTTTCACCAAAAGGAATCATTTGAAAGGGTGTCCCATTAAAAATTAATTTTTTAGGGGCGTACAAGGCGCACCCTAATGCTACAGCTCTTGGCTAAAAAAAGCCGAGTATCATAGGATGAGGTTTATCAGTGCCTATCGAGAAACATGTAATATTTTCAAAAATATTATTATTTTTAAACAATCGACCCAATTGAAAACAAATATTTAACATTTGCAATTTGCATTTAAATTACTGAAAAAACTAATTGCATTAATTTTTAAAGAAATGTACAATTTTAGGGGACATTTATTTCAAAGTTCTTGTGGTAAAACATCCGATTGAATTTTAAAAAAATTCAAGAGCAGACCATTCCAAACAAAAATACACCAATCACAGAAAAATGAGACAGTATAGCAGCTAACTCAACAAAAAGAAATCTTGGGACAAGCACAGTGGCTTCCGCTGCTATGATAGTCTCTATTATGTGCTGCCATTTTGGAGCGCTGTGCTGAAAACATGAAATCTGCACTTCCACAGAATTTTATCATGTCTGGGGTATTTATATACTTACAGATTTTTTTAATTTAATTCATATACAATGCAAATTACACAACAAAATTTATCAAGAAACAGAAAGCAGTAAAATGTATCTAGAAACAGAATGCAGTAAAATGCAACCAATACTTCTACACAACTATATAAAATTTATACAATTTTACCATTAAAAAATAAGGCTTTGTACAAATGTTTATTATATTTAAATAATTCACCTTTGACTTCTAATTTCCCACGAGCTTGTGTATCACCCAGCTTGTTACTTGCAGAACAAATGTACATTCCTTCATCGGTTTTAAGTGCATTTGTAATCTGCAAATCACCATTATCTAAAACCTAAATAAAAAAAATATATAAAATGTTTTGTAAAATATTGCTCTTATTAGTGATAAATCATTTACTTCACATTTTAATACAATGGTCAAGAAATATTTGTTTTACTGGTAAAACTTATCCTAGCAGGCACAGATCTAGTATTGGTGTTAATAGACATGGATAAATTATTTTAGTTTTCAATGTTAAAATGCAGTTGTTAAATAGACATCAAATGAAATAAAAAATTACTAATTTTTATGGTAATTGTGTTTATGCTAATGTTAATTTGTATCAAGGATAATGGATGAGTTCTGCTGCTATTGCTATGTCCTAACGTCAGTGGTAGAATTTACAAGTGCATGCAAAATTAACCAAGATCAGATGTGTTTTTACTTCCTCATAGATCGGTTTTCATTATAGTGATAACTATCATTTTATGGTATTGTTTTCCCACTAATGTAGTTAAAAATAACACAGTTGCCAACATCAAATAAGGAAGCCTGCTAAAGAATAACCTTGAAAATTACCAAAGTCACCAGAATTAGTTCTGCTGGTTTTGTGACAAACAATAAAAATCAAGAACTGTTGGAAAATAAAGATTTTTTTTTTCTTTTCGAAAATTGCTAGTGGACATTTTTTAAAAATTCTAATTTTAGCAACATGTTAAACAGCAAATAACTCTAGTAGTGGTACCTAATAGGCAAAACTGGAATATTATACAGAAATTTTACATGGTATTTAAAAGTAAAATTGGGTTATATTTAACCCTTTCAACACGGAACATTAAGCATTGTAGAAAAAAAAAATTTAGGAGTCTCCTGACAGAACATATTAAAACAATAACTGCAAATTTTAGAGTTACAGGAGTTTACTATTGTTACTGTTGGAACCGCAACTGCTGTTACAGAATTGAAATGACTAAAGTGATGTGATGGAACTTAAGTGATTCAAGAGAGACTAATTCTAATATATAGTTGGCATATGGCAGTGTGTTGGGCCTGGTTTTTATTGCTGCTGGTTGTGATGATCACCATCAGCCCCAAGTATTGTAATGTTGTTTTAATCCTTTTAACATGTCTGCTTTTTATTAAAAGGAGATAGTTTATTGTTAAATTGTTTTTTGTTTCTCATTTTTTCACAAAGAATAAGGGCTGAAGCATTCTTGCATTGTGGTGTCTGTGACAGGATATTTATAGTTTGAAATGGAAGAATTGATGAAACAGCGACTTCCTCTAAAAGTGTTACTAACTATAGCAGTTGGCAGGTTAAATGAAATGGTCGTCAATAAGGCCCCAAGTGAAAAAGCAAAGAAGCTATTAGCTGTTGACGAAGCCATTTTGATATTTCTGTAGGAAAAGGATGTTTCTGAAGAAGATTTTGATAAGGAATACCTGACGGTGGAGGAATATGAAGATAAAATCATCAGTACTCAACTCGAAAATACCTTGATGTGAAGCGGGTGACCCCCGAAAAGATTGATTATGAATTCGTATTTCAGGCTTCAGTTCAGAAATGATTTTTTGCAGTATACAACACAGGCTTGTTTCATCATGGTTATGACCATAACTCCATGAATTAATTTTGGTCTCTAATAAAGCATAAGTTTGGGAACTCTTATGATTTAGTTATAAAACTCGAGAAAAATAATACTAATACAAATTGTTTGGGAATAAATTGAAAATTAAAATATCAGTCTTAAGAACAATTAGAAGCTAAAAAATATCCAATTTACCTGATAACGTCCTCCACTTAATTCTTGACCTTCTTTAGACCAACGAACTTCAGGTTTTGGAGCGCCAAAAACTCTACATATCAAAGTAACTAAGGAAGTTACGACTGCTTTGGTGAATTTAGCTGGTTCCTCAACAATTGTTGGTGGAAGAGCTGAAGAAATATTTTACGAAAAGTAAAAAAAACTAACCTAACAAATTAAGGTATCACATTAAGAAACAAATTAAAATGTTTTACACTTGGTCAATTAAAATGAAATATGCATTACATTAGTTTTATTTAATATTCTAAAAAAACATTGTAAAGGGGCTACCAATTATAAATCAATAATTTGATTAAAATTTATGAAATTATTGAATAGTATTAGAGAGTTTAAGCTTACTTTTGACTACTTTCACAACATAAAAGAATATAAAATTAAACAGTATATGACAAGAAATGTATTGTATAACAATACAAAACATTTTTTAAGAAGTCAGTTATGCCTTGTTCTTACCTAATACATTTAAGTAAAAGTCTTTAAATGCATAGCCATGCACATTTGATGCATTACATTGATACACAGCAGTGTCCGATTTCTCTAACGATTCAATAATCATCATGTTACCTTCTAACTTCCGTCGAGGATTTGGTTGTGCTTCTAGTTAAGAAAAAAAAATTGTTTCATAGATAACAGGACTAACTAAACTAATTTTGATTTAAAAATACCCTTAGATTAATAGCATTTAAAAAAGTATCTTATTAAGTTGAAAGAGCAACTTTAAAAATGGACACAACACTAAGTGTTGAAATTTACAGGTTCTCAAAAAGATCCCTATTGTAAGTTTTTAAATAAATGACTTTAGGTCATGTAGAATTATTAAATTACTTTAAATCATCACTATACTAGAAGACAACATACCCAGAGCTCACTCAATACTCTACAATAATAAGAGAACCGGTTCCTATAGTGTATTCAGTGAGCTCAGGGTATGTTGTCTTCTAGTATAATGTTAATAAATATATTGTAAATATTTGGAAAAAATACTATCCTAACATTATGAGAAAAGGCTTGAAATGGGATGCTGTCACAGTGTAAACTAAAAAGAGGTAGGCATTTGAAATTTAATATATTTTGCAATTGTAGTGGGTTATTTATGGCTCACTAAATAAGACATTATAAGTATATTAGTAAATTTTCAAAGCGATTGTTATATGAATAAACACACATCTGAAGCTTTTCTTGAGTTAGTCAGAACAAGTTTTGGACAAGACATCTTGGGTCATATTTCAAGAAAAGATTCATTATAAGAAATTGAATTTAGTTAATGCCACCCTTTTACTTATAAACATATTACTTACTTTCAATAGGTTCTCCATTTATAAGCCACTGAAGTTTGGGTTCTGGATAGGCTCGGGCATCACAAATAAACTGAACAACTTCTTCTTCTGCAGCATTTGTATTATTAGGAGATGTAATCCAATATGGTATAGCTTTAAATATAAAAAAGAAATAAACTTTAACTATCCAGTACTCATTGGCAAAAAAAAAAATATCATACACTTATCAAAGTTTTGTAAAAAGGCATTGATATATTTAATAGTCAAAATGTATTTCTGTCACAGTCACTCACAAACTACACATATAACTTATCAATATAAGCTGATTTTTATGATCAAGGTGTCATTTGGAAGAGATTAAACTGGGTAAACATGGCAAAATTACAAAAAAAAAAACACACATTAGTTAGTTTAATTCAATATATTTCATCATGGTGCTGTTGAACATACCTTTGTACAGCAGTGATTTTTTTATAATCTAAAGTGGCAACAGTGTAATGTTTACTCTTTTCAGATCTGAGTGACCTATATTCTTTATATGTTATTATTAATTTTTTTTTTAAATCGCATGATTTCAATAAATCTTTGTTCTAAAAACTGGAAGACTTTTTTTGTTCAAAATTCAACTGCAAGGTTTATGTTCTCACCAATATCATCTCCAGCAAATTATTAAAAAAACTGAGATACTGATAAATATATTCGTCATCTTCATGTTATTTGAGCATTTTTGAGGGGTTTTGAAGGTTAGAGAAACTGTTTCAGGCTAAATAATAGGATACATATAAAAACATTTGAGTTCCTGGATCATGTGTTCATTGATTTTGCATTTTGAATGCAAGAGATAGTTTTGTCTAAAGGAGATGAACTTGAAAAGTTTATATTTGATCTTTGCTAAAAGACTGTTTATGAGGTGAAAATCCTACAATTGCAATTTAAAATGTTTATTTAATACAGATAAATATTATTTTTAGTAACAAAAACCTTCTTCAAATCTGGACTATAAATTTTTTTGAAAGGGATACACAATGTTTGTAAAGAAGGAGAAAGTTAGATTCCACCTTTACAATGATATAAACATACTAGCTGTGTGGCCCCGACCTGCTGGGGACCTGTTAAAGGAGATCTATCAGTTCTGTGTTTAATAGACTCAGAATTTCTTTGAATTAATTGCTGTTGGTGATCAGCTTCCAATTTATTATAACAAATGTATGTTTTCGTTCATTTTGTAACAGCACATTTGGTCATTCTCCAGTCGATGCTGTTTTTGCTGCGGCGATTCCCTAGCTTTCTAACGGCAGATGCTCTATATTTAGTATTTATATTCGTTCCTCTTTTTGCTGACTTATTAGCAAATGTCGAAATGATTTGAAACTTTTTAGTGAATTTCAATAATCTTTGCTGCATCTACGATTGAGGCTGCAAGGGATGAAATCAAATTAAGTCTAAATAATCCGTTGCTATGCAAGATTCTATGCATATTTTGACTCACTCTCATCAAATGAAGTTAGATTCATAATTTAAATTAATAAAGTCAGAAAAATTTGACAATTTAAAATTTTGTAACTTTTTTTAACCTGTACAAAACACTGGTAAACATGCTCAACAAAATATACTAGGTGTATACATGTTGCTCTAACCTCTAATATATGCTCTAACCTCTGTTTTAAAATTAACCAAGAAAATATATGGTACCAAATTTTAAACTTTTAACAAATAAAACAATTTAATAACAATTAACAAATAAAAATTTGTACTAAGAGGAAAAATTAGCAGGCACCGAAATAATAGCGTTATCTAACAAATTGTTTGCCAACTGAAAAATTATCGGCAAGTGGCATGGATATTACGTAATAGTACCAATATTGGTCAATGCGGTGCCACAGAACACACCTATACTGATATATGTAGTGTTTCACATAAGATCTTACATTTGATCTTGTAATGGACACATCCTGGAAAAAGATGTAAAAGATTTATTAAGTTGACCAAAATCCAGCTGAAAACATCCCATAACGGCACGAACATATAGTGGTAAATTATGTTAGTAAACAAACTTTTAGGTGTTAGATATATATGACAGCTGTAATACAGAAGATATTTGCTAATAAAACACAAAGGAATTTATTTTGTTTAAATGTTATTAATACTCATTAAATAAAATCAAAATGCTAATACCCGCTAAGCACAAAACATCTTTAATTACAACACAAAATGTAAATAAAAACAGGATGAATTTAAAACTTAGAAAAACAAAACGATGCATAAAAAAATAATGCTTTAAATCCACACATACGCAGAAGTTGTGTACGGTATCGACTGACGGTAAATATATTGAAAAATTACAATGACATTCAAATTTCTTATTGTACAGACGATTGTAATGCATAAAAATAATCAGAAAAATAACTTTTGGTTTTATTCTGATGTAATAAAAATATCGTTGCCATTCCAAAAATTTCTTTTTCTTGCCATTAAATTTTAATGAAAGCAACTTTTAATCGAACTTAAAAGTTGTTCTCTACAATCTCCATTTACTAAAGCTTTTATGTACCAAATTTTGTATCTTTAGGTGCAAAACTGTGGATTTGTATAAGGTTCAGATGTACAGACAACTAAGTTTAATATATATAGATCATTTAGGCAAAAAAACAGGCATACAATGTTTTAGCTATCGATATATCCAAATACGTAATTTTCTTTTAGGATCACATATGAAGGGTCACGGCAAAGAACAATCAGAGTTAAAAAATTTCGAAATCAAGGTTTTCCCGCCATTTGCAAGGTTATAGCAGATAGTTTAACCATGCGGAGTCTTCTGACAAATAAATATCATGGTACGTGAGATTTTGAGCAACCATTTATCTCAACCCTGATACAAGCCATGAGACTTTAAATCAGCTTCTCTGGAGAATTGTGAGAAACAAACTCAGACCGTTCTTTGCCGTAGAAGGTTCAGATGTACAGACAACTAAGTTTTATATATATAGATCATTTATATAAGTACAGCAACCAATGTTTCATAAAGACAATAGAAAAACACAACATAAAATAGTTATTTCTAAATGTTTATTGTTTTTCATTCAACTGTGAAGATTATTAGTTACAATGAGCTCTGAAGTAATTCTTTAATTGATTTAGTATTAGAAAACAGTCTATCAAGGATGAAAGCATTTACTTACCATGGACATTAACTGTCATTGCATGAGTTATAGGTGTTCCAACTCCATTACTTCCAACACACTCGTAAGTGCCAGCATCATCAAAATCTACATTTCGAATTTGGAGTGTTTTACCATAATTAGTGTATGTGTACTTACTAGAATACATTTCACTTTTCCGTTTACTCCATTTTATTTCAGGTAAGGGCCTAGAAAGAAACAATTCAAGTTTAATGCATGCAATTCCACATACAAATGCATTTTAAATGTTTTTAAATATCTACGTACGTCCCACCAAAAATACAACTCAATTGTAGTAGACGCCCTCGTAAAGCCACAATATTTGGAGGTGAAACATATTGCTTTACAGGCCGATGGCTTGTTTGACCAGAACCTAAAAAATATATATATATATATATATATATATAATGAATATTAAAAACAGAACTAGGTCATTCTCAAAATGTAATGTTTGCTGTTCTATGATTCTGATTCTTTTGAAAATAAAATGTTTACAAAAAAAAAGATGGAAATAAAATTTTTAACATTTACTCCGAACATTAGTTTAAAACGGGAAAAAAAAAAGAAAAAAAAATGTTTATCACAACTTAATTTTTTTATTTGCAAATACCACACGATGAAATTAAGTTAGGTAGTAAATGTTTTCAACTTATATTAAACAATGTAATTCGAATTTCAGAATTATAAAAATGAATTGTTTTATTTTCAAATACTTATTCTAAGAACCATTCAATTAAAAAATATTTCAATAAGAAGATTCATTCTGAAAAATTGTTTTAAATTACTGTATTATTATGGTCAGAAAGAGTACTTTTTAAAAGAGAATATTGCCCTGCATTTGCATGGAAGAAAACATACCAGGTAGCCCAAAAAATTACATGAATTTCCCAGTCCTAATCATTGTCCTGTCCACTAATTTTTTAATTCAATTTGCAGAGCGCCAACAAGAAGGGAATCAAAAATTTCATATAATAATAAATTAGCATTTAAAACTTGGAATTCTTACCTCCTGATGGTGCAACATTAAGGATGATTTTATTGCCAAATTTATATTCATTACGTGACTTTGAGGTAGCACTGCATGCGTACATAGCATCATCTAAATCATCTTCTATAGTTACATTGGAGAAATGAAGGTCACCCTCAGGATCAACAGTAATACGAGAACTGGAAAATAATAATTATCTACAGTAAAAATCAAGCTACTTTTATTATGAGAAAAAAAAAGGCTAGAGAGAATGCTTGTGAAACAAAAAATAGTTGAAATACTTGAAACTTCTAATTGAACTAACAACTGTGGGTAAGGGTTTTGGAAATGGTCATTTTTATAGATCAGAAGTCCCTTTTGGGACTATCTGCATGATAAATGTATTTAAAAAATTGAAAGGTATACATTTGATAGACATACACAGATATTTCTGTACCCCAGAGGTAAAGGACACCATGACACATTTTTGTATTTGTTCAGGAGATTCAATTTTCTATAACTTTGAGCTATTAAAATTTGTTTCTTCGTCACTTATAGAAACAGTTTAATGATAGTTTTTCACACTGTTATTGGCATTGATACAAAATTGGAAGTATTGATCATAGTATTTATTTATGACAATTAATAAAAAAATGGACATGGTGTCCTTTACTTCGGGGGTACAGATTTTAAGCATAGGGAAACACTACAACACTACTGTGTTTTAAACACAAATAAAGATACTACAAAAAAAAAAAAAAAATACCTTGACTAAGACAATTTTAATTTATGCAAAAAACAAAGTTTAATCTATTTGTTACTTATTCAAATGTTTTGTATTTTTGTAGATCAACTGATCATCAAATATTGAAGCATTTTCTGCTATTATTGAATGCTTAAAATTAAAAAAAAAATCTAATGATTTTGCTTATGGTAAATTAATATTTTTTTATTCTGATATATTCACATGTTCCCTCCCCATAGAATAAAAGAACCTGTAAAGAGTGAATACTCCAGGGATGTGATTGATAAAAAGGAAATATAAATAAATAAATAAATAAATAAATAAAAAAATTACAAGAAAGAATGTGCAAAGGAAAAACATGCAAAAGAATGAATTAAATGTTGAATGTACAGAAAAAATTATCAAACTACAGCCAGATTTTTTTAATATTTATTTCAAAACATTTGTAAAAGTAAGAAATCAATAGCATCAAAAACAAAAAGGTCATAATTAATCAATTGTAAAAAGTCAAGTAATTTAAGATTTCATATTCTGTATTTAATATCTGGTTCTGGCTTCTTAATATCCGGTTCTGGCTTACAGTTTTTTTTTCATATATAATTTTTAGAAAATCAAAAGCATATTATTTGTCTAAAACCACTTTATAAAGTATGGCCAAGGACAAATTTCAATGTATATAGGATATCAAATATGGGGGTAAGCCAATGATGTATTATAAATTCATCTCCTTAGAATTATTTCTAAAAAATTTGCCTTTAATTTATAAAGCACATTTGCAATATCTCAGATACATTAATAGCTTTCTGATTTTACAGATCATTTATAAACATGACTCAATTGTGGTTTAATAGTTTGCTTTAAGCATCAGTCACATTGATATAACAAGTAGCATCATTTAGTTTACAAGATTCAGATGTAGAAGGATTTTTTGAGACCTGGGATCTAATTTTTTCAGATGAATATTTCTCTGCAATTTGGTTGCTTTTGCAGATATTTTCTTTCAGTTTCCTTAGGCACTAACTTTTTCTTTGAAATCAACTGTTTGCCACAGATATGTTTGTTACTACAAAATTAAGTGATATAGGAGCAGCAAGTAACAATCAAAATATAAAATTGTTCGTCAAGCTAAAATAAACAATTTTACAAAAAAAAAAAAAAAAAAAAAAATTGAACAATTGGGACTAATTTTCTCTTTCACAAAATTAGATTAAAATTTTAGTTATTCTGCATCCATTCAAACCAAACGGCAAAATCAATCCTAAATAGCGGGTATCACAAGTAGAAGTCTAAGCAAATGTCACCAAAACGGCAACGCAAATATTTGCTCCTAGTACACATACAAATGTGCCAGTGCAATTAACTTGAAAAATTACAGGTTCTTAACTTTTTTGCTTACTTTTGTTGTTATGCTTATAAGAGCAAAATTGAGACAGAAACTTTTCGAAATAAATCCACAGAAATTCTTTAAAATAAATCCAACAACCTTTAGTATAACATTATCAAAGCTCAACAGAAAAGTTATTCTTGTTCTGTGTTGTGTCGCCTGATCACTGTAAACCAATGGCGCTGCGGTTGTTTGAGGAGCAAGCGTAATTGTGAGTAATGAGTAATAAAGGGAGATCAAGTTACAGTCCATTCGTGCAGTGTTTTACTTTTTTAGCTATGTTCAATTAGCAGAGAGAAATAATTTAAAAAAAGAGCTATCGATGGCCCAATCATTCTGAAAAGGGCCAAAAGAAATATGGGAATGGGCTGTATGCTGCAAATAGGTTGCCGACTGCTGAGCTATAACATTAAAGGAAGTCAGAGCAAAAAAGTTATTTTTATCAGAAGCTTGTGGAAGTCTGAACCAGTTGTTAAATACATGATTAGCCAGATACACAGTTGTTAGACGCCAATGAAATTTTAATGGGAATTTGCATCAATCTCATGCAAGATCAAAACTTTGGTCAAACAACATGAAATATGTGGAACTGTACCACATCTGAAGTAAAAGAGAAAACTTCTGCGGAAAAGAGAAAATCTACTTTTTATCTACAAGATCAATTGCTTCAGCAAGAATATTGATGAAAAAAGTTGATTTTCTTTGAAATTTGTGAAAAAAGGGGATATCATCCCTATCTCATTAAAATAATAATAAAAATATACCTTGAACTTCAATTACCTATTGATTGTTCGCAATGATCCAGTATGAGATTGTATCATCCAAAAAATAGTTGGCCTAGGGTAGCCAGTAGGAGGATTACAGTTTAGAGACAAAGGTTCTCCTTCATTTGCTGACTTTTTCTTTCCCTCAACATCCAAAAATGAGCTCAATTCTATAAGATTGAATCAGAAGAAAATAAACTATTAAAGCAACAAAGGTTAAAGTAAATAAGTATTGTTTGCAAAATAATGCTAAATCATGTTACTCTAATCTTTGTTTTTAAATTGTAATGATGATGAGTAAAAAATTTATCATTTTACAAGATAAGGTGGTCATATTTCATATTTTTTCATTCCTAAAATGTGTAACAATAAATGAGAGACTCAGTAAATCATTAAATAATAATTAAATCTCCAGTTTGGTCAATTACTCCTTTAATGGTTTAAAATAATAGTACCCTTGTATCTAGAGTTTCATTGGTCCTCTAAAATTGAAAAATGCGACTTGTAACTTTAATATTGGATTGCTTCAAATAACTTTTTTTTGGAGGGCTGAAAATACGGATTAACGATGATCTTACCTGTTATGACTAAAACTTGGTGGTTACCATACATAAACATAGCAGTACTTTATCTGGTTTTTTTATTGAATGATTAGATGCAAGCATTTTTCATATTGGTAGTTTTATGTAAATTTTTTGAAAAATATTTCAAAATCGTGTTTTAGTATTGTTGGATACAGCACGTCAAAATAAAATTATCTGTAGTGATTTATTAATACATTAATTATAGTAGACTGGGGTAACTTTAGTATTTAACATAAGTTTCGAAATTTAAATTTCCCACCAACACCATACTTTATGAATTGGAACGTCATTACTGATACTGCATACTCAAGTATGCGATGCTACATCATGACAAACATTTGAAGCTGTAGTTGTACTGACGTTCAAAGACAATCTTTCGTTTATGTTAAAACTTCTATTCGCCTTCGAAAAATTGGGAAAATTTTACTTCTTGAAGGTGTATGTATGTATTTATAAGTACTTTATTTTATATCTAATTCCAGTGTTTTTTATACCTTAAATTCAGTTATTTTTTCAAGCCATTGTAAAATTTTCATGCAAATTTGAAATAAAACCTCGATAAATGTTTCTTCCTCTTTAAAATTAAAAATCCACCTGTTATTGTCAATACAGTATAATTGTTTAATCATGAAACTTTTTTTGTCAAAAAGTTGTTTGACTTTGGGAAATTTAAAATATATACATAATGTGTATATATATGTGTATATGTATATGTTTTTTGCCAGTCGATTTTTACCGTCACCTTTGGTTGAAGTTCAACTTTTTTTGCTTTGAAGGTACAGTAAAAGCCCGATTATCCGGCATTCAATCAACCGGAAAGCTCAATCAACCGGAATTTTTTGAAAATCAAGTTTGGCGAGAAAATTCGCATTACTTCGCCAAAAAACGGCGATAAGTCGCCAATTTTTTTTTTTTAAATTGATATTTTAAAGTTGAGTGGTTTTTTTTCTCCTTATTTTGATGGTTTTTAATTTGCTATGGCGAAATAGCTGAATTTGCACGGATTAGAAATTAATATATTATTATAAAAAGCGATTTTTTTTATATTTTTTTTCCATTTGGTTTATCCGGAATGCCGAAGTTCTTATTCAAACAACTGTGAATTCTCAGCAAAAAACCTTAATATTCTTAATGGAAAATGTTTTTTACCGGAATATATCTGTAAAAATACATTTACTGTGGTTATTTGCCGAATCTATAAACAAATCTAGCTTGTTTCAATTGTATAAGAAAGAGGGTTTCGTAATCGAAATTCCATTATCCACAGCATCGGGAAAACATTCTCCAGTAGATAATTTGGTTTATCCGGAATTCTAATAAAAAAAAACTTTACATTTTCATCTATTTAATCTTACATCGTTTATTGCATAAAAATTTATATTTGTTTCCGGTTGGTTGGTTGTATTCAGATTATCTGGCGCCGTCAGCAACACGAGGGCTATAATGCGCCGAAACATTTCGTCATTAGACAAGCCAACATACATTTACAAACACCCATGCCAACACGGGACTCGAACCCGCAACCTCGCGGTCTAGAAGCCAGCACGCTAACCACTATACCGTTTGGTCGGCTATATTCGTTTCCGGAATATGTGTAATTTGTATGTGCAGAATCTATAAATCTATGGACTACTTTTATTGTAATTATAACAAAGAAAAGTGATTTTCCACTTGAAATTACGTTCTTAACCGCATCCGGCAAAGAGTAATTAGGAAATTCAAAATTTGTTAATGGTTTGACCAAAACCCGGATAAAATTAATCACTCGGTTTGTAGGCTAGATCTACATATGGAACATGCATTTCACAAAATTTAAAATCATGTATAACGGATAACATTTTATTCCATACAGTATCGATGCATCTATAATACATTTATACCCGCGATTTAATTTGTAAATTTTCAGCCGCATCCGGAAAATGTGCAATTCTACCGAATTCAACTATTCTAAACGTTTTATTCTTTTATCACAAAATATCAGTTTCTCATGATCAATCAGAATAAAACCTAATTGCATCCATTTAAATGCATTTCCCCCTATAATCCCAATCAAAGATTAGATTTGTAGGCTAGTCAACCATTTTGTACACAAAACGGAAAATTTTCTTTTTCTTTTTTGTGTACAAAAGTATGGGTTATATTTTATTGTGTACTATTAACGTGTTTTGCAATCAATTAAAAAATAAATCTGTTTTGCTGTAATTTTATTTTAATAATATTTATTTTTAGATTAGTTGACAACCAGACAATCAAATTCAAAACTTAATAGTCCGTAAATTATCCGGAATTTCGGGGCGATTTGCATTACAATTCTTGTATTCCTTTTTTCTATACAACATAATAGTCGATCTTTGAATACGAAGGTCGTCTTCCCGAGCATATTTTACTTTAGGTTACAAAGTAGAATGTGTGTGGGGAGGGGGGAAAACAATGGAATCCCCAGGGTTTCCAAATACAAAAGCTACTTTTCCAGAATTCTCAGAATCTGACCGTGAAAACGCACACAAGAAAACTTCCCCTCCGGAACTGAATTAGCGATAGTCCACTTTGTCTGCCCGGTAACCCTAAAATATAGGTTCAGTTAGAATCGGTACAATCAAGAGACCTCTCTATTTTTTTTATTTACATATTTTACAAGGCTTAATCTTTTTTTTTTCTTTCTTTTTTATTACTAAAAAAGCTAAGTAGAATAGTTTTTAACTATTCCGGTTGTGACGATTTTAACATTAGGTGCCATCACTAGCGTTATTTACCGTTTAAATTTGGCGAAAAAACGTCGACATTCAATTAACCGGAAAATTCGGTTATCCGGAAATCCTAATTTCCCGGCGATTCCGGATAATCGGGCTTTTACTGTATTAAAACATTTTTTTTTTGCTTTTAATAAAAAAAAGCATGAAAAAGAGTCTGGATATTCGATTCTTTTGAACATTTTACTGAATAAAGTATCATTAAGAGTGTTACAACCTTGTCTTTATTGTATGGGATGTTGTGTTTACTTGGTATTAAGACACTATTTTGAATCGAAAGACCATATATATAATGGGGAGTGTCTCTGGGTTTTCGTGTTTTACGTTAATCAGTAGTTTTATTCCTATCTTGTTTCTTCCTCTTGATATTGGGGCATATTGATTTTTTTCTTATGTTTCTGAGCACAGGGCTGCCACTGACTATAAGCTTTGAAAATAGTTACTTTAGTAGCCCCAGATGTTAAAAATAATAGCCAAAAAAGTAGTCTCGGACATTGAAAATAGTATCACAAGTTGAAAATAGTAGTCTCTTTTTACAAGTCGACAATTGTCTTGCTCTGAAGGTTTACGTGTTTAACAAGATCGGAATAAAGCTATTGATTAACATAAAATACGAAAATCCAGAGATACTCCCCATTACATATATGGTCTTTTGATTCAAAATAGTGTCTTAATACCAAGTAAACACGACATCCCATATGATAAAGACAAAGTCGTAACACTCTTAACGATACTTTATCCAGTAAAACGTTCAAAAGAATCGAATATCCAGACTCCTATTCATGCCTTTTTTTTTTATTAAAAGCAAAAAAAAAAAAAAAAAAAAAAAAAAAAAAAAAATTAATTTCTTTAAAGCAAATAAAGTTGAACTTCAATCAAAGGTGACAGTAAAAATCGATTAACAAAAAACATATACATATACACATATATATACATATATATATGTATATATATATTTTAAATTTCCCAAAGTCAAACAACTTTTTGACAAAAAAAAGTTTCATTTTTAAACAATTATACTGTATTGACAATAACAGGTGGATTTTTAATTTTTTAAGCGACATTTAAAGTAATTAAATAAATTGCTTCGAAATTTAAATTATTTTTTATAAACTTAGTTACAATATTAAAATTTTAGTCGTTCTTCATCGATTGACTTACACAGCGAAATCGATCCTCACACCGACACATATCACGAACATAACGTCTATAACATCAATGGAAGCCTTGACGAAAGCTCCCATTACAACAACGCAAATCTCGGCAGTTACAGCATCAGCACTAAAACGGCTGAGCAAATATTGGGAAAAGTAGCTGTTAAATCGTTAAATCAGCGTAATCTTTGGCGAAAATGACTATCACTTCAATGTAAATATAAACGATAGCGCCTTCCCTACCAATGCAAATCTCGCAATGGATCTAACTACATCAGCATAATATGCGGCAGAAATGGCCGTCACAACAACGTAAACCTCGGCAATCACCCGACATATAAGCCTAAATATCGGCAATAGCGGCCATATATCGGCATAACAATCAATGAAATTAACAATCACACACTAACATAAGTATTGATGATAGAGACAAACATTAAAGGAAGCAGCGACAAAAGTGGTCATTTTACTGGAGGTTTTGAGAATTTGAATGCAGACAAGGATCCATGGTGATCAGACTTGTAAGCACAAATACATCTCCAAGAAATTTTAATGTGGATTTGCATCGATCTTATGAAATTGTGGTCAACGCTGAAATCGGCATATCCTCAGAACTATAACATGTGTGATTTTTAGTGTGGATTTCATTCCCTATATATTATGTCAAAGAAACTAAAGCTTGCTTTTTACAACCGTTTTGTTTCACACACAACAAGTAACTTCCACTTTGGAGCTTTGCTTACATTATAGTGATAAGTGATGTGTGGATGCAAAATGTCATACAATACGCTCCTCATATTTCGTGATTTTCAGTACAGTGATTGACTTGGGAAAATAACAAGAATTTCTTATACTTTATTACAACTACCTTGGCAAAGTTAGGTGACTTTTTTAGCAAGAGAAGAAAACGATTTATGACTTTATCAGGCCATTTAAACTGTGCAAAAGTAGATGCCCCATTGGCTAAGCGGCAACCCTCAATCGCTAAATATATAATTTAATCGGAATCTTTACACAAATATAAATTTTCAATTGAAAAAGAACAGGTTAAGATGACTGTCTATACTGATGGCTTTTCTTCCGACATTCACTGCAAATTCTACAAATTCATTTTTGCAGGGCTGCCACTGACTGTAAGCTTTGAAAATAGTTGCTTTAGTAGCCTCAGATGTTAAAAATAGTAGCCAAAATAGTAGTCTCAAACATTGAAAATAGTAGTCTCAAACGTTGAAAATAGTAGCCTCACTTTTCATAACGATTGTTTTTTTAAGTCGGTAAAGACCTTCCTCTTGTTTTAAAGGTTTTAAGTTATCATCAAGATCGGAATAAAACTGTTGATTTACTTAAACACGAAAACCCAGAGACACTCTTCTTTCAATTCAAATAGTGTCTAATACATAACATCCCATACGGTAAAAGGCATGTATCTTGGGGGGGGGGGCGGGGGGGGCTATCGTATTTACATAACTGTGATGGAAGTTGTGATGGCAACTCAACATTACTCCCAGACAGCACCTAAGCAAAAAAAGCTAAACTTCACGCAAAAGCGACGTTAAAAATTAATTGGCAAAACAAGATATATATATTTTTAATTTTCAAAGTAAAACAACTTTTTGACAGAAAAACAAAGTTTTATGTTTAAACAATTATACTATATATTGAAAATGACAGGCAAATTTAATTAAGACCAGTTTTTAAATTTTTCAAAGCATAGCTATAGAATTTGAGAAACAAAATTCCTCAACATTTCCCTAATTTCCAGAAACTTCCCTGATGTGCATCTCTGTTGACGTTATCATTAAAAAAACGAAGAAAATATGACCAGTTTAAAAATATATAAATTTGACTATTTACAATTACATTTACTTATCAAAGTATAATTGAACCAAAATATAATTTTCTGCTAAAAATCAAAACAAGCATCTTTAAAACATGAAGAAGAAAAAAAAAATTAATTTAAAAAAAAAAAAAAAAAATTACATACACCAATTTACAAACTACACCCATATTTGCTAACTTCAAGGAAAAGAAACTAGCACAGTACTTTTCTTTTAATTTAAAAAATAACACAAATAAAACATGTTTTCTTTAATATATGTCATAGGCTGCATCCTGTTCATAACATAAATTTTAAACAGTGTCCTACATATTTACTAAACTTGGGCATGCATGAGCATGATACTTAAATAATCAGCATTTTGCTATTCAGTCACAAATTTCACTAGGTATAATATTTCATAAAAAAATATGTCTTTTGGATTTTGAAGTTGAAGAAGAAAGGCTTGAAATTAACAGCTACTTATACAAAATTAATTACTCATAAATATATGAAAATAAAATGTTGTACAACAAAAATATTATCTTAAACCACTAAAATACATATTAAATGAGGCAAAAAATCGTTTTCATGAAACATGACAAGCATAGCATTCGGCAGGGGAAAAAGACGCATGGACTTTTTTAAAAATTAAATGTCCCTTTGCCTGAATGTATGCAGTAGCACATTCAGATTTTTTATTTTTTGGAGGGGGAGGAGGATGTTTCAATTCTTTGTTTGATTTATATTAAACATATAAATCAAAAACACATATAACTTTCATTTAATTATGTTTAATAAAATGTCAAAATTATAGTAAAAAAAAAATAATAATAATCAAGTATTATTGATTATAATAATAATAATCAAGCCCTTTTTGCTTATTAATGCCTATAGATTTGTTGCACATCTATAACAGTACTGTAAAGGGTTGATAAAACAAAAATATGATGGAAGCAATTTGAAATATTAAGGAATTTAGGGTTCTAATATATTCTACGGACAAAAAACACAAGACAAGAAGAAAAACAATCATGTCTGTAAAGGATGCAGTCAGATTTAAATTTGAGGATTTTTTTTAACAATAAGGCGCCGGCGGTCGCGAAGCTATAAGATAACTAAAAATCTAACAGAAATAATGTGTAAATAATTGATCCAAGAATAACAGTGATTTCAAAAAGTAAAAAAAAAAAAAAAAAAAACACGGAACATGAACATGCGATTGTGGGCCGAGGACAAGGGTTTGGCCAGTTTGGCTCAGCTGCTGAGAGTAGGAAAAGGTCGAAAACTTCGTACTCCCAAATCGGCCAACTAGCCAGATATTGAGAGACTTTTACGAAAAAGCACATGAAGAAACCTGTATTATTCAAAGTACCGATGACACGGCATCCACTTCTTGTAACGCGAGCCGGGATAGATGTCCGCACCCGCACGGGGAATACGAGAAGGGAAACTCAAAATTTTTTAAATTCCTTGACTAAAGAGTAATTTTACGAAATACCTTGACATTTGCCTGAATTCCCGATTCTGTCGCCACCCTGTTTAAACTACATTCAAAGTAATTAAATTGCCTCAAAATTTAAATTATTTTATTATTTATAAATTTAGCTACAACACTGAAATTCTAATCATTCTGCATCGATTGACCTATACGGCGAAATCGTCACTAATCTCGGACATAACGTCTATATAACATCAATTCTGTCCATACAGATAGCATTTTCTTCCGGGCGCTCACCACAAATTCATTTTTGTTAAGTAGAGTAAATAAAGCGAAATAATTTGATATTTCAGAACATAACAGTGTATGATACTCTTGCGCCTTGCACGGCGAAAGATAAAACATTGGAATAACAGGCAGGCGAAAATGACAGCGGTTGCCGTAAAAAACAACGATCTAGCGTGAGCGGTAACTATCGTAGAACTAGCAAAATGATCACTACCCGCGAATATGAACAACTATTTCGGTAGTATTTGCTCTCTCCTACCTTGAAAAAAAATACCGAAAATGTTAGCACCTTAGTGCCGATTTTTTTTCGTGCTACCATCGGACAGTATCCAATTTCTTAAAAAATAGTCGCCTCAGTCCAAAAATAGTTGAAGGTTTTGTTAAAAATAGTCGTTTTAGGCCCTTTTTTCATTGAAATAGTCGCCATAGTCGCCTGGCCACTAAAATAGTCGCTTTAGTAGCCTTTTTAGTCGCCTGTGGCAGCCCTGTTTTTGCCAAATAAAGTAAATAATGTTAAAACAATTTGATATTTGAGAATATACAGTGCAGGTTGTTGAGCTTTGCATGCCGAAAGATAAAACATAGGAAGCAAACAGGTAGACAAAAACAACCGCATTTGACGTCGAAAATAACAATAACCTATGCAGGGTTACCAGGGAGATACTATCATTGGACTATAAAAGTGACCACTCGATCCATGAATATAAACTAAAATTAACCTTTATTTCGACAATGCTCACTCTTCCTTAAAACTATCACCGTTTTGACAAAACTGCATTAGTACTCAATATGCGATTTTTTTATTCGTCCTACTGTGAGACTGTAATTTCTTAAAAAATAGTCACCTTAGCCCAAAAATAGTTGAAGGTTTTGCTTAAAATAGTCGTTTTGGGCCGTTTTTTAATTGAAATAGTAGCCATAGCCGCCTGGCCATTAAAATAGTCACTTTAATAGCCTTTTTAGTCGCCTGTGGCAGACCTGTAAGCAAAAACACTACTGTCCCAAAACTACCCCAATTCATGAAGCAAGATTGAGACAAATGACTGTTATGAGGGTATCATTGAAGAGACTATGTCTCAGAGTAAACTATCAGAGTATAACTATGTGCATATTTTGAAAGAAGGTTAACTTCATATAACACCATAGTCTCAGCAACCTATAGGGTTTTTGCCCAAATAAAATGTCACAAATCCATGACTTTCCAAGACTGAAGCAAATAATTTTTCATGACTCATGAAATCAAATCACAAAAATAATAATAATAAAATAAAAACCTACATGAATTTTACTAATACGAACATAGTAAGTAAATCAATGTACCATAACATGATTTTTAAGAAATTTTATTTTAAATTAAGTAAAAAATCCTTGTTTCAGTAACTTCTAAATCAGAAGAAAAATGGAAAAATAATTTTCCATTCTTTGATATTTCAGTGTTAAAAAATCTAATCAATCTTTAATAATAAGGAAATATTTTAAGAAAGAATAAGTCAATAATAATGGATTATTATCAAAAACCAAATGTTTCGATATCAACAATGCAAAACAGAAGAAAGAAAATGGGGGAAAATCAAAAAAATTTAAACTTCAGTTCTCATATAATGAAATTTTTTTTTTCACCTATGAGACCTTACTTGTGTGATGTCACAAATTTGGAGTTCAGAAATGTTTTCATTGGCTGCGGTTTTGAATTGTGACCATTGTTTCCGGCAAAACGTAAATAAAAACAAAGATAAATTTTTGATGAGCTGAATAGTGATCATGGCGTTTATGATGTCACAGTTACATGATTTTACTTTAAATGTTTAGAAATCCATGAAATTCACTATATTTCCATGACTTAAGGCAATTTTTTTGCTAAAAACCAGAAAAAGAGTCCCGAAGTTACCCAAGTCTGTGGTGTTTTATGAGTTATCTATAAAACATATAATTGGCTCTCAATAGAAATGTAAATTCAGAAAAATCTTCTAATGCATTATCCTAATAATAAGTCAATTAACTGGTATTTGCATAAAGCAGTTCAGGTTTTTATGGGTATAGGTTTAAAGCTGGTCAAGCTGCTTATTAAAGGATATCAATAATCAAAAAACAAAAATTCAGATTTGGCCTATTTGTGCTCTCAGCCAAAATTGAAAGAAATTTAAAGATAATGCTTTTAAATTTGTAAAAGATTTGACAAATCCACTAAAAATTAATATTATTACAGTATTGTAACATCTATAAATTACACAAAAATAATATACTCATTCTTAAAAAAATTTCAGATAATTTATGCAAAAACTACAAAATATTACCAGATTTTCTCAAGAAGACTGCATTTGAAACCGATGTACCAAATCTGTTTGAGGCAAAACATTGATATAATCCTTCATCAATATCTTCAGGCTTCGTGAAAACTAATGTTCCTCTTCTAGGCTGTTGACTAATTCGCTTATCATAAGCAACATATTCAAAATCGAGCCCATTTTTCATCCAGCGATACCTAAGAAGTTATCAATTTTAATTCAATTGAATTTTTTTTATAAATCAACACTGGCATGTCACAAATATGCATTGAGTTATCATTTTAAATACTTTATGAGGTATTTTAGTTGATTTTAAATATTTTTTTAAAAAAGAAAATATGAGATAGTAAAAAATCTTTACCCAACGAAAACATTACAATGTGCTAGAACTAAAAACTTATGATTCAAGTATAAATGCTTTTTCTTTTTATTGCATGCTTTTCTTTAACCATTTTATTGCATTTTTAAAAATCTTTTATGTTGTTTTAGAACATGCATATTACTATGGCCATGATTAAATATTCATATTTTAATGTGATTACTCAATTTTGTAGTAGATCAATGTTTATGGTAGCTGATACAATTTTCTACATTTCAAATACTCTCTCTCTCTAGGTAACTTATAAATTAAGACTTACTCTGGCTCTGGATTTCCTTGAGCTTCACATTCTAACATAAAAGGATTGTCTTTTTCATCCTGTGTTTGAGCAACTTGATAAAGTTGCTCATGAGGAGGTTGCTTGATGATGTTTGGAGGAAAGGGAACAACGGGGGGTTCAGCACCATTAACCACAAAAAAGGTTAATCCTCCAAATAAACAGTAAACTGATACAATTGTTGGTACCATTGTTTAAGTCCAACGCCTAAAAAAATATAATCATGTTAGAAAAATCTCAAATCTGATTTCGATTATCGATTGATTCGTAAAATCATTGACCACTTGTGACCTGTTTAACACAGCCTTTCGGATATGATTTCTTTCTCTTACCTATAGAGGGAAAGGCGCTAGTTGAAGTGTCTGCACCTCATCATTTAACTTTTAATCAATTTCAAAACTTTGAGGGGTAATAATACTTGTTGCAATGTTACAGCACGGTTTGGCTCTTATGTAGCCCTTTCGCAAGAAATCTTTAATCAACCAAACCTTTCTCTAACTCAAATAAAAAAACTTTTATAATTTCATAGATACACAAATATTAAATCATTGCCCTAATTTAAAGTTACGAAATAACTGGTCAATGTCTCAGGAACCATCTTAAAACAATGAACTGGTAACAAGGTCATTCGCTAACATGTGTATCTACCTCACCTTTCTAGTTCCAATAAAATTGTTTTTATCTTTACAGACATTTATAGAGTTCAGAATTATTTTGCAAAGCATTCACATATCCTGCAGTTATTTGAAACAAATTAAAATTTATGCAAACTCAAGTTACAACACAGCAATACTGACAGCAGATATGTTCAGGCTTCCAAGGGGAAAAAAGCTGGACTTCATGCAAAAGTGATAAAAACTAGCAAAAAACTACAAATTTCCCAAAAATTGCCAGTCAAACAACTTTAATAATTATTTCATATTGACAAACAGATGAATCTAATACTCAGTTTTCTAATTGCTAGTTTCATCCCAAATGAAGCATATTTTCAATTTCTAATTGCAGTTAAAATTACAATTTTAAACAAGGATTATACAGAAAAATTGGGACTAATTTTTTTTTGTACAAAACAAAATTAAAATTTCAATACTAATTTTGCATTGATTCAAAACAAGCGGCGAAATCAAACTTCACGTTAGTACTAACTACAGACATAGTTCCTTTCACATCAGCAGATGCTTAAGTGAATGCCATCCCCAAAGCAGCATATTAAATTTCTGAAATAACTCAGGATTCCTTCTCTTTTTTGAAACTGAAAATTAAGGAATTTTTAAAGACCCACAAATATTCATTAAGGACCTTTTTAAAAACGTGAAAAAAAATTATATTACACCTTCACAGTAAATCACGTTGGGAGAATATTATTAAGTCAAATATAATATAAAGCGTGCAGTTTGAATTTATAAGTTGAAAAACATCCATTCAATGAATAAACCATTAACTAAATGGGAAAAAATCTAATTTTAAAAACATGTTACCACATTCTAGCTCTTTTCTGTAAAAAAACAGTAAGGAATTACATACATATTTAATAAATGACTTTGAAAAAATTGCACTTTTAACCAGAAAATACGACAATAAAATAAAAAGATTTATTTAGATCTAAATTTTACACATGTGAAAAATATTCTTCCAACATTACATAGTAATCACTTTTGTTTCCTATCAGAAATAACTTTTTTCAATTCTTTAACTTCCAATAACTTTTCCTTGATTTCTTTCCGCAAAGCATTTGCTTTATGAAAAGTGAAATATCACTAGCGGTTACAGCCTTATTGGATAACTCATTCAAAGACTTTTCTATACTGGAAATATTACCTTTAAGCAAACTCTTTTCGGTTTGAAATTGTTAATTTCTTCAACCTTCTGTTTTCTTTTATGCTTAATGTCAGTCATTCTAAGGTTATTTTTCAGGTTTTTGAGTGGATTAGCTACATATTTCTGTCTTGAAGAAGAAAAAAAATTCCCATTTCTTTTGAAATAACAGCATTATGAATTCCATTTTGATTCAGGGAGTTTTCATAAAGTAATATCTATGCAATATATGTTTCCTGTTTAAGATTTTCTACTTCTAATGACCTATTTACACTGAAACATTGCTCTACAGATGCCTGGATAGAATTAGGACTGTTTTCATGCAATGCCATAATTTTGTGTTACAGAGTTTGTACTTATTTTTATAAAATAAAAATAGAGTTTCTAAGGACTTTTCAAGTATATATTTCCTTCCAATCAAAACAACTGTTTACAGAATCGTCGCTGTGTTAATGAAAATAAAAATTAGCAATGCATATGAAGAACTTATATTAAAAAGTTTGTTTTTATAGGTTATAATATTAACCAATTAATTCAGTCAAAGTCGGCTAACTTCCATAAAAATGAAGTTTTGCAAAGATTGGTAAGAATTGAAAATCGTGAAATAACGATAAAGTTAATTTTTAGAACCTTTTTTAGAGATTCATTTAAAAAATATGATTCTAGTAGAAATGATAGGATTAGGCTGTTGACATAAGTACGCTTCTTCTAAAATCATAAAATTTTTATTTGAATATAAAATTATGTTCACGTAAAGGTGATATCAAAGATAGTAACACTTTCTGCCGTATTTTGAATAATTTCACAGGATAGTGAATAGCTCTGATCGATACAAACTTAAATCGCCAAATACCGATTAGATGCAAGGCAAATAAATAATATCAAAGTAAGTTTAGATAGTTTTAAAATGATATTAAACAGGGTTCCCACTCAAATCACAGAATGAAAATCATTGACTTTTAAGAACCTAAATAATGTTTTTAAGGACCTTTGAAAATTTGTTTTCAGGCATCATGTCTATATATAAATTTAATAAAGTATATTCTACCAAAAAAGTTACAAAATTGTGCGTGCATAATACAAATATGTCAGAGAATTCCGATGGGATGTGGATAAGTGGCAGTCACGCGGGGATAGCAAGTCTCAGTTGTATTTTTAAAAATTGTACAGTTGGGCACATATCTGCAAAAATTAAGGACTTTTAAGGACCTCTAAGCATTTTCAAGGACTTTTAAACACCTTTAAGCATTTTCAAGGCCTTGAAAACAAGTTCAAAAATATTAAGCACTTTTAATGACCGTGGGAACCCTGTTAAAATCTGATTTTTATAGAAGCGACCACAATTTATCTACATATTGCTTACATGTCTTTAATAAATCTATCCTAAAAGTTATTGGATCCTCAATTTCAAATCCTATAAGAAATTATATTCCTGATAAGGAAAAATTTAAAAAAAAAAAAACTATCTAATCCTATTAAAGCTATAGGATACTTTTGAATTTGGGAAATTAACACACGACCCACCACTGCACCAACTACATCCGGTACATTTTTAAATATTTATTGGATAAAATTGGCCCCTTCCTCTCCCACACACACTGCCTTACTTTGCATATCAACCAAGCCAAGCAAAAATTAAAGATTCCTTTTACAGAATTAATTGCATTGAATGAAAGTTTCACGCAGAAGTTAAAAAATAACGCTTAACCATTTTCAGGACGTATGGAGCACATAACAAATTGTTTATAACATATTATTGTGCTGGTGCATTTAAACGATTCTAATTTATTGTTTTCTCAATATTTCATTTCAAGTTTACTCAGTTTACAACAGCAAACAATGAGGCATGAATGTTCGTTGTGGTTCGGAATCATCGTTAAGTTGTAGGTTCTGGCCTTATTAGCCCGCATTGTGCTTAAAAATAGGTCGTTGAGCGCATAGGCGCTAACTACATGGGGCAAAGGGGGCGATCTCCACCGTGCTTCATCAAAAGGGTATCATTTCACCCCTACTCTAAAAATTTGTAAATATATGTTTTTCCAAGATAAAGAATATTGCATAAAAATGAAATTTTATAATTCTCTAAAGAAAAAAAAATCTTTAAAAACAGAAAATAAACACAATATTTCTAAGAACACTGACAAAATTCTCCCCTCTCCCCCAAATGAGAATCAAGTAAGTGTAGCAGCTCTTCAGTGCAATTTTCATAAAAAAGGCAAGGCCCTTCAAGTTCACTGCCAGCCATCTTTCACCGGAAGCCACTCTGATGCAGTATTTTAACGTCTCATATCTGCGTATTACATATGCCTGAGAGCAGAATTATTTTTTTTACGAGTAGCTGTTACCCACTTTAGTAAGACCCCCTAGGTTTCAAGTCTCCAATTATATTGGTTATGGCGATAATCAAATTAAAAAACGGCAGAAAACGACATACTATTTTGAAATTTACCTAAAACTCACTCACTCTCATCAAACTACTAAGGTACTTCTAGCAGAGCTGGAACTATGAAATTTTGTATGCTTGTAAGGTTTAATATGTATACAACAGAAAAATATTAAAAAAATAAGAATTTCTCCCTCCAAAAAATTTGAAACTCAATTCTATTGGAGCTAGAATTATAAAACTTAAAATACTAGTAGCTCTTAGCATATATAAATAGAGGAGAAACTCTCAACACGCCGCCAAACCTCTAAAATCAAGATCTAGCTGGTAGGTCATGAAAAAAGTAGTGTCTGGAAACCTTGGACCGATCCCCCCTCCCCTCTTCTCCATCGAGCTTGTCCACAGAAATTCAAGCCCGTAAAAGTGAAAAGTTAGAGCCTATGTTGAGGGTACAAACCAACCAACCATGGGTAAATAGTCATTTGAAAAAATTATTAAATAAATCCACCATGTATCGAATACTTGCAGCTTCGGAAAACAAAAAATGTGGAAAAAATTTAAGTTGATGCACGGGACATTACGCTCTCTTTTTTTCCATGTAAACAAATTAGAATTGCGAAATTATTTTTAATCAAGTAGTTACGTTTTTATTATATATATAATATTAGTTGATGGCTTAGTTAAAATGAAATATAATAATTTTAAGTAAGTCAAATATACATTTATAACCCAATGTCGTACATGGGACATGGATGTGTTTCGTGGGTCAGTGGTTATAAATTATTTGATCCAATTAAAAATATGTTTTCATAAAACTTTACCACCAACTAATATTATATAAAATAAAAGGGCTAGATTCATCATAATTTTATAATTGTTATTTGTTTACGAGAAGGAAAAAAAAAGCCAAAATGTCCCAAGCTAAATTTTGAAGTTTTATTTCGATGTGTTTGAATGCAAATTATATTCAATGAACAACAAAATCCTGCTTAAAAATGAATTTTTATCAAGTTTATCATTTCATACATATATAGTGGGTAAAAGTCTCCGTACGGAAGCCAAAGTTACAAATAAATTAGGATAATTTCTAATCTTTTGCTTCATATCTTCAGTAACTACTGAAATATGTTTAATTTGATTCTTTAAAATAAGTTGATAATAAATGTGTATTTTTACAAAACACAACAAGTATTTAAACAGAAATATTTAGGAGACGTTGCTAGGTGCCATGCAAAAAGTTTTCGTGACTTTTTTTTCCGTTAATTCTGACGTCTTCCACGAAAGACTTGCAGTAAATTTTAAAAACTGAAGTGTACACAAGTGTCATGAAGACATGATAGCAGCAATTGTTTAATTTTAGCTTATCGTCTTAAAATAGAGTTCCTAATCTCTTCGTGAGTTGGTGATTCAGTTATAAAATGATCTATGAAAAAATTTGGCGAAATCTTTAATGAATTGAAGTCTAGTACAGTATATTATTGAAAGACACCGATGTGCTTCAAATTTTTGAGGATAGAGATTCATCAGGAAAATTTTCAAAGCTAAAACGCTTGCATAAAAGAAATATCTTATGGTAAGGTTCAAGATAATCTGCGGATAAATACACCTTAACCTTAAGTCACACATGGTTTAAAAATTGATAAAAACATTGAAGTTACATCTCAAACGGTGCGAAATGTTATTAAAATAGCGGGTCTGAATGAACTTGCAGCCTGTAAGAAGTAGCAGAAAAAAGAGCATCGAGTTTGAAAGACCTTTTAAGTGATGAATTAAAATTAAATATCCAAGGGTCATATAATCGAGTTATGGTCAGAAGAAAATGAAATCAGCAAATGTTAACTTATAATTAATGCGGAACTGTCAAACACGGTGGAGGAGACGTTATGGTGTGGGGGTGTATGGATTTGCTGGTATCGGCAATTTACGTTATGTAGAAGAAAATTAGCATAAGTACGTGTATCTTGAAATTCCAACTCAAAACGTCTTAGCCAGTGCACATAAATTGTCACTTGGGAATTGTCTACAATGTTTTCAGCAATTCTTAAGCCATGTGCGACTTGAGAATCACTTATTTGCGGATTATATTGAACCTTACTATAGGATATTTTTTTTATGCAAGCGTTTTAGCTTTGAAAATTTTCCTGATCGATCTCTATCCTCAAAAATTTGAAGCACATCGGTGTCTTTCAATAGTATATTGTACTAGACTTCAATTCATTAAAGATTTCGCCAATTTTTTTCATAGATAATCCATCATTTTATAACTGAATCACCAACTCACAAAGAGATTAGGAACTCCATTTTAAGACGATAAGCTACAAGCTAAATTAAACAATTGCTGTTATCATGTCTTCATGACACTTGCGTACACTTAAGTTTTGAAAATTTACTGCAAGCCTTTTGTAGAAGACATCAGAATTAATTTTCATATTGCATACAGAAACTTTTTGCATGACACTTGGCAACATCTCCTATATATTTCAATTTAAATACTTGTTGCATTTTGTAAAAATACACATTTATTATCAACTTATTATAAAGAACCAAATTAAACATATTTCAGTAGTTATTGAAGATATGAAGTACAAGATTAAAAATTATGCTAATTTATTTGTAACTTTGACTTCCGTATGGAGACTTTTTTTATCCACTGTAAGTAAAAAATAATTTTCATTTTCCCAATATTAAAAAGAAAATATAACTTTTTATAAATAGTGCATGTATAATTAATTTAAGTGTTTGTTACACTCATCTTTTTTAAACGGGTGCCTTACAACTTTCTTATAAGTTCCACAAACGTAATGCTTTAAAAGCGATCTGGAAACGCGACTCATCAGAACAGGTCCTCTCGGATGCAGCCGTAAAATCTGGTCGCCTCACACTCCTTTTTCCAAGAACTCAAGCTTCTGCCCTCTCATCGAACCAGCGGTCATCTTACTTAAACCCCCTCTGAAGAATCCTCGTTAAGAGTGGTTAAAAAGGGGGTATCAGAGAAATCAACTCTGTGAGGGGCATAACAGATCGCGATTAGGGAAAAAGTTACGGGACAATTTTTTTTGCGGTTTGATTTTTCCCGATAATTAATCCCTTTTTCAAACTGCTTGCAATGCCATCTATCGGACAACTTTCAAGAATTTTTTCAGCTTTTACATTACCTTAATGCATTTATAATAAAGTCTTTTATACAATGGAAAATAATTTAATTATTTTTTCTTATTTAAAAAATTACTATAATCCATGTCACTGAACAAAGCATCACTGTCCTGGCATATTGTGTTACACTCAATATTTTAATTATAGAAGGCAACTGCATTCTATTTTTTGTGCCAATTCCAAGAACTTTTATTTCTTTAGTAAGCTGTGTGAGTAATTATTTTCATTTAGCTAATTTTTTTTTAATGTTCTATTCCATCAGAATTATGTTTAATGCCAATCATTTTCTTGGCATCTACAAAAAATACTAAATGAGTAGAAAATAAATTATATTGCTATACAGAATGCATAATAAAGTCCCTCTTTAGAATATATATACATTAGCTTCAACATTTTTAAATAGAATGTGTCAGCTTCTAATTACATCAATTTCGTCACTGTTCTGGCATATAAAAAACACAATAACAGCAAAACAGGATAATGATGTTCATTATTTATTTGAAATGTAATAAAAATTTATATAAGTTTAAACGTAACCCACTATTATTGTAATTAAATTTAAAAATTAATTTTTTAGTTATTTTTATTAGCTTTTTTTTTTAAATCACCTTATTTAAAAAAAAAAATACCATATTATGAGTACCATTGTCTTAGCAAAGGGATTTTTTTAAAAAAATTTTATACTCATAATGAATTTTTTGGGTAGCTGATATTTTTTTCTTGTTGTATAAAGCCTAAATAATAACAGAAAATATATAACCTATATTTACGGTATCTTTATTTAAAAAATGTTTTAATATTGAAAAGTTGGTTGTTTTTGAAGAATGATCCAAGAGCTAAGCAAAGACCACACTAATAAATGCCTTACAAGTCTTTCAAGGGAAATGGCCCAGCAGTTTTGTCTTGATACAGAAACAACCTGGAAAACTCTTGTCAAGCAGCTTAAATTAACCTATAAGGTATGTCACAATTGTGTCATCATATATAATCACTGAAAAGATAAACTTTAGTGCACCAGCCGAAACTCGATTCTGAAACCTCTATAGTAGAGCATTTCATTTTGACTACGAGTCCAGTGCATTACATTAAAGGCAAATACAATAGCCTCTTGATATATTGTGTTATTCTGAAGATAAGCAAAATGAAAGATATATCCGATTGCACGATATATGTCAAATAATATGATAAAATGTAAAGAGAAATTAGAAAAATGGGAGTCACAGCAAACGTGTGATATATTGAGGTGCGATATAATGAGAAGTGACTATGTTGAGGAGCGATATAATGTGTGTACTCTATTGAGGTGCGATATAATGAGAGGTTACTGTAATTTCATATGGAAACCATTCAATTCCAACATGTTCTCCCATATACAACACTTGACACCATTTCTCAACTTTAAGCAAAGTTAGCAGTTTGCTATCTATTTAATTTTGCAGAGCTTATTCTCTAATTATTGATCTAACAGATAAGAAAGCCAAATTGCAGAGTTCCCACTCACATCACAGAATGGAAATCAATGACTTTTAAGGACCTAAATAATGTTTTTAAGGACAGTTGAAAATTTGTTTTCATTCATCATGTATATATAAATTTTTAAAGAAGTTTATTCTACCAAAAAAGTCACAAGTTGGTGGATGCGTAATACAAATATGTTGGAGAATTCTAATATGGTGCAGATAAATGGCGGTCATGCGGGGATAGCAAGTCCGAATAGTATTTTTCTAAATTTTGCAGTTGGCCGCACAACATCTGCAAAAATTGAGGACTTTTAAGGAACTCTAAGCATTTACAAGGACTCTTAAGCACATCTAAGCATTTTCAAGGCCTTGGAAACAAGTTAAAAAATATTAAGCACTTAAAATGATCATGGGGACCCTGAATTGGTATGCAAAGATGCACAGACTGAAGTCAATATCCAATTGTATAAAGCTGAACAAAATGAAAAAGTTAATTGCGTAGTATAGCTAATTAAAGATTATAATGTGCAAAACACTGACATCAAATACTTTTGAGGGTAGTGGGTTGGTTGTTTTCAGATTATCTGGCGCTGTCAGCAACACGAGGGCTATAATGCGCCGAAACATTCGTCATTTGACAAGCCAACATACATTTATAAACAACCATGCCTTACACTTGACTCGAACCTGCAACCTTGAGGTCTAGAAGCTAGTATGCTAACAACTATACAGTTTGGTCAGCTTGAGGGTAGTGGGAATTTGAAGTTAAGGAGTGCCTAAATGGATGTCTTTCAAGAACTGACCCTCATTTGTGTCTTCCCATAACGGCAGAATTTTCTCAGATTTCTCATTTTAACTCTCACCAGGTAACTTCACAATCCCAAAATGTTAAGCCAACTCTTAATCTTAAAAATATTCCACATAAAAAGTGTTCCACTTTTTGGATAGGAAAGATTAAATGTTTTATCAAAGCATAATCAACAGAAAAAATCAGCTATTCTTACTTTCTCGTATCTACCCAACCACAAAAAGAAAGTTCATAATGTTTCGTGTTTTTACATTAAATGTTTTAAGATCCAACGTTAAAAGTTTACAAAATGAAGAAATAAAAGTAAAAATAAACATCAATGAAAGTTACCTTTTTCGACTCGTTTGAACTCACTACAGCAAAAAACTCATCAATAGGAAATGAAAAACAATCAAATTACAAAAAAGTTCAACGATAAATAACTAGTAAATAAACATTTTCGATATTTGACCGCCTGTGGTAGCCCAACCCATAGAAAATGTTGCCAAAGGAGTTTAAACAATAACGGTTTAATTTTATAAGATCAATTCACGTGTCGTAGCATTGATAGTCGTTATGTGGTTAAACTGGTCACGTGATGGTACTCTTGGGGCATGAGGTACCAACAAAGCAGCTGGGATAAAAACCAGTTTCTTAGGCCTTTCGAGTGGGCAGAAAACTGGCTAGTAAATCTAGGAGTCAATGGGTATCTGCGACTGTATTGCAATTAAATAGTAAATAATCAAGTTTAAATCAACTAATTCATTACACAGACGTTCTAAATTGATTTTAGATATTCAGAAATATATTTTGACTTAGGATTTTTTTTTTTTATTAATGGCTCGTAATGATCAAATTACGATGACAAATGGCGGTGAAAAGAATTGATTTCGGCGTGATTTTGGTGGGCAACGAAGCGAATAACAGGTTCTACAATACGTCCCTGCCGACCAAACGGTATAGTGGTTAGCGTGCTAGCTTCTAGACCGCGAGGTTGTGGGTTCGAGTCCCGTGTTGGCATGGGTGTTTGTAAATGTATGTTGGCTTGTCTAATGACGAAAGTTTCGGCGCAATATAGCCCTCGTGTTGCTGACGGCGCCAGATAATCTGAAAACCAACCAACAATACGTCCCAAAACTTTATAGTCAACCGTTTTTTTGGATTTAAGAGCTACTTAAACGAGTAAGAAGACGAAATAAATTATGCAAATATGTAAAGAGGTACAAATAAAGAGATACAAATAGTGAAATACTCTGAGGTAATACAAAAAATAAAATACTCTCACAACTTTAAACAGTCATAGATTTAATATAAAAAATAAAAACAAAAAAACACCATCCCAATTCAGAAATAGTTTGAGGTTGTGGGAAGTTTAATATGGCTTCGATTTTGTCTGAGAGTGGTTTTATTCCAGCTGATGTAATCATATAACTCAAGAAGGCAACCGAAGGTTTTCCTAAAACGCACTTGTTGGGATTGAGTTTTAGGCTATAACGATCGCAGACTAAGGTGTTTCATCAGATGCTGTTATTCGTTAATGGATGCAATAAGACCGTCATCAAAGTATGGTATGCAAAACTCCAGACCTTACAAAACCTCGTGGATGAATCTATGAAAAATTTGCCCTGCGTTTCTCAAAATGAAAGACATTTTTACGAATTCATATAAGCCAAAAGAACTCGTCACGGCCGTTTTGGGTATATCTTCCGGAATCACCGGTAACTGGTGAAATGCTCTTTCCACGTTGAGGGTTGAAAATGGGTTCATACCCGAAAAATGTTGAGTGCAGTCATGTATATGAGGTACGGGATAGCGATCAGGTATGGTAGCAGCATTAAGATGACGGTAATCGCCACATGGGCGCCAATCCAATGGCGGATTCAGCCAGGGGGCGCGCGCCCCGCGCCCTCAGATTATTATTTATTTATTTTTTTAGAATTTGCACACACAAAATTAAAATTTGTTTTTTTAATAAGTTCACATAACGAGTATATTTCGACCTTCGTCTAATTTCCGGAAGGGGAAGAAAAAAAAAGCTTTGTGGCGGCGCGAGCTTGTTGATATGACATTTTGAACTCCATCGGCGTGAGATGAGATGATGTCTCGTGCGTTGCATAGCGACGGAAAAAATAACTTTCCCGGCCGAGCAGTTTTATTTTTTATTACTTGTGTTCCATGAATATTTTCTTAGCATGTTGTATCGTTTGTGTTTATTTAGTTAATTAAAGTATAATAAATTTATGTTAAACTAAAATGGAGTCAGATTACTAATCCAAGGATCACAACATCACTAAAGTGGTGACTTTTTACGGATTCTGAACTTTCATGAGTAACCTTATTGCGAATACCGGCTGGACTGGAAAGTTTCACAGATTGTAATAAGAAGTGCAAGTACCAATGTGAAAGTAAAGTGGCCTTGAAGGTTTATTTTTGAAGATTGTGGCAATTCGATCGTTTCGAATTTGGATGTTGCTAGTCAATACACCACCTCCGAAGAATTAATAAAGAACTTCACAACTTGGTGAGTGATGAATTAAATCCTGCTCGGTGGCCATTTTCGTACGTTATTTTGTAAGAATTTTCTTGGGCTTTCGTATATAAATATGTCACACGAGGGTGATCAGGATACATTTTCGTTACCTGCCACAATGGAGGTGGCTAGAGTTGCATTTCGTCCGCCCCCATTTTGGGAAAATAACCCAGAATTATGGTTTGGACAACTCGAGTCACAGTTTCACATTTCTGGTATATCACAGCAGATGCCACAACATTTCATTCTGTGGTTACAGCCTTAAATACAAGTATACTTTCTTGTGCAACCGATTTAGTTCGCACACCCCCCACTGAAAATATGTACATAACTTTAAAATCGCGAATTTTAAGCAATTTTGTGCAATCTGATTCTTTTCGCCTCAAGCAACTTTTGCAAGATTTAACCCTTGGCGATAAAAGGCCTTCGCAGCTACTTCTCGAGATGCGGAATTTGGCCGATGGAAAAATTACTGACGAAGTCTTAAAATCATTGTGGCTTCAACGCCTCCCTGTTTCTATGCAACAGATTTTATCTGTAAGCAGTGGAACTTTAGATGGGCTGTCAAAAATAGCCGACAAGGTCAATGAAGTATCAGGTTGCACACTTGCGGTTTCTAGTGTATCATCAGGACATGAAAAGACAGAGATTCAAATTCTACGGGATGAAATGGCAGCACTTCGCGCTGATATGAAAAGTTTGTTAAACAGCTCTAAACAGCGCTTTCGAAGTCGTAATAGAAATAGAACAACCAACCGTAGTAGAGAGGGGTCATGCAATGTTTTATGCTGGTACCACAAACGTTTCGGAGATAAAGCCCGTGATTGCATTAAACCATGTGAGTTTACGGAAAACAATTAAGCGCGTCTGTTTTAACGGCGGCTGATTGCAGCTTACTTTCCAGTCGTCTGTTTGTTATTGACAAAAATTCCGGCTTTCGTTTTTTGGTTGATTGTGGTGCTGCAATAAGCTGCATTCCAGAAGGACTTGTGAAAGAAAGCACACCTTCGGAACTTTTTCTTTGCGCGGCTAACGACAGTAAAATTCGCACTTACGGTACTAAGAAGTATAACTTAGATATCGGGTTGCGTCGAGTATTTACATGGGTTTTTTGGATAGCTGATGTTTCGCATCCGATTTTGGGCGAAGATTTTTTGGAGCATTTTGGTCTTGTGGTAGACGTTAAAAATAGACAGCTTGTTGATGGCCTAACTAAGCTTAATGCCAAAGCCACAATTTGTCCTGGTCCCACATTAGGATTAACTCTAATTTCAGAGGCATCCCCGTACCATAAAATTCTGGCCAAATATCCCCAACTTGTTAACTTGAATTTAAGTAATGAGAGAATGACTCATTCTGTTACTCATTGTATTGAGACAAAAGGTCCACCTGTATATTCTAAAGCTAGGCGCTTATCGCCAGAAAAACTTAAAATCGTCAAAAAAGAATTTGAAGAACTACTACAAAAAGGAATAATTCGACCTTCTAGTAGTCCTTACGCAAGCCCAATACATCTTGTACCAAAGAAAAATAATACTTGGCGAATTATAGGTGATTTTCGGCGGTTAAATTTCCAAACTATCCCGGATAGATATCCCCTTCCTCACATTCAAGATTTTTCCCATGGACTTGCAGGGAAAAATATTTTTTCAAAGGTAGACCTCGTAAAGGCCTACCATCAGATTTCCATAGAGCCTAAAGACATTCCAAAAACCGCAGTCATTTCCCCGGTGGGGCTTTTTGAATACGTAAAAATGTGCTTTGGATTACGTAACTCTGGGCAAACTTTTCAGAGGTTTATGGATGAAGTCTTACGCGGTCTTGAGTGTTGTTATGTCTACCTTGATGTTATTCTTATTGCCTCAAGTGATCCCAAAGCTCACGAGTCTGACCTTAATAGAGTTTTTGAAAGGTTAAGTGAGTATGGTATAGTTATAAACTTGGAGAAATGCGAGTTTGGTAAAAGTGAAATTGAATTTCTGGGTTTTCATGTCTCTGGTAAAGGAATTTCTCCTCTTCCAGCCAAAGTTCAGGCACTCAAAGAGTACAATCTTCCTAAAACGGTTGATGAACTTCGTCGTTTTTTGGCAATGCTAAATTTTTATCACAGGTTCCTTAAGAACGCTGCTGGTGTTCAAGCGTGTTTGTATGAGCTTACAAAAGGCAAAGCCAAAAAAGACAAGACCCCAATTGTTTGGAACGAGGCTAACGAGAAAGCATTTAATGAGTGTAAAGAAATGCTAACTAATGCTACACTTTTAGTGCACCCTCTTCCGAATGCAGAGTTGACTCTTGTTACTGATGCTTCTGAAATTGCAATTGGAGCCGCATTGCATCAATCTGTAGATGACAATTTGGAACCTTTAGGGTTTTTTTCGCGTAAATTAACACCAGCTGAGTGCAAATATAGCACTTACGATCGAGAATTGTTAGCGATATATTCCGCGATTCGTCATTTTAGACATATGGTAGAGGGACGCGAATTTAAAGTTCTGACTGATCATAAACCTTTAATATATGCATTTCAGCAAAAAAACAGATAGATGTTCTCCGAGACAACAGAGACATCTTGAATTTATAAGTCAATTTACTACGGATATCCATCACATTTCTAGCGACAAGAATCCAGTTGCCGACGCGTTTTCTCGTATTTCTGCAATTCAGGTCCCAGGACCTTTAGACTACGACGAAATGGCCATCGCGCAGGATTCTGATGAGGAGATGCAAGCTTTGATCGGCGCCGATTCTGGTCTTGAGTTGAAGCCTTTGACATTCCCCTCATCAAGCCGAAGTATTTTTTGTGATGTATCCAATGGTACTGTGAGGCCCTACGTTCCAGTTTCATTTCGTCGCAGGGCGTTTGATATTTGTCATGGACTTTCTCACCCTGGCATTAAGGCTACGACTGATTTAGTTCGTAAGCGTTTTGTTTGGCGAGATTTGACAAAAGACTGCAAAAATTGGTGTAGGAATTGCATACCTTGTCAAAAGTCAAAAGTGCAACGCCACAATAAATCAGTGCTCCAGTCGTTTCCTTCACCTAACGCCAGATTTTCACATGTCCATATCGACATAGTGGGGACCCTTGCCACCATCGAAAGACTGTCGTTACATTTTGACCTGCGTAGATAGGTACAGCAGATGGCCTGAAGCCATTAAAATAAAGGATCAGACAGCTGAGACGGTAGCACAGGCTTTTTACGCTAATTGGATTGCTCGTTTTGGTGTACCCGATATTGTAACTACTGACCGAGGAACTATATTTGAAAGCAACCTTTTTGCTTCCCTTACTAAGTTGTTAGGGGTACATCGGATCAGAACCACTGCTTATCACCCAATGAGTAATGGCGCTGTAGAGCGTATGCACCGCCAGCTTAAGGCAGCCATCAAGTGCCACAGCACAGAAAGGTGGTGTGACATCCTCCCGACCGTTCTCTTGGGGATGCGTTGCAGTCTCAAAGACGACATACAGGCAACTGCTGCGGAAATGGTGTATGGAACTACTTTGCAACTTCCTGGTGAATTTTTTAGGAATTCTTCAGGGCCAGAAGACATCTCGCAAGCTGAGTTTGTGAGAAGGTTACGTGCAGAGATGAGAGAGGTACGTCCTGTCCCATTCTCAAATCACTCTAAGCAAAGTGCCTTCATTCACGGAGACCTCCACCGAACGTCCCATGTGTTTGTGAGAACTGACGCGGTAAGACGACCCCTGGAACAGCCCTATAAAGGACCATGGAGAGTCGTATCTCGAGCTGACAAGTTCTTCGTGTTAGAGGTTAACGAGCATCATAACACGGTGTCGATTGATCGCCTGAAGCCTGCTTTTATGGATAACGACGGGCTCCAGAAAGATCCAGTTCCTTCAACGATTCCAATTCCTTCAACGACTCCAGTTCCTTCACCGATTCCAGTACCTTCACCGACTTCAGTTCCCTCAACAACAGCAGCTCCCTCAACGATTCCGGACAATTCCTTGTCAAGTTCCTCAACGAGTGCTCCGACGGAAGTAACAGTTACCAAGTCCGGTAGACGGGTGCGATTCTTCGATCGCTACGGATATTAACTTGGATCGTCTCTTGGACTGGTGGGGGGACCCATGTGGCGGCGAGAGCTTGTTGATATGACATTTTGAACTCCATCGGCGTGAGATGAGATGATGTCTCGTGCGTTGCATAGCGACGGAAAAAATAACTTTCCCGGCCGAGCAGTTTTATTTTTTATTACTTGTGTTCCATGAATATTTTCTTAGCATGTTGTATCGTTGGTGTTTATTTAGTTAATTAAAGTATAATAAATTTATGTTAAACTAAAATGGAGTCAGATTACTAATCCAAGGATCACAACATCGCTAAAGCTTATTTTTGATTCAAGGTTCTTTTTATAGCCCTCTCCCTTCCCATTCAAACGGACGTTAGAAGACTGTAGAAGTATTCAAACTTTCACCCCCCCCCCCCTTGACTTTGAAGACATCTCCAACAACACTTTACCATAGGAGTTGAGTTAGGTAAAAACTCTTTTACAAAATAATAATTGTTTACTTTTATTTTGTAACAATAAGGAGCACGTGGCACTCTCCAATATCCACAATTAAATCATATTTGAGAAAGACAAGCAAAACTAATACCAAGGGCCGAAACCAAAGCGAATTTTTCCTTTCTGAGCTTCAAACTTTGACGATCACAAGAGGGGGAAGGGAGGGGGGAATATACCGGATGTCGTATTTCTCTCCTGATCTCGCACAAGGGATGGACGTGGGGAGGAATATCACTGGACACTGAATGAGATAACATCTCCACTCCTTTGGGACTTTGTCCTTGAAGCCCTCTTTTAAATGGTAGTGGTGTGGTTTACTAGTTAGCACAAGGAGAAGAATTTTTTGAACGTGTGGTGAGAGTGTTGAGACTTATATTCGGTTTACGAACTTCCGAAGTTAACCAAAGAGTAGAGTAGGTTGTAATACATAAATGCATCCAAACGACAAAAAGTAAGTGGGAACACATTTTTTTAGTGTTTCTTTTTCTATTCTGAAATTATAAATACTATTTATTTGATTTAAAAATGAAAGCAATCGTTACGAGAGGTCAGAAAGAATGCCTTACTGGCGTGGAGGACTTTTTAAAAAGAATTGCTTTGTGTTTGGCACTCAAAAAATAGTTTAAAAAAGAAATTCTATAGCGATTTTAGGAAATGTACCTGTCATTACCCATTTTTGTCATATATTTGAGAGTACTTTTCTTCGAGAAAAGTAAGTTAATCTTTGTTGTCTAGTGACTTAATTTTTAAACCCTTTTTTAAATTAACTTCGATTTTGTGTGTTTATGAGGAATAAATCCGCGGAGGATTAATTAATCTTCTTGCTATTCAATCGAGCTAAAATGACTTGTTGTCAGTAACAATAACCATGTTTTGCGACCAAAAAAATATAAATAATAATAAATAAAAATTTTTTTAAAAAAATTAGCCAAAGAGACGTAATTGATGATTTTCTTCGCAGTGAAAATAGAGTAAAATATTACAGAGCTAAATAACATTTCATTGTAACGATTCAATTTTTAAAAAAAATTATGGCACCCTCGATTCCTCCCTCTCCCCCCCCCCCCCCCTTACCAAAAAAAAAAAAAAAAAAATTGGACAAAATCCCGCAAATTTTAAATACATTAGCCACAGAACAATTTTGATTCCTCCATAAATTGCAATAAAATGTAGTGTACCTTTTTTTCTAAGTGTATCAAACACCATGAAAATTGAATCTCGGATCAAAATAGCTTAAGTAAATTGCAATTGTACATAAAAATTGGCAAGGAATATAAAGGATACCATAAATTTTTTTTTTATGGATTCACTTTTTAACATGAACTATTTGACCTGCCACACTGGATCCCTGACTTGCATTCCTTTAACTTAAAAAGGCTTAACATAAAATTTCGCTACTCCTGGTTTCTATCGTTTGCTTTTTACTTTATCCTTTATATTTACTTTTGATTTTGTTTATTTGTGGCGGGAAAATCTGTGGAAGGATAACTAACCCACTAGCCGTCATCCAATCAAGCTGAAACTTGGCAGATAGTCTATGACAATGCATTCTATCAAGTTTCGGAGATTTTCACTAAAAGACTGCTTTTACTCATGCTTCTGTTAACACTATAAATCTTGTGTATGTATTAAATGATTTATATAAAAAACTTTACTTTTATGGATTATTTACACACGTAGGTGACACATTTTTTTTCACTGGACTACATAAGTGTAATATTGTATCTATGTAAAAAATGCTCTGATTGGCTGAAATAAAAGCCGAGAAATGGAAAAAAAGGATTTTGTGTCAGAATAGTAGAAAATAAAACTAAATTTTGAAGAACAAGAGTAGAAAATATGAAAATGAACTGTCAACAAGTGAGATTTGTCAAGAAATATAAAACAATTTATATTCGAATCTATAGAGAACTTCTACCTATTAAAACAATATTAGACTTTGACATATTTAAGCTAAATAAGAAAGCAAGATTCGGCTCTTCTAATACACTAACATTTACATCTTGCAGTTTTTTTTTCTTTAGCTACTCTATTATAATTATCCATATTTGGATAAGTATAAGATAACTAAGTATAGTTTGCTGAATTAAAAAAAGGAAGACTGGAATTGGTTTTGTGCTAATTATTCAATGTTTAAATTGTATTTTTTTTCCATTGCCCTCTTAAAAATAATACTTATACTTATTAGTAAAACGTTCTCTTTGAAAAACAATTTTTTCCCTGATTACTTTAGATTACTCGTGTAGCAATGGATTATCCAGTAAAACCACGTATTTTTACTTACTAAGCTCACTGCATAAATATGTTATGAATATGTTAAATTTTGATGTACAATTACTGATTTCCCAGTTTGATGTAAGTATAGTATAGGGTTCATACTTAGTCAGTTAGTCACAAATAATAGTAGCAAGTTCCCACTTTCATTGGAATTTCCTCAGTATAATCTATACCTCTGGGGATGTAGCTTGAAAAAATGTTTAAAAGGCACGATACATTTTGAATACAATTTGTTTTTAAAATAAAACAGATAATGAAAAAACAAAAGGACACGCTAACCTTACGCTAAGATAGCAAGTCAGAAATGTGACGAAAGAGGTTGGGGGTCAATCAGTGGCTATGGATTATCTTAAAGTATATTTCTTGAACACTGCTTAGCTTAGCTTTTTTTTTTATATTTAATTTCGTCCTAGCTAAGGCACAATCTTGCGCCCCCCCCCCCTCAGGAAAATCCTAGATCCGCTACTGCGCCAATCTCTATTATACTTTTTGACCATGTGAAAAGGGCTGGCTCAGGGGCTTTTGGACGGTCTGATGATTCCTTGAGTAAGAAGAAACTGAAATTCCTAGAGGGCGACTTTTAGGAGATCAGGCAATAAGCTTCGAATTTTAGAAAAAACAGAAGGTCCTTTAGTTCCAATGTGGTGATAAACCGCAGAAGATTGCAAAGGAGAGGAGAAGATGGGTTGGTTATTTCGGGATATCCGGATAAAAGAGAGTCAAATTTCATGCTCTTGCGGCGTTCGAATTTATGGGACTGCTCTCTCATCTGTTTTGATAGAAAGGACACCAGCTGCTCTAAAATTGGTGTTGATTGGTCAATAGCGTTAACGGAAAGATCAACAGGATTTACTAGACAGGACATTTTATCTGCTATTGCAGCAAGGTTGGTCAAGTCTTTTTTTCTGCTATGAGTGCTGATAAAATGCTTTGTGTTGTGTTAGGCAAACTCGAAATCCATAGCGATTTTAGAAGAGGCTCACCTACAGCCGTGTCTGCGAGTGAAAGCATACGTGTAAGTAGTTAGGAAGAGCATTGATCGCCAAGTTCAAGGCCTTGAAGCAAGGTTCGAATTTTTCCCTACTGACTCTTTGAATGTATTTCGATAAGCCGAGACTTTAATTCGGCGTATTTATTTCCGTCAGCGTGTGATTTCAGTATTAAGTCGTGAACAGAGTTAAGTATGTTATATTCAATTGCATCGATGACATGATTACATTTAGTTGCGTCCGCTGTCATGCTGGAAATTTCAAATTGAGCTTCGATTTGCGCAAACCACAGCGTTGTATAAGGCTTCCAAAATGGCGGTGACTTAACGTTAACTCGAGCGATACTTACGGTTGTGTGGTTATCTGTTGATTTATTTAAATGAGAAATACTAAAAATACAGTCACACAATGAAAAAATCGTTAATAGGAAACAAAATTAGACGCTAAAGTAAAGCATTGGCTGGAATAACAAGTCAGATTAAACTCACCACGTGGTATATACAATGCTCTCCAACGGTGACATTTGGACAAATTGGAAATATCGACTGGGCTGGGTGATTTTCTACACGGTATTTTGTTTAGGCTGAAAATTGGCTGTCAAAATTTAATATTAAACACGGATGCAGAGGATTACGGCGTGGGTTCGATGTCCAGTTACCACTTTATTTACTTGACCAAAACGACACTTAAACAGAAAATTACATCTATTAACCCTTTACACTCCAGAGGTGACTCTCACTCACCACATGATTTGATATCGCAACTCGAGAGGACCACTAGGTTTGATGTGGAAATTCGATGCAAGGCCAATGACTGTGTTTATAGTTTCTTTGAAGCGGATCTGTAATCGCGAACCAACCAAAAATAGAGGGAAATGTCTCGAGTTGCTGATCCCTCCGTGCGAAAAAGGCATGGAGTGTGAAGGGTTAAAACTTTGTGAGAACACCTGATGTCCTGTCTATAGGATTTCATTATCGGGAGATGTGTGTATTGTAAGTTTACACCTTAAGAAACGCTCTTAGGAACAACACCTTTTATTACACATTTTCTTATAACTCGGAAAGTTCCCGTTAGATTCTAATTACAATAAAAGTTTGTGGTGGTGGTGGACCCCCGCTCGATAGTGTAGCATGGGTAGGAGATAGAGTGACGTCATTCCTCTATGACATCCCTCCCCGTTAATTCATAGGTCCAGTCTCTGTGGACGACGTCTGAGTCTCTGCGAACGTCTCAGCTCTGCTGGCGGTGAACCATCGCTCGTTGAGGTAACCTGGGTCACTACTGGTCCGTTGGTCAGCCTCCTGGAACGACTAGTCTCTGAAGGTGAGGAAGTCGGCTCCTTATTATTGCGGATCGGAGTGGGTGATACCTCTGTCTCAATGTCGGCAGATGTCACTGACGGAGTCTCGCTGGAATTGACAGCTCTGGTGTTAGGAGCTCGAGGGGTCACTTGAATCGTCTCGATTTGCTCTCCTGCTGGACGCATCTGGTCAACATGGCGGCGATGGAGTGTCCCTTGAAAGTCGATTGTGTAGTGTAGTTCTCCATCGCGGTTGACTACATTGCCAAATTTCCACTTGGAGTTAGCTGAGCGATAGTCACGTACAGCAACCTTATTTCCAATCTCGAAGACCCGGTCTCAGAAATCGTACACTCCCTTGCTGATGTTTTCTTGGACTCGTCCTCGAAGATCAGGAACCTCAAGATCTATTCTTGCACGGATTTCCCTTTTTAGAAAAAGCATCGCCGGACTCTGCATAGTCGTCATATTAGGTGCTTTGCGGTACTGCATCAAGAAGGTATAAAGCTTCTGCTTCAATGTCCCAGGATAGTTGGCCATGGCTCGGAAAGACTGTTTTAGCGTGAAGACGTATCTTTCCGCTTGCCCGTTACTGGATGGTTTGAAGGGAGCGCACGTCTTGTGCTTCACTCCATTGCTTTTGAGGAAGGTTTCGAATTCGACGGAGATAAATTGCGGACCGTTGTCGCTGACCAGAACTAGTGGAATTCCATTACGAGAAAAGCATTCTCGCAAGCACTCGATGGTTTTAGTAGAGGTTGTTGATTTGAGAGGAAACACCTCCAGGCACTTAGAATGAGCGCCAACTATAACAAGGAACATATGTTCGAAGATCGGTCCAGCAAAATCAACATGGATCCTCTCCCACGGTGTACTAGGATACTCCCAGTGGTGAACTCGTGCTTTGGGCGGATCAGTTTTAAACTTTGCACACTCACTGCAATTTTTTGCACTGTCCTCAATGTCTTTATCTATCCCCTTCAAAATAAACAAATGAACGTGCTATGGCTTTCATTTTTACTATTCCCATATGACCAGTATGTAATTCGTCTAGAATTCTTGCTTGGTATTTTTTTGGTATGCACACTCGTTGTCCGTACATAATACAGTCATCCTGTAGAGTGTATTCTGCCTCCTTCCCTCTTAACAATCCTCCTAATTTTAGTGATTTGTACAGAAGACCTAGCTCAAAATCATTTACAGTGTCTTTACCCAACTCATAGGCTGTAACTGGCAATGTCTGGATTTGTGAAATCTGAAAAATTACGATGTCGTCCTTGACAATCAGCTCTTCCGATTTTAGTGCGAGTCGAGACAAACAATCTGAATTTCAATGTTCTTTTGCATTTCTGTACACTATGTCGAATTGATATGTTTGGCGAATTAGGGCATAGTGTAAAAGTCGGGTGGCTGAAAAAATGGGAAGACCCTTTTTGCATTCAAAAATTGAAACCAAAGGCTTATGATCAGTGATCAAGGTGAATCTGGTTCCCTTGAGAAAAAGATATAATTTTTTAACGGCCCATACGATTGCCAGAGCTTCATTGTCAATTTGCGAATAACGGTGTTCCGTTGAGGACAACGTTCGTGATGCAAAGGCAATTGGCCTTTCTGTACCATCGGGAAACCTGTGTGCAAGCACTGCCCCCAATCCCACTGGAAGGCATCGCTCGAGAGTAAAATTGGAAGAGATGGGTCATAATGAGACAACACTCTTTCCGAACAAATCTCCTTTTTAATATTTTGGAAGGCATTTTCGCAATTTTTATCCCAATTCCAGGGTACGTCTTTTTTTTTGTCAAATTATGCAAAGGGTAAGCTAGGGTTGCCAATTCTTTAGAAAATCTCGAATAAAAATTAACTAGACCCATAAAAGATTGTACTTCCTGTACGTTTACAGGCTGTTTCGCATTTTTATGGCTGTTATTTTTTCGTCCGTTTTAGATAGTCCTTGAGCATTTACTTTAAAACCTAGAAATTCAATTTCCTCCTGGAAAAATTTACATTTCTTTTTGTTTAATTTTAGCCCGTGTTCACACCTAACGAAACAATTTCCTAATCGAACTGCATGTGCTTCAGGAAAAAGTAGGTGTTGCCATTCGAAAATTTCGTGTTTCTGTAACTATAATATTAACCGTGAGCGCCGTGAATGAGTTGAACTAAATCCGATTGCCAAATATGTCATAACTTGCCAAATAATGAACATTGTTTTTTATGCGGTAACCCACTGCTCTTTAATTTTCAATGAGGAAGAGTGAAGACGATATTTATTCTCTGGCGAAAAATATTCCCATCTTTTAAAAATGAACCAAGTTGGCAATAAATATGACGTCACTGATGACGTCATATTTATGATCAATTTGGCTGACTTTTAAAAAATGAAAGATCTTGGGGCCAGGAAACACAAATTGTCTGCAACCTTCATAATTGAAAATTAATAAGTGGTGGGTTATCAGACATAAAAGGATACTTATTTATTGGCAAGTTATGACACATTTGGCAATCAGATTTAATTCTAATCATTTGAAGTCAATTTTTGAATAGTTTTAGCCAATTTTGTCCCTGCGGACCAGTGGATACATGGTCTATTAATATTTCTCTATATTCTAATAGAATTTCAGAATGATGTTCCTAAACTTGCAGTTGACTCTTAATCTATAAGGACACGTATCAAAAACAAGAAAGTTACAAAAATCTATTGCAGTAAAATCAAAACTATTGTATAGAATAGATAAATATATAAAGCTCATACGCCTTCAGCGCAATATAAGGATTATAAAGAATTATATATTTAGCAAAAAAAATTCAAAATTCAAATGGTTGGTTAAAAATATACTAATGAATTCAAAATTTTGTTCAGTATTTACCAGAAACATTGTTTAAGATGTAATTAAATTTAAGCTTAGGATTTCTAATATTGATATATTTAGGAATAGTATTATAGGTAGGGATTATTGTGGTCTATTTTTTGGATAAGGATTTCGAGTGTCTAAGATTGCCTAGTTTATTTCATGAAAACTAAGTTTTCATAAAAATGGTAATGGTATATCTCTACTAGTTAGTTAGAAAAGGTACTTTGAAGTTTAATAATTGATAGTTTTCTTCTTCAAAACAAAATATAGCATACTTCCAATTTGAATACAAACAAAAGTAACATATGAATTCAATAGAAAGGGAAAATAACCAAAAACATAGAGCAACATGAAATAAAAATCACAAAATTGAATTTTTCTTATTTTAAAGCTACTGAGTCCCCTTAAGATAGAACTTGCACACACAGCTAACATTTACTACAGTCAAACCCTGTTAACGCAAAATATCTTAACATGAAATCCCATTTAACGCGAAATAAAAGAAGTTCCCCGTAGTTAAAACTTAACCTTAATTTATTCGTTTAATACGAAATTCGGTTGACGCGAACAATTTCAGCGGCCCCATCTCGCGTTAACGGGGTTTGACTGTATTAAAACGCGTAGACAGATGCATAACATAGACAAGTCCAGATTAAATGTTGTAATTCATTCAATTATGTGAAAATCTAATTTGCAGGTGCCAATTTTTAATCCATTGAGAAAAATGTGTGTTATGATAAAAGCAGAATGGAAATAATACCACTTCAATTACAGGAAATTTTATGTTTCAGTGCGGCATATGCAGTCAAACCCCGTTAATGTGAAATCGTTTAACATGAAATCCCATTTAACGTAAAGTAAAAAACGTTCTTCGTACTTAAACTTAACTTTAATTTATTTGTTTAACACGAAATTCGGTTATCGCAAACAATATCAGCGGCCCCGTCGACATCGCGTTAATGGAGTTTGACTGTATTACGAACAGATTTTTAAAGAAAGAGACAAGTTTACTAAGAAAACTTTTTATTGCTTATGTGTTTCAGTAGAAAATTACTTATATGGCCTAAAAAATGCAGAATGTCAAAGAGAGTAAAATTTTCATATTACAGGAGGTATAGCATAAAAGGTGACAGTGATTTCAACTTTTTAAATCTAGAAAGTAAGTACAAAAAATGAAACAGATAAACTGTTTTGACCATATATATGCGTATCATATGCATCTTAAGTTTTATTATTTTTAAAACTAAAATAAATAGCCCAACAAAAACATAGTCGCTAAAATGAGGCAACAATGGTTAGAACAAAATATACTAATGTTGATAAATAAACTTATAAGTTATTGCTTGTTCTCAATCGAGACTTTATAAAAGTGCTGCTTTAAAATATTAGTATACTTCAATAAAAAGCAATTTTATCAATACAAAACATGATATTTTTCATAAAACCTAAAAAATAATAACATTCATTAATTTGAAAATTGAAATTTAGACACAACTGCAGATTTTATGAATGGATGCAGTTTAGTAGGTAAAACTAGATTACAAATTAATATAGAGAAAAACTCTACTTGAATTAATTCAATTATATACAGATACTGAAGAGTAGCTTACTCTCATATAAAAATAGGAATAAATTCGTAATATAACAATTCATAGGTATTTTATTTAAATAACAATATGCGTGATGAAGGTTCGAATATTTTCTTTCAACAAAACAATGCCAAGAGTTCATCTGCTAATTTATCTTTACAGTAGCTTTCGTATGCTTGTGAACAAGATTTTGAAATCAAAACATATAGTTATTGTTAATATTAAAAAGTTGTAATATTGTTTATTTTTTATAACTGAGATCTTTTATTGAGCACGTGTGTGAGCAGAGATCACTAACAGCTTATGATTTGATGATAAATAAGTTACTTTAAGCACTGGAGAGATAATGGCCTTGTATGAGCATGAATTAATAAATGTAAATTAACCATGACTGAAAATTGAAGAAAGCTACAAACTACATCACCAATCGTTGAAAATGAATTTCTTTCCTCAGTTGCAAAAATAATGCAATAATTTTTCTCCAAAATATATTTTGCTTTTCCCTTATTACAAAAGAAGCTTCATAAATAGTAAAAAAATTCTGTTCCCAAACAGAACAGAACCATCTTTCAATATAAACTTTTCTGTTCGAAACTTAATCAGTCAACATATTTGACAGTAAAAGGTGATTAATTAATCACCTAACACATGCATTCTTATTGTAATAATCAATTTTCCAGCAGAAACTTTTTCAGTAAAATTCAGCCCATTGAACTTAATTTTTAAAAAAATATAATTCAAAGAAAAATAGTGCAAAATTTATCCTAATAACATGTTACAATTTTAGTGATCTGTACCTTTCAGATTAATAGTTTCAAATTAACGTTTTGCATTAACAAATTATCTAAAGTAAGAATAATGGTAGATACTTTGAGAGTACCTCATACAAAGAGTCTGGTATTACATTTATTTATAAAAAACAACAAAATATTCAAATTTCTGAACGGGAAATAAATTTAGGATAACTTCAGTAAAATTATTTTAAATGAAGTCTTATTTCCAACTCATATTGAAACTTTTATAGTTTGAAAATCAATAAATAAAATAAAACTATTTTTCTAACATCTCTAAGAATAATCGATTGAAAAGTCATTACAAAGTATTAACTTAACCAATTTTAACAATAAAGTGTAACTTCAGAAAAGTACTAAAAATGCCTTTTTTTTTTATCTTTGTAGTGTTTGAAAACTAACAATCAAGCGTCCATTTGCAGATAACAGTAAGTGTCCATTTGTACATGATCAATAAAAATTATTTGTTGAAGGCAACTGTACATATGTTATGCTCTTATGTGAAGCCAGGGGTAAACATAAACCAGAGACATTGACCTTTTGTTTTGTACTATATCTGAGCGTGTTAACAAAGAATGCGTAGTTAATAAATATATGTCACATACAAGATCGAACACCACAATCAACACTTAGAAAGACTTCAATATTTACAAACTGATTCTATATTAGTATAATCCATTGGAGCTTAATTGTAATACTACAAATAAGAAGTACAACAAGCAACACATTTTTGAACATACATTTGAGAAATCAATAGAGATATATTTGAATTGCTATGCCAAAGTATGGGAGCAGTATAACTGTATTATTTTGAAAGTAAAATATTGTATCAAAGTAACTCAATATTGATCTTTATCTGATTAAGAACATTTGTTAGACCGATGTAGACAAGCAATCGAAAATTAAATTTTTTCTCTGCAATTTTTTTTAAATACGCATATTTGTCTAAAATGTAAACTTAGGAAACAAAATATTTAAATTAAAAAAAAAAAATGTCAGATGAAATATTATTAGGACAAACATGACAGTTTTTTACATTTGGAAATGGCATCTCTTTGTAAAATATGTATTAGTAATATTGAAAAATTGCTAATGATTTCCATTTGCCAAATACATTAATTTCACAACGTCTTTTTTAACTTAAATATTTGAATTTTTTTTTAAATATAGAAAAGATGTTAATTGCAGATACATAACATCTGTAACTTGAAACTGGGTAACCTAAAGTTTATTTAAAGCATATACTTCTTTTTACTCTTAAATAACCTTCTTAGAATCTTTATCGTATACAGGTGGTTACCAAAATAATGGAAAAACCTATGAATAAAAGTGTCTGTTAAGAATGTGCTTCGTGAGCATTAACCCTTTGCACTCGTAATTATGCTTTAGAAAGTTAGCAAATAACTCGGAATTTTTTTTCATGTTCAATCAAGATGAATTTTTTTTTTATGGAAATGTGTTCCAATTTAACAATAAGGTTTACCATCCTTCAATCAGAAATTTAAAAATATAGCCCCTGAATACATCCCTTGACCTAGGATGGGAATGTGGCCACATAATATTTTATTTTTCCACGTGTCAAAATAATTTATTGAAATTACTAAGAATACTTAAGTAAATTACTCTACACCGTATTAACCCTTTGCATTCCGCTGTCCCCTCTCAGGGGACATCGTAATCTAGCATATCACTCGGATGTGCCCTCTCAGGAGACATTAAATTTTATTAGTGATTACGGAGAATTAACTTTTTCCAGCACAACTTTTTGAGAAATAGATGTTTCCCTTATGTTTTCTCTTGAAATGGCACAAGAAATCAAATCAAAATGTGGTAAAATTACCAAGATATATATAAAAAAAAAACATTTCAGCGGGGTTTTGTGTCAAAAGAGAACGTGAGAAGTGTTGGTTCACGACGGTCCGAGCACTTTTCTGCGCCACTTGAAAGGAGCGATAAGGAGAGTTTGTCGATGGTTGGGTTTGTTAAAATTTACTGGCGCAAGGGCAACACTAGGGCTGAGCTGCTGGTAGCCGTCCAGAATGGTTCGGAGTGCAAAAGGTTAAAAATCTAAGAAATGTATAATAATGTGAACAAACTATATAAACAATATTTAGGGGCGGCACGTAATGCCGGCACCTCCACTAAAGCAAATCAACTTAGAAATACTTCGAACAGAAATGTTTTGCTTAACTTATCAAGTTTGCCCAATACAGATGCGATGTCCCCTGTAAGGGGACATACGAGTGAAAAGGGTTAAAATATTATCCTAGCTACGAAGTGTTTTTTTTAATACGAAAAGTATATATCATGGTATGTATGAAGTAGCTTAAGTTAAGTTGTATATGTCATGGATTTTTTTTAAAAGTGTAAAATGTCAGACCTCACAGACTGTTTAAGAGGCCAAATTCGTAGGAGCCCGACTAGCTGGAGCAAATGTGACCAAAACATCCCAGCTTTTAGGCGTTTCTCGAGGTACGATGTGTAAAGTCATGACAGTGTACTCACATCGCGGCTAGACAAACTCGGCACAGCAAAATAGTAGATGGAAGGAGAAGCTGAGTGAAAGAGACCGATGGGTTTTGAAGCTGATTACAATGTCTAAAAAGAAATGAAGAGAGATACAATATTCCTTTAAACACTATTCAGCTCTTGTAGGATTCGATTTCCAGGCGAATCCAAGCTGTATTACATGTCAAAGGCGATCCTATACGCCATATTAGTAAAGGATTCCTTATACATCTAGAGTGTTTCCATTATTTTGATAACCACCTGTAAATATTTTAAATAACACAAACAAATTGCTGTTTATTTAAAAAAAATTTTTAATTGTTATCTTCGTGCTATTTTAAATATAATTCAATATATTCACGAATGTTGATTGCGTTGAATTTAAGATATATAAATGAAGCTGAAATTTCATAAAAAAAATCGGATTCATGAAAGCACAAAAATGTGCATAAAGAAACTTTAGTTTTAACAAAATTAATAAAAAGCAAGTATAGGAATAAATTATACAGATAGGTTAGATAAACGATAACCTTTTTTTCACAAAAAAACACATGTTGAATCATTTTATTCTATTGAAATACGACAAAGAGTTATGGTGATCCTTCTTATCCAGTCAATAAAAATTAGAACAACATCTTTTTGACACACTACTTCAATTTCTAAATAAAGATATTTATAAAGAAAATCATTATAACAAAAAATAATAAGGCATATTTCATATCTTTACATTACTAACTATATTGGAGAAGGTGTTCGAATGAATGAAAGCACATATACACATAATTAATATTTGGCAAGGTGAAATTTTGTTAAAATATTTACAAAGAAATAATATTCAAACTAATATGCTAAAAGAAGCAGTTTTAGCAAAGACAACGCTTTTTAACCATTTTACGGATTAGTTTACATGCATGGATGGATGATATTAATTTGTACTTTCGAAAGAAATAGACATGAGCCTTTTCTCAAAAAATGAGAAGCCAACTAAAATGGCATTTTTACTGTCTGTCTCTCAGGAGAATAGCTCTCGCCACATAGTCTGGATGGTGGTGGAAATAAGACTCATCGATTAAGAATAGGGGTGAAACATGAATGAAATAGGCGTCCAAAAAAAAGTTACTGATGTACAGAACTGAAGGTTACAAATGGTCTTTCTCCTGGTATTACCAGTGGAAAATGTGGTTTGTCTTGTTTGTATGGCGACAGACAATGCAAGATATCGTGGTGGGAGCTATTATTATGTGACCGACAGTATTGTCCTAATGTTGAGTGCATTTGTTCTCCATTGGCGTTTTGTGCATCCAAGCCATTCTAAAATCTAGCACTCACCAGAATTGAAACTGTTCCGTAATGGTACTTATAAATACCAGTATAGGACTTGAAACTTCTTTTTGTAGGATCAAATGAATATTTTGAAATCAGAAAAATATTACAGATTCATGAACACACAATGAATTGAACATTCAATTACACCATCAGAAATGGTAAAAGTATTAATATTTGTAAAATTGAGCACTAAAAATATGATAACATTACTCTTTCGCTTTATAGAACAATTGAAATTGCTAAGGTCTTAGAAATATTTTATTTTCCCCAAAACACTTTCAATAGTTTATCCTTGACCTTAAGATAGCGTTAGTGATGTATACATAAAAAAAAAGAAAGAGATTAGCTTGGAAATTTTTGTACAAATAAAATAATTTATAATTAATGTTGATTAAACTCTGTATAATTATCTCATAATAGAGAAGACAATTATGTTTCTATTTATCAAGGATAAATGAATAACTTTCTAATAGTTAATTATAAATGAAAATCTAGATGGAGACTTGGAAAAACATTAGCGAAACAAATGCACCAGCATTAATGGTTTCTAATTCTAAAGTGTACATGTTACATGTTTTGGATTCAAATATTGGATATAAATATAAAACTAAGAATTTTATGCATATGCTTTAACGAAATTGTACCTATACAGTCAAACCCCCTTTAACGCGAAATCGCTTAACGTGAAATCCCGTTTAACGCGAAGTAAAAGCAGTTCTTCGTACATAAAAATTAAACGAATAAGTTAACGTTAACATGAAATTCGGTTAAAGCGAACACTTTCGGCGGCCCCTTCGATTTCGCGCTAACGAGGTTTGACTGTATTATATGTATTTCAGAACCAACCAGAATAAACACCAAATACATAGAAGCCAAATTTTTATGTATTATAAAAAAAAATCCCAATTTACCAATTTTTTGTAATATTTTACCACATGGCATAAAATGTAAATAAAATTTAAATATAAATGGTTAGATTATAATTTTCCTAAAGGCTACTTGAAGATATTTTTATTTTAAACATTTGGCACTCATAAGTTTAAGATATTAATGGTATCGTACAAAATTGGTAAGACATTAGTTAAATGAACTTGTACTTGCTCGAATAGCTGTTAAAGAATTATTTTTTTTATTGAAAAAAGTTTACATTGAAATTTGGAACCACTAAGTATAAAATAATATCGTAGGCTTATTCCGGTTATTTTCATAGGATTCGCAATTGTCAGATAAACTGTTTAACCCTAGGTAAGGCGTGCGACCTTTCGTCTCGAGGTTAGTCGAGTGGGGGACAAATATCCCCCAAATTCCAAATTCAAATTTTCATGCATACCATTAAATTCGCGACCAAATAGCAAAGTAAGTGGGTATTTTAATTAAAAACACAACATTATTGAACTGAATAAAGTAAAAATCAAAAAAATATTTTTAAAATAACTTGAAAAAACTGTAAGAAGGCTTCGATCATGTGCTGACATCTATTGAGAAATTGAGGGACATTTGTCAACCACGCGATTAACCAAGAGTTAATGACTTCACAATTTTAGGATAAAAGCAATTAGCTTTCAGAACGCGACTATTAAGAAAATAGAATATTTGCTCATCCTAATATCATTCAGGTTTATTGTATTGGTTACATATAGAAGGTTAATGAAAAAGTACGCATATATAATAAGATATTTATCTTTTAATACAAAATAAGAAAAGAAAGAAGAAACCTCAACAAAAATATTATTAGCTTTCTATAATTTATGTTAAAAAAAGATAGCTCAGAACCGTGAAAGTAAGAAAATAAATTAACAAATTTACTACTAAAAATCTCTCCAGTCATTTAGTTTTATATCGTAATGGCACCTTTACGAGGTCAAAAAAAAGATTATATTATCCTTTACCTGGCACAGTAAGTTAATTTCAAAGTTATTGGTGGCAAATCCAGATTTAATCAATTCCTAATCAAACTACAAATGAATAAGTGGTATTTAGACACACATTAGGTAATTCTATTGTTTGAAGCTTCAAGACCTTTAATCCCCATTAAAAACCATCCTAACATGGGGAGGTGAGTTCCACAGTTAGTGTTTTTATATTTTGGATTCCCAGTGAAATCCGAACAGTGAAGCAAAATCAAGTTTTGTATGATAACGTATATCAGTTAATTGGGAAGTTATCAGTATTAGTTAATTGGGAAGTTATCAGTACCAGTTATTTGGGAAGTTATCAGTATTAGTTATTTGGGAAGTTATCAGTATTAGTTAATTGGGAAGTTATCAGTATCAGTTATTTGGGAAGTTATCAGTATCAGTTAATTGGGAAGTTATCAGTATTAGTTAATTGGGAAGTTATCAGTATCAGTTATTTGGGAAGTTATCAGTATTAGTTAATTGGGAAGTTATGAGTATTAGTTAATTGGGAAGTTATCAGTATTAGTTAATTGGGAAGTTATCAGTATTAGTTATTTGGGAAGTTATCAGTATTAGTTAATTGGGAAGTTATCAGTATTAGTTAATTGGGAAGTTATCAGTATTAGTTAATTGGGAAGTTATCAGTATTAGTTAATTGGGAAGTTATCAGTATTAGTTATTTGGGAAGTTATCAGTATTAGTTAATTGGGAAGTTATCAGTATTAGTTAATTGGGAAGTTATCAGTATCAGTTATTTGGGAAGTTATCAGTATTAGTTAATTGGGAAGTTATCAGTATTAGTTAATTGGGAAGTTATCAGTATTAGTTAATTGGGAAGTTATCAGTATCAGTTATTTGGGAAGTTATCAGTATCAGTTATTTGGGAAGTTATCAGTATTAGTTAATTGGGAAGTTATCAGTATTAGTTAATTGGGAAGTTATCAGTATTAGTTATTTGGGAAGTTATCAGTATTAGTTAATTGGGAAGTTATCAGTATCAGTTATTTGGGAAGTTATCAGTATTAGTTAATTGGGAAGTAATCAGTATTAGTTATTTGGGAAGTTATCAGTATTAGTTATTTGGGAAGTTATCAGTATTAGTTAATTGGGAAGTTATCAGTATTAGTTATTTGGGAAGTTATCAGTATTAGTTAATTGGGAAGTTATCAGTATTAGTTAATTGGGAAGTTATCAGTATTAGTTAATTGGGAAGTTATCAGTATCAGTTATTTGGGAAGTACAGTCTCGTGAAATTTGAGTGCCACCTAACAATTTTTGACTTCCCATTAGAAGAAGATAAATGCACTGTTCACAAGGCCTGACTTGAATCCTTTTGGGTCCAAAGCACATCATGTTTTCGGGGTTCTATAAAAAATTTGCATGTGGGGCTCCAATTTATATATTTACAGACTGGAAAGATTTTCGTCTTTAGTCTGCAAGTTTATTGATAACCAAATCCAAAATCACACAACAAAAAATCAAACAAACCATTCCCTTAACATTACGCTTTTTTTCAGGATTTAGTTGTTTAAAGACTGCTACTTTAAAACAGTTTAAGGTTATTGTTTATTTAAGTTTAAAACGTACTTAAAAATGTTAAAAAAGGACACAGGGTTCAATTCAACTATAATAATTTTGGAGCTCCCAAAATTTCGGTGCCCCAAGCCTGGGCTTTGTTGACTTGTGCGGAAATCAGGCTTTAACTGTTCAAAATTATCATACTTTCATGTTCTATACCATACTACTAATATCCCATATAGCACATATCCTACCAGGGAGGTCCCGAAGAAGTCTTCAGACATCCCCGGGATTCCAATTGACTTTCTAGGTGAAAGATGACTCTATGGGTATTTACTTAGTTTCATTATTGTATTAAGTTAGAATTGGATTTAGGGTTAAAGGAATCCCTTGTTTTCACAAAAAATAATAAAAATATAAATTTCCTGTTTTTTGCGTTTTTATAATCTTTGAAACCTTCTCCTTATTTTGACAAGTTTTTGAGCTGATCTGATAACTGCAATTGCAGAAAAACTATATTTTTATGGAGAATTTAGCATTGATGCAATAGCTCCTTCGATATTTCGAATGCATTTTTCCCACCTTACTCAAAATGCTAAAACTTCACCAAATATGAATGAAATGACTTGACATTTTTTTTTGTCATTATTAATATCTATTTGATAAAAATAAGCATGGATTTTTGAATTAAATAAAAGCTTTTTTTACAAATTTAAATGGTGAAAAATACTTGTATTTTACATACAGGTACAGTAATTATCGTTTTACTCGAAAACTACTTTACTCATTCTAAATCCTATGCCTCAAAAGTTAGAGTATATTACTAGGAATACTTTTTTTTTCAAAAATCAGGATAAAATATTGAAAAATGAAAAAGATAAAATTTGAAGAATTTTTAAAAAAATTTAGAGCATTATGTGAGCTTTTTTTTTTTATAAATAAAATGTAGTTTTTACTTATTAATACTTTCAAATATGTAAATATTATAATTTTAAAAGCTTAAATAAAAAAAAGTTTGAAGGATACCCAGTCCCCTTAACTATTGTTATGAAGTCGTCTGTGGACTCGATTATGGGGTTCCGATTTTTATACCATTTGACAACCTGGTTTTTTTTCCTTCTTTTTACTCCCTTTTCAACGTTTTCAGGTTTTAGCTTTACTTGTATTTTAATTATCTATTGAGAGAGCAAAAAAATAATAATAATAATAATGCTACAGTAAGTTAAAAAAAAAAAAAAAATGTGAATTACTTTACCCAACAGGATTATAAATTCTGAAAATTTCCCTCTCTATCATGTTATATAAAATATAGATGATCAAGCACGAAAAATTTACGCGCTCACCATTTTGTGTATTGAATTGTTAGAGTTTAATTTTTAGAATTCAGTCATTTCTTTTGAACAAGAGATTTGCAATTCAATTTTTTATTGTACAGGGTTCCCACTCTTATTGAAGAAAAAAAATTCAAGGACCTTTTTAAGAAAATTCAAGGACCTTTTTAGGAAAATTCAAGGACCATAAAATTACATACTTAAGACATAAATGTACAAAACGGAGATTATTGGTGGTCACTAAAAATTCAAGAACTTTCAAGGACCAAATTTCATTAAAAAAAATTCAAGGACTTTCAAAAACCGTGGGAACCCTGATGTTACATTATTCAGTGCTGGGTTGCTATACGGATATCATCAAAGAGTCTGGGTTCAAGTCCTATTACCAAGAGAATTTTATTTAATTATTTGATGGACATGTTGAAAGTCAACTAATTATTCTCTAATAAAAATCGCGAAATTTCACTGTTTCAAAAATAAATTTTGTAAAATTCAAGTCCACCAGGGTATATTTGAAAAAATAATGCAAGCCCCATCCAAATTTTTACATGCCCTGATCATGTTATCCAATAGAGTTTTTCTGTATTTACTTGTAAAACACAAGTTGTATTATATACACTGTTGTTGCTTTAAATGAATCAACTACAGTTTGCATTGTAATAAAATTGAACGTAAATTACATGATTACTTGCCAAGTTAAAAAAAAAAAAAACCCTGGAAAATTGATTCTTTTAGTATTAACCAATTATTGACCCCCCAGGGGCTCGCTTCGGTGAGTACGGGTGTGGCGATCCCGGGGCGCCTGAGCCTCGCAGGAGATGGGGGAGCGGTGGTCAGTCTCCCTAGCAAATTTGGGTGCTCTGCTTATTCCCCGCACTCCTGCGGACATCAAAACGGATCATGCCCCTATCTGAGGGTCACTTTGTAGTGGCTGTCACTGGGGGGCAGCGCGGGGCGGATTGCTTAGATCCCTGCGGGATGATGGCATTCGCTACTCTCAAGCTGGGCGGGCAATTCTGTCGCTTACGTTGCCGTCTTCATGGTCCAACTTCGAATACCCCTAACCTGGGGTGGGACGATAACCTTCCGGTAACCAATTATTGATTAGAGACAGACTAGCCTTTAATGAGCGGATGTGACCAATACCATGGGTATATTTTGCTAGATGATTGAAGCAAACGATTTATAAAGTTGATTTATAGTCTAATGCACCCCGTGTTTCCCTTGTTTTAACAATAAGCTAGAACAATATCAGATCTTATGAGCAAATAATTTTACATTTTCTTAATAGTGTAAAACTGCATTTTAACAACCGTTAAAATGCGGTTTCTGTAGCTTTTTTTACAATACCCTTAGTACATTGTAAAAGGATGTTGAACAATCCATAAACTGCGAGTTCTTTCAATTCACATCAATATGTACAGTGTTTAAAAAGATATCTAGTCCAATTAATAGTAGAGAAAACTATCATATATTTTTTTTTTGTTACGGAATATGGGTCTTAAAATTTCCATTGAAGCGCCGGCACTTGAAACAAAATTCCAACAATATAGTTCGCCAACAATGTTATTGATTGAGCAAAACATCGCATTCCAACATCTAAATGCAGCAATTCCCCACACATGTTCTTTAAAAAAGAAAACAACTTTTATTTTGGGATTCTCCACAAAGTTTTATAATTTGACTATATATTTTTAAACACCCTGCATAATTCTCTGACTCCACCCCGGCAGACATCGAAAATTTCCAATTGCAAAGCATATACAAAAAATATATACAACAAATTAACAATTGATAAAATATAAACATACACAATTTAAAAGGTCAATTCCAATATTAACTAGTAACACCCCATAGATCACACAGCCTCCCAGGGATGTCCCCAAGCATGACTTCCAAGGGATCTCCCTACGAAGGATGTGTGCTATATGGGACTTAGGTGTTAAAAACATGTCATAAATTGTATTCTACTATCTTAAAATAAATTAATGTAGTTTATGACAATATTATTATTAAGTTGTTTTATATGATTAAACTAAAAAGTAATGCAAAACTATGGATTTTTGTATACTGGTAATTAAAGAATGAATGCATAATAACGTTTTATTTTTGTCTTGTGAATTTAATAAATAATAAAATACACCATTCACTAAACATTATGAAGAGTAGAGAGCGTTTGAATCGAAATATCGCACTAATACTAATAAAACAAGTATAGTATAAATTGGTGTCTTTCATAAATAGGCATACAGACTACAGAGTAAAATATTTGTGATTTATTAAACAGCTTATATTTTTGTAAAAAATAATCCAGGACTGTGTAATGGAAGTTTAAAGACAAAAGAGAAGATGTTATATATTTTACTCTATTTTTTTTACAATAAAATCACATGAAAGGATGGACTGCTTGGATTTAATAATTTTAGTATATCCAAATGACTTATTTCATTACGAGTCTTTGGCCTGATAATATTAAAACAGACCTATGGAAGAAAGCCCCTAGTTTCAGCAGATCAAACACATAGACCAGTGAGAAAAAAATTCTGTTCTATAGGTTCGAATATGAAGAAATTGGGAAGTCTAGTTTGATCTGCAGTTAATGTTTGTTGTCAAAAGTTCACCACAATTTATGTACAAATAATTAAAGTTACAATGTTTTCTGAATTTATCCTACATTAAGTATCAAATAAAATATGATATTCAAGAGCAGAAAATTTTATCATTTTAATATAACTACTCTATTCAATACTTAAAATTAGTATGAGTTTAGTTATACATTCTATGACTCTAAAAAAATCTTCATTATCTGAATGAAAATGAATATGAATATCATGTTTCATGTCATAGGTTTTCAATACGTGATTTTTTTTTTTTTTACATTAACATTTTGCCATTTAATCTTAATACGAATTTATATCAATCGTAAGTAGTCAACACTTTGACGATCTAGGATTTATTTCCAAATGAATAGCAATGGGACGGCTAGTTTTCATTTAATCCATTCTCAACGTAGCATAGCTATAACTTCTGAAAAATGTCATTAAATATTTCTTACAACTGTCAAAATTTGGCATGGTCATATATGCCTACCTACAGAGGTAAAGTATCAGGACAGGAATGCCCCATTTTGACTAGACTACTTCCTAAATTTTTTTTTATGGCACAAAGTTGTTATTTAAGTGTTTTAAATCTTAAATGCTAAGAGAAAAAAAGCGAAATTAAAAACTATTAAATAATTGTAACTAAATTATTTTTAGACTTGTTAATAATTCGTAGGAAAAAATGGTGCTTAACCCTCCCAAGCTTTGTATAAATTTCTAAAAGCCAGAATTAAGAGAGAAAATTAGCAAAATTACATACAAATATATTCGCTTTATAATGAAGCTAAGGGAGAAGTTATTCGAGACCTGGATGCATGAGTTGAGGATAGGAATTCAATGTTATCTGAGGAAAGTATCTGCAAGCATATACACATTCTTTGGCCGTCAAAATGTTAAGAGTTACTAAAGAATCATTAAATTTATTTACTTTCAAGCTTTCGAAAACAATTTCAGTTTTGCCAATTAAAGCTTATCACTCGAGTAATGCTAAATAAAATTGGTGAATAATTGTCTAAAGGTCAAAGAAAGTAGCAATTTATTAGTACTAAATTAATTATTCAGAGACCTTTACAAAGAAATAAAAAGCCTTTGTTAAATACGTTCTATTCCATTAAACTGAAAAAAAAAGAAAAAAAATTGAACATGAGTTTCTCTGCTATACTATCTACATTTTAAACATCTAAGAGAGTAGATAAAATTTATAATTTTTAGAATCTCCTTTAATAGAGATTTGACTAACATTTCATGGCAATACTGAGGTTCACATGTTTATAAATAGATTTAAATAGACTTAAACAACTATATAATATAAAGAGTTTGAACATACAATAAAGACAAAAAATGTGTAAATTACATTTCTCGCTTACAAAATGAGAAAGATGCCCAAATAAATATGGCAGTTGACTAGTGCAAATGTTTGGCATATTATAACTTAATATATAGATACTATTTTTCGATAAAACTGTCCCAATTTACAATAAACTTGTTAATTACAATATTGTATGCATATTTGTATATTTACATATTTATAAATTTTGTATAACCTAATTACTCATACTATACACGCCAATACAGATGAGTATTCACTGGTTTACATATACATTTATGTATACATTGGCGATTATATGTATACATATATGTACTAAAGAGTATACATTTTGAAGATGTACAAAAATGTATCCACATTGACAGAAATGTCAATTCTTAAGATTTTCATTAGCTGTACACACACATATATTTTCTACACTTGAATTATTATTGTTCTTGTTGCTACCATTTAAATTTCATCCAATACTTAATGCCGAGAAGTTAAATCTTCTATATTTATGAGTATATGGATATCATGGATGTAAAAAAGACAAGACAGTTTCAATTGTGTAAAATTTGAGCAATATCAAAGCAAAAAGAAAACAAAAACAAAAAAGTTCTTATAACTTGAAAGTATCAGTTGCACATCATTTGGCATTCAGATATGCAACTTTCATTGCAAAATGTAAATTAGTAAAATACACTCAAGTTATTACTTAATTTTTCACTAAAATGTTGAAAATAAAATATCTATTTAAAGATTGGAACATCACATTGGGTGAAGTAAACAAAAGAAAAAGTGTAAAAATCATAAACGTTCTTAGACGAGAAATTTATTCAAACTCTTGATCACACGATTTGTAGTTGGCATTATTTTGCCCCAAGCAATGTAGAGGTCTGAACAATTAGATGGTAATAATACTATTTTTAGCAGCACCATATTAATCTGTATTCAATGTAGTAATATACTGTTAGAACTAAAAAATGCAAGTGACAATTTTATAAACTGCCTTTTTTAATTGTATATTATTAACACGTCGACTGCCACAGCATTTTGGCACGATTGCGATCTAAAAAGCCAATTTGATTTAACTTTTAACTAATGTATGCGGTCTGACAGACCGCGAGTCATTTTTTGTGGAATGTTTCCACCCACTAAAATATTTCAACTTTGACTTTTATATTAATTTTTCCGATACTTTGTTTCTTAAATTTTAAATTGATGTTCACAAATATCCTTAGCACAGTATGAACCACGTGTTGCCCTTGCGCCAAAATTATCGAACCACCCAACCACAGCACTCGTCGACGCGTGGATTGGAGATTAGATTGAACCAGTGGTGTGAGTTGAATGCAACTCATATGGCAGTCAACGCGTTAAAGCTGCTGAAAACACGCTAAGTCTGCTCGATTTACTGTATGTGATGTCAAGTTAATGGAACCTTTGGAGATCCAAGTTAATTGGTTATGAACTAGTGACCAATGTACGATGGGGAGAGTAAGGTGTGGTAGCTAAGGTGTAGATCTCATCTGATCAAGTTAAAATTTGAGTTGGGCAGAAATACGTCAAACGAAAAATTTAAAAAAAAAAAAAAATCCTAAAAATCGGAAATACTGTCCGTCTATCAGAAGAATAGTTTTCGCCAGATAGTCTGGATGATGGCGGTCACTATAGAAATACTCGTTGGATTTTAGCTAATAGTCCGAGAGGCGACTGCAATTTTTGAACCCCATTGAACATCATTCTGAATTTTTTATAGAAATCGGAGAAAAGTGAGTTGATTACGAATCCATTGGTCTGCCGAGGCAAAAATCGCCGAAACTAATCAAAAATCGACTTGGGATGAGTTGAACTAAAATCTGATAGCCAAATATGTCATAACTTGGCAAAAAGAGAACAAACTTTTTCATCTGGCAACCCACTGCATTTTGATTTTTAATGAGAAAAAGCGCAAACGATTTCTGATCTCTGGCTCGGAAAACTTGGTATCTTTTAAAAATAAGCCAAATTGACGACATTAGTTACGTCATCAGTGACCTAATGTTTATTGCCAATTAGACTCATTTGTGAAAGATGCAAGTAAGTCATAGCCACACATCCGAATCGTCTGCAACCTTCTTAATTGAAAATTAAAGAGTGAGGGTTACCAAATAAAAAAAAAATGTCATTATTTGGCAAGTTATGGCGCATTTGGCAATTGGATTTAGTTCGACTTATTAAAAGTCGATTTTCGACCAGTTTCGGCCATTTTTGCCACGGCAGACCAGTGGATTCGTAATCTACTCACTTTTCTCCAACTTCTATAAAAAATTCAGAATGATGTTCGATGGGGTCCAAAAATTGCAGTCGCCTCTCAGTCTATAAGGCCACTCAAGCGTTTTTTCATGCTAAAACGCAGCATGAAATTATGCCAAGAAATATAGACAAGCTTCTGTAACATACACGTGACCAGACGTAGCTTGTTTACAAAACTGGCGGGAGGATCATCTATAGAATTCTCAAGGTCGCTCGCTAGAGGATGCAATCAGACCTATTTTTCAAGCTCAGTGAAAACACTACAGATAAGTGTTCCTGTACCATATGCGTGTGTTATCGTCTTAAAAAAATTTTATATTTCAAATAACTATACAATGGAATACTACTGGGGATTGTGAACTTATTCTTGAAATTAAAAAATATACATATCTGTATGACATACGGTTATAATGATTTCAAAAACCGTGAACTGAAAAGAGATGATTGGATTGTAAATGGAATCATGTATCACTTGAGATCACAAACAAGCAACTGAGCTCGCGTTAAAAAACAAGCACATGTGGCTGTCTTGTGTAGATTTTCAAGCTGCATAAAAAGAAGTGGCGTTTACTCAGCATGAAAAAACGCACGGGTGGCCATAGCCTTAGAACAGGGGATGGTGTTCAATTTATGTAAAGTAGATGTATTTCTCCTGAAGGGGGAGACATGAGTCCTGGATGACCAAATCAATCGTATTTTCATTCAACTTAAAAAGGGCCTTAAATTATTTAAAATGCAATGTTTAAATTTATTTTGTCACGTAGTCAATAATAACACATTCATTATGAATATTACGCGTTCAATGTTTATTTTATTTTTGATATACTTTATGTAATAAGCCTATATTTGGGACTTAAAATTATTATATGGAAACTTTTGGTTAGGTTCTCAAATTCTATTGAAAATATATTAATCTAATTTTTTCCATCATAATGAAAACACACAATATCTATTTACTGAGGCTAAAATATTTCTTAAATTAGGAAAAATAAATATTTTGTGTGTGTGTGTGATATTTTATGTTTTGAAAAATTACTATTTTTGTATGCTCAAAATATATTATAGCTTAAAATATAATTTTTGGTTGGTTGTTTTCATATTATCTGGCGCCGTCAGCAACACGGGGCTATAATGTGCCGAAACATTCGTCATTAGACAAGCAAACATACATTTACAAACACCCATGCCTAACAAGGGACTCGAAACCGCAACCTCGTGGTCTAGAAACTAGCACGCTAACCACTATACCGTTTGGTCAGCTAAAATATAATTTTAAAGGTATATTAGGTAAAAAAAGGTTGACTGTTTGAAATAGAATGTATATTTGCATTTGGTAAAATTTTTGTGTAACTTTATTGTATATTTAATCTGAAAATTGAACCTAACCAAAGCCATATAATAATTTTAAAATTTTAAGTCTCAAATATAAACTTATTACACAAAGCATATAAAATTAAAAAAATATCAGAGTAATAATCATAACAAATATTAGCCGACCAAACGGTATAGTGGTTAGCGTGCTAGCTTCTAGACCGCGAGGTTGAGGGTTCGAGTCCAGTATTAGGCATGGGTGTTTGTAAATGTATGTTGGCTTGTCTAATGACGAAAGTTTCGGCGCATTATAGCCCTCGTGTTGCTGACGGCGCCAGATAATCTGAAAATAACCAACCAACCAACATAATAAATATAATATTATTGACTATGTCTTAAAATAAATGAAAAATATGGCATTTTATATAATTTATAGCAATTTGAAGTTGAATGAAAATACGATTTATTTGGTTGTATATGACTCTTGTCTCCCCTAATCCTTCGGGAAAAACGGGGATGGCTCGTTTCAAAGTAACTGAAGCTATTCTTGTGACACACAGACAAAAATTGCTGTAGCACTGTATGCTACGATAATATTATCCAATCCAGTTGTATGGGATTTATTTTACGTTTAATGCAAAAATATAAAAACTTTTTTTTTTAGTACATTCCATACAATATAATTAATACTTCGAAAATTAGGTTGGTTTCACTCATAGAAGTTTCTAGCGCAAGAGCAAGAAATTGACTATACTGCGCCGACTTAAAATATTAGGATAAGTAGATTCTTATTCTTAAGAATGATGTAAGTGAATTGCAAATTTCAAAAAGAGCTCATCTCAAATTTCAAAGTGAACCATCTTCGATTTCCCCCATGTAAACATGTAAACCAATTTGTATGATATAGTAGGACTCGTATCATTTACTTTTCATACTTATAGCCAGTTTTTGAAAACCTCTAAGAAGGTATTTTTTAGTGTCAGCATTATAGACAGACGTCTAAGAATTTTTTTTGAAAAATTGCTTTTTGGGGAGGGGGAATTTTATTTTATTTTTAGTATAACAATACTGTAAAAGGTAAGAGGAAGATACAATAAAACATTTATGTTATTTTCAATAAAAAAAGTTCTTTAATGTTGTTTTACTACTAAAACTAATCAATAAATGAATTTTGAAAAATATCTCTTTCAGAAAATTAAAACAAATATATCCCCTGACAAATTTTGATTTAAGTAAATCTCTTTAGAATTTTATAATGTAACACGATAGTTAAGTGATACCAGGCAGCATTTTTCAATATGTTTGATAATGCAACTTTTATAGCACCTTCACACACAGATACAAGATTGACTTTTAAAACAAAAGAATAAGTAAAAATTTTAATAAAAAAAAAAATGGTATTGTCGAAGGCATACTTTACAATACTTGTCGCCCAGGAGAGTTACAGAAAAAAAGCTTAATCAATTCAAACTGTTCAAAAGAAATTTAGAGTTTTATGTCTCTAGTAAAATTTAAAAAAAATTTCCAGACGAGCCTTTTTTGAAATCAGCGAATCCAATGTTAAATTTAAAAAAAAAATGAAATTTTCGAACCTCTTCTACTAATTTTAGGATTATTAATTTGTGGTAACCGATAAAAAGCTATGAAGAGGTAGGCTTTGATGACAAATAGTATACGTAGTTCATAATGTAAGTCACAATTTGCCATAAAATTTTTCTGTATTAATAATAATAAAAAAACAAACGAGAATAAATCTCAAAATGGTCAGAGCATTCTGAAAGTGAGACACCGGGTAAACATAATATTAGTTTAAATATTTTTCACTTTTTAATAGTTTTAAAAAATGATATCCATAAAAAAAATTACTATTTTTTTAATCTTTGACTTTTATAAATTTTACACCTCTACAAAAATAAATAGTTCTATTGAAATAAAACTGGACTATCATAATTAAAATTCATTTCGGCTAACACACAAATAAAGAAGCAAATATAAATTTTAAAAATATAGATAAGTATAGTCAGTGAAGAAGAATCATAAAAAACAACGGTTAGATGACTTAGGCCATGTTACAGCTCAAAATAAGTTTAAGCTTGAATGCCTAGTTGTTTTTAAGGCCCCTAGTAGAAGTACCCCTAGGAATGTTTCCACATTAAATCGAAAATTTATTGGATGACCTCTTTTATTTCTAATATCGTGTCCATACCCCTAGGTACAAGACCCAACATACATATAAAAAATATATTTTATAAGCCAAAGGAAGTTTGATACTTTCAGGAAAAAATAATATTGCTCAGTTTAATTTCCAATAAAATTAAAAACAGAAAATTTGCAAATGTACACACCCATCTGTATACCTTTGAAATGTACGCATATTTTCTTATGTTTTTGATATTATTAATTTAACAATACACATTTTTAAAAATTACAAATACTAATAGCAGTTATAGCTACAAAATATCACAAAACTTTCAAAAAGCATCTGAACACTTGTAATGTAAAAAATTAATAGAGAACTAAAAGATTCTCCAAGATAAAATAAAACATTTATAGCATGTACAATATTTTTTAGAGTTGAATATTTGTAATTTCCAACTCAAGTAACATTAATACATTTTCTTAAATAAACATATGAAAACAAGTTTTAAACTGTTACCTTTATATTTGATGATGAGGTATGACTAGTATGGTAAACTTTAACCATCATTGGCTTTTCATATTTTGTACATTTTTTTTAAATAAAATCGGGCAGATTATATCTGCGATCAAAAGATGTAGAAATGGATTGAACGCTAAATAGGGACCTCTATACTTTGAACAGACAACAGATAAGGTTATGCATAAAACTTCACTCCTCAGGAGCAGTCTTATCTGTTGTCGGTGCTAAAACTGGTTCTGTATTTCTTCTTTTCATTTTACTTTTTCTTAACATGGTAGCCTGGAACAAAAAGCAAATTAAAGGATTGCAAAAGCAGTAGCACACTGTTAAAAAAAATTCCACCTTGCACCAAAAATTAGTTCCCATTTAGCTGCAACCAATATTTAGCGCTTAGTTTCACGATTTAACGATGCTACCTTAGACCGTAAGCACCATTAAATCGTGTAACTAAGCACCAAATGTTGGTTGCAGCTAAATTTTGCTGTAAGGAAATGTGGAGTTTTTTTTAACAGTGTATTGTAATCAATTTGATCTAAAAGAATCAACAAAATAGTAGCATAAATTTTAGTAAACAAACCTTGAGAGCTGATCTGAGAACCACAACTTCACAAGGGCTTTGTATCCATGGTTCTCCATCGACTTGAATTGGGACTTCAGTATTCAGACGAATTCTTAACTAAAATTTAAAAATCATTAATTATATATGTAAAGATAATTGTAAACATAAGTTTAACATTTATATTGTATTCATTTTTAATATGTACATGCACATTACAACATTTACAAAATTTGAATAAGTATAAGTTAGTGGTGTGCATAAAAACGCATGATTCTCTTTTGAAATAATGTAACCCATAAGAGCAAAGTTTTTATGGGGCATTGCCACTTTTTATATTCAGTAACTTAGCGCCGACTCAGTTGTCAGCAGTTGCTTGCATCTAATTTTAAATATTAAAAACATCCCAACAGTAAAATATGCGGCAAACTACATTTCAAAATTTATTTATTAAAAATGAATGTGAATTTATGCATTCACGTCCAAATATCTTTTATTTATTCAGATTAAAACAATTTTGGGTACAAGAAAGAGTTTCAACAATGCTCGGTTAAAATTCTTTCACTTTCAGTTCACTTACAGCGTTAATACGCAACGCAACGTTGGATTGAGTGGACTACACTCGATATTAAATTTATGCATTCACATGCAGTTATCTTTTATGTATTTTGATTTAAATATTTTTGGCAACAGGAAAAAGTTTCGACAATGATCTGTTAAATGGGATTTGTTAGTATTTCAAAACGATTACAGAAACTGTGTAAAAGCCACTTTTTAGTGACAGTGACAGCCTTCATAACATGATAGAATGTATCGCCATCGAGTTTATCTGCCAAATTTCAAACAGATCAGATGACGGCAAGTGGGTTAATTGACAGACAGCTACACACAAACAAACAAAATCGAAGTTAATATAAAGGATTTAAAAAGACGTGTCATTGCGATATCTTCAACTTTTTCTTGAATATTGTGAAAATGCGATGGGAGTAGAAAAATGAGAAAACCATGTAAAAACAACGTAAAATACTACCCAGCTCAAGAATAAAACTTAAATTAGCACTAGATTGAACAGGAAATAAGAGAAAATAACTCAGGAAAATAAACTTTTAAGTGCAAGATAGCTACATCAAGATAGTCAGTCCTACACCCCGACGCAAAAGTTTAGACAATGGCGTAATTCGCCTTTTAAATTTAGAATTGCGTTAGCTGAGCTTCAGAACCTAAAAATAAATGATTAAAATCTCTTTCAAAATTACACAACTCAAGAACATTTACAATATTTGTATTAGTATTTAATGTATAGATAAAAAAAGAAATTTACCAGTTGCAAAAGTTTAGACAAATTTGCATGTTCCTGCGATTTTTTGTATCTGTATGCAAATTTGAATTACTTGACGTCACATGAATAAAGGGGCTCGGGATGCGGTAGCGCTTTCATTCGAGATGCCTCGAGCTACAGAAATTCAAGCGGAAGAAGTAATAGATATTTGGAAGTTGAGATCTGAAGGAAAGTCCGTTTCAGATATTTCAACGATTATTAATCGATCAAAGAAGTCTATATACAGAGTTTTATTAAGTAGAGGTGTATATAAAGCAAAACTTCGATCTGGGAGGCCGCAAGTAACGAGAAAACGTGAAGATCGTCAAATTCAAAGATTGGCAAGAACGCAACAAATGACGGTTGGTGAAATTCAAAGATCATCTGGACTCTCTGTTTCACGGGATACGATTCGTAGATGAATTCTGGAAACTGGCAAGAATGAAAAGGAAGCCAGAGCTGACAGCACTTTACAAATCGAAAAGAATGGTGTGGGCTCGCAATCATATATGTCATATGGAGGTAAATGGCGCTCAGTTATATTCAGCGACGAAAAAAAAGTGGAATATCGATGGCCCTGATGGTTGGGCATCATATTGGCATGACTTGCGCAAGGAACCTCGCATGTTTTTCAGTCGCAGGCAAGGTGGTGGATCAGTGATGTTTTGGGCAGCTTTTTGCTTCAATGGACAAGTGTCGCTTCACTCTACCAGTGGTCGCCAAACATCAAATGATTATGTACAGACTTTGGAAGACAACTTACTGCCATATGCTGAACTATTAGGTGTCCCTGAATGGAAATTTCAGCAGGACGACGCTTCTATTCACACCGTGGGCCATACAAAAGCCTGGTTAAAGTCTAAAAATGTACAAGTTCTTGACTGGCCGGCATATAGCCCAGATCTTAATCCCACCGAGAACCTTTGGGGCATCCTAACACGCAAAGTTTACAGAAATTATAAACAATATAGTTCTGTAAATGAACTCAAACAGTCTATTGAGGCTGCATGGTACGAACTTGAACCAGAAACTATGCAAGACTTAATTTTGTCTATGGAAACTCGTATTTATGAGTTAATAAACAAAAATGGAGGTACAACTAGATATTAAAACCTGTTACTTTTAATTTATTTCGATGTTTGTCTATACTTTTGCAACAATGCTAAATTGTATTTTGCTGTCTTCTAACTATTTGTATTATGTACAAGATTTTTTTTTGGTCATTAATATAGTTTAAAATCTGTAATACATCACACTAAGGCAGTGTTAAAATAATTCATTAAATACATTTTGATTTTTAAGTGATTTTGTTCATTGTCTAAACTTTTGAGTCGGGGGGTATTATAACAAAGTTAGCTCATAAAGTGTATGTTGGCTCTTCAGAATTTTGGAATGATGATAAACAGAATGTGTATGATGTCACACACTATATTCCAAGACAACTTATCTTGACCTCATTGAATATGTTGTAGGATGAATCCTTCCGCATAAAAGATATAGTTCCGAACAAATCCCAACTTATATAGTAATATTTATAACCTGCGCACATAGTTTTGTATTAAACTTAAATATATGTTGATAAAGAAAAGAAAAGAAGCGCTTTCAAATTATAATTTTACTTAATACCTTACTTTTCTAACCACGGTTACTATAAACAGCTTTAACGAATCATATGGCTTTGACTGAGCTATTCATGACGTCACTCACTTGGCGAATCACTATTGGCTAACACGGCTAACCCTGTCTCCTCACAGTTCAAGATGTCGCATATAAGATTACTGAGCAGCCAATTAGCAAGTAGTAAAACCGGATTGCACATCACTGTTGCGTATTCAATGAGGTCAGGATAAGTTGTCTTGGAGTAAAGAAAATTAGGAACAATTTCTATATTAAGAAACTGTAAAAATAGTGCTTGATTGAAAATCTCTCTAACAGAATTTTTTTACTTCTCTCCTTAAGCTTTTTGAAAATCACTAGTTAAATTTGAAAAAAAACTATAGGTTTGAGAATCGTTTATAAATACATTTCTTTAACTTATTACATTATCATTAATTACTTATTTTTATTATCATATATATTATTTACTAAGGAATACATAAAAGAATCCTTAATGCATTTGGAATTACTCTGTTAAAAATTTAGATCCACTTAGCACCAAAAATTGGTTACCATTTACCTGCAACCAACATTTGGTGCTTAGTTTCACGATTTAATGGTGCTACCTCGGACCGTAAGCACCATTAAATCGTGAAACTAAGCACCAAATGTTGGTGGCAGCTAAATGGGAACCAATTTTTGGTGCAATGTGGAACAAATTTTCTAACAGTGTACTTTTAAAATATTGCGTGTATAAGGAACTACATGTATTGAAATTACTAAATCTTACATGGCCCCCTTGTGCAATACGGATGGCACTTCTTAGGCCACTTTGTATTTGACCCATATGTACAACACCCATAACTCCTACAATTTCCAACATTCCATCATAGTGCGTAGGTTTAGAAAAACTATCTTCTCTTTCTGGTCCCCAAGGATTAGCACCTGAGCCCCAACTGCAAAAAATAAAGCAGTTTTACATTTCACAAAACAAATTTTCAACATTAATACCTTATTTCTTTTACATCGCTTTTCATTTCTTAACTATACATACCTCAAAATATTAAGAATAATAATTCCCTCCACAGGAGGTAAGTCTATGATTTTACCATCAACTTCCAAACGAATTTCTTTATGCAAGTCTTTCCATGTTTTCCGGCTTACCATTTTTCGAAGACCCATTTTAACATAAACACCTTTATTATGTAACCTGAAAAAAAAGAAGAAAAAATAAATAAATTAATACATGGTCAGCTGCAATCATTTACAAAATCAGTTAGATATACATGAAGAATGTTTTATTTCTTATTTGCAAATGAGTTTATTCATAATAATGAAAATTCTTTTCATAAATTTTGTCAAAAACTCATTGAAGGATGCTTTATTTAAAAAATATAAAGAATTTATAACATAGCTCATAAAAATCTAATTAAAAATAAGTATCTAATTATTTTAAATTGCTAACACACTTCAAATCTATATATTAAATTAAAATACTATTTATAATACAAAACTAATATTAAAAACCTACCTGCTATTAAATTTATTAGGATTTTCTTCTCTTGCATTATGGAAATCAAGGCATAAATCAGCATCAATTCCAATTCCAAAGTAATTATTCATTACAAATATTGCACTGTTTTCTGACGAACTATTAGCAACAGTTGTCACAGCTTTTTCATCAGGTTTATCATCAGTATGAAATACAACTGTCCACCTTAACATTAAAAGAAATATATGTTTAAATTACGATGATTTCTTATTTACTTATTTAGATTTACTGAAGCTAAATTGATTATTTAAATATGTTTTTGAATACGTTCCAAGTCCCCGTCGCTCTCCCCGTTTACATTAATGTGATTTGAACTCAGGAGCACTTTTGTAATTGGTCTGTTTTTCTGCAAAGGGGAAGTTCATGGGACTTTAAAAAAATAACCCAGAAAATTAAACTATCTTTTTATGATGCCCTTACTTTATTAGGAGATTTTTTTTCCCATTTACTATTTACTTTGATTTTCATGGAAGACAGCAGAATAATTTAAATGGGGAAGCAAAGCGGTTAATTTTATATTTTAAGCTTAGTTTTTCAATTACATATCGTAATTAAATTTTAATTAATAGTTATGTATTAAATTTCGTGTTCAGAATATTTTTAAATCTGTATCATACTTTTATTTCCAGCGAATCATAGCACTTTTCAGAAATCGAAGGGGCCCATGCTGATTACACAGGTCTGCACAGGTTTTTTTTTTACTGTTTCTTATAGATTTCTACTCACTAAAACTGGGGAAAATAGTAAAAAAAATTTCCATCACATCAGGTTTTCTAAAAAACTCGTTTTTTTAACACCTAGTCATTGAACTCAAAGCGATTTCAATGAAATGTTCCCTATACTTAAAGTTGGTTTCAACAGTTTAAGAACCTAGGGCCATTCTAGAATTCTTTGAGGTATTCATAAATTTCGTAAGTTAATATAAATTCATAATAAAGCGAGGTCCTGGTTGATGATTGCTTTTATTTTACCGGACATGTCCCTTAATCGTGGTTGGTTGGTTGTTTTCAGATTATCTGGCGCCGTCAGCAACACGAGGGCTATAATGCGCCGAAACTTTCGTCATTAGACAAGCCAACATACATTTACAAACACCCATGCCTAACACGGGACTCGAACCCGCAACCTCGTAGTCTAGAAGCTAGCACGTTAACCACTATACCGTTTGGTCCCCTTAATCGTGATCGAAAGAGTTGTAATGCAGAACTAAATCTTTTACAAGTCGCCATATCTAACCAAAGTGACTTTTTCCATAGAGTTTTAATTACAGGGCCGTAAGTTATATTCTATAAACAATTTGACCTTCTGTTAAACTGCTAATTTGCAAAGAGTTATAATTCAATAATGACCTAATTTAATGACACACTTGTGGGTCAATTACCGCCAAATTTACGCTTTTGAGATGGAATAAATGTGTTTTAAATTAAACTTAATGGCATATAGATGTCATCAAAACCCAAAGGGAAGGGTCACTGTCTTTTCTAGATTTAGTATGAATTATTTGGCAAATTGTTAGAATTTCATCCTTTTCGATCCCGTATTCGGAACCTGTCTGATTAAACAACTATTACCCATCAGCCAGGTATTCAATTTTTTTGGTTCAGTTGATATTGAAGTACTAGCACATTAAATTTAAGAATGCCTCAAATAATTACTTTAAAATAGCCATGGATTATATTGAGTATAATAGTTTTCGTAAACTATCTTTTTTTAGGGAAGTACTTAACCCTTTTAGTGCCGAATGACGATATATCATTGTTCGCAACACTTGCAAAAAGTGCCAACGACGATATATCGTTGGTGCCTATTACGCATCAGAAGAGTTCTGTACTTTAAAATAACTTTATAAAACTTTATAAATGGTTCAAATTCTTTGCATTGCAATTAAAAAAAAATTATTTATTAGAACTTTTTGTTATGTTTTTTGCTGGTTGGTGCCGAAGCACTGTATACGCTAGAGCGAAAAGGTAGAATCTCGACACGAGATAGTTTCTTGGAATCGTAATCGCAATCTGTTTATGATAGTTATCAGATAGCTCAGGTGTCACATCCATGCATCGGCACGGCAAGACTAAAATCTTTCTTTTTAGCTAGGCGTCCACTACAGGCTGAGGAGAGCCAGAGCAGAGCGGAGTGGATTCAAGCCAGCTCCAAGGCTGACAAGGTCCATTGTAGCACGAGCCCATTTGAATTAATCACTGCATTTTGAATTTCTTAAATATCATTTTTAGTTTGGTTTTTATGAGCATTCTTCCAAACCCTAGTAAATTCGTCTAATTCCTCCGGTTATCTTCGCACAGGCATCCATTCTCTCGCGGCACTAAAATGGTTAATGCTCAACTTGTATTTATGCTCACTTTTCAAACTTGAAATAAAAATTCGTTCTATTTACCAGAATGATTTGATTGTTTTACACATACCTATCTAATCTAATCTCATCAGCTTCAATAATATCTTTCAGTAGAGTAAGTGGATCTTCACCACCTGTGTATCCTGGTCCCCAGCGCAACACTCTTGCAAGATCATTACCGGTTCCAAGGGGAACTATTGCACAAGGTGGTGATTGACACTCAGAATCTTGTCCTACATTATCTAAGCACTGAAGAACCCAACCCACTGTTCCATCGCCACCACACACTAAAATTTTATAATCTTTTACATGCCGAAATACATACAACCTGAAAAGAAATCGATAAAATTAGTTAGGATATCAAATAAAGACAATTTTGCATGAAATCACATAAAAATTTAAAAATAAACTTACTGAATGACTATGCCATAAACTTGCAAAGTTTTTTTTGGACCGTTTGGCACATTTGAAAGCAGTACTAGAAATGGTGGGAAAAAAAGGGGGGATGCACTAAAGTTGGTGACAAGTGCACCCCCCCCCCTCCCCCATCTTCAACGTTAAATTTTATAATTTCATAACTTATAATAAAGATATGAACTGGTAAGGAAATAATTTATACTTCCTAAGACTAATATTGAACAAGGTCCAAAATTTATTGTTATTTTAATGAATATTATTCGACTCAGTTTTTTACTTGGAAGTAAGAGATTAAGTGAAGTTATAATTTGACCTTTAAATACATAACTGTTTATTTATATTTAAACAGTGCTTAAAAATGTGCATACTCTCAAGAAATTCTTAGAGAACTGTAAAATATTTGTTTTAAAAAAATAGGTATAATATAAAACAAGATATATATAAAACAAGAATATAAAAAAGAATAAAGTTTATATACATATATATATAAATACAAACTTTATATAAAACAAGAATAGAAATTTAACTTTAAAGAAAGTTCCTCCAAGTTAAAAGTTGATCAAGTGCAAAAGTATTTGTTAATAAAAATATTTATATCTTTATAAAAAGTAGTATAATACATTCTCAAAATAGTATGATATATATATAACATAAATAGTTTTAAAGTTTTCAAATGTAAAAAAAAATCTATTTTTCTCAGTGTCACTTGATTTAAAAGGTTAATGTTATTTTTCATTAGAAGTTTTTAGGCGGATTGAGTGATTTTAAAAGTGGGGGGATGGATTTCAGTGGTTTTAGAAGTGGGCAGGGAAGGGGACGAGTCACCCCGCTTCTACCCACACTTCTAGCACTGTTTGAAAGAGAACCCAAATACACGCCGAAACCCAAACGCGCTATTTTGGCGCGCGTTTGAAGTCGTAACGAGATGCTTTATCCAATCAGGTTAATAAAACACTGTTACTTTTGAATAGGCGCTTCAAGGTCACCAAATTCCCTTTCTACCCTTGTTGATTCCATACGCTGTCATAGAAAGCAACAAGGGTAGAAAGGAAATTTGGTGACCTTGAAGCGCCTATTCAAATGTAACAAAGTACACATCTGGAAACCATACAATTATCGACTGCATTATTCACCAACCGAAAAATTATAGCCAAGTGGCATGGCTGAAAATTAGAAAGACTAAATCTCGCAATATTTCTAATTTTCCTTAGGAAATTTAGGTATGGGAACCAGGGCCGGATTTAAGCGTATGCCGCCCCCTCTATAGTTCATATTTGCCTAATGCATTTGTTTTATACAACAAAAGGATAAAATTCATTGGTGTTTTAATTGGTTGGTTGTTGGTTGTTTTCAGATTATCTGGCGCCGTCAGCAACACGAGGGCTATAATGCGCCGAAACATTCGTCATTAGACAAGCCAACATACATTTACAAACACCCATGCCTAACACGGGACTCGAACCCGCAACCTATTGGTGTTTTAATCTTTTTTAATTAGATTGCACTACAAGAAAGTTATAATACAAGATTACGTGCTGTGAATTTGTATTATGTTATAGTTTTAGAAAGTAGGTTATGTAGAAGATCTAAAACATATTTTTAAATAACATGTATTCTTAAATTCGTTCAGAAAATATTATTAACTTCTGGAATATTTCCTTTTAACTTTTGAATAAATTGCCAAACTGCCGCCCCCTGAAAATTTGCCGCTCTAAGCTGCAGTCTACTTAGCCTATTTTAAAATACGGCCCTGATGAACATGTCGTACCTTTGATAAATTTTTGCAAATTAAGTTTTCTACTCTTGGTTTATTTTTAAAATTTTATTGATACTGTATGTTAGTATATTATTATCGTGTTTTTTTTTTACTATGCAAGTTTTATTTACCGTTACATTTCAAATTAAAGGTACCATGTTTGACATTTAAAAAAATGATCATCTCTTTGTCAAAGGTTCAACATGACGTTGTAAACTGTTACTATATTACAGTTATTATAGTTAATATTATTAATTACACAAACTAAACACTTGCAGAATCATTTCTATGGCTGTCTTCCTGAATTCTGAAGTATTAAAGGGATGAATAAGATGCAAACCAATCGTGGTCGTTGTCATCGTGGTCGAGATTTAATCCTCATCAGAACACTGTCCATTTCTACCCTTTGAAAGTGAATCACCAAAATTATGCTAGCTTAAATTTATTATGAACAACTTTGGGTATAAAAGTTGAGGGTATGGTAAAGGACTTGAGTGTACATTCTGCATACTAAAATATAGATATTAATATTTGATATGAAATTTTATTTAATGATTATAGTTAATATTATTAACCCTTTGCACTCCAGCGGCGCCTCTCAGGCGCCACACGATTGGATGCCGAAACACGAGAGGATCTCTAGGTTCGATGCGGAAATTTGATGCAAGGCCAATGACTGTGTTTAGTTTCCATGAAGAAAATCCGTAAACGCCAACCGAACCTAAAATGATTCGAGTTGCTGGTTCCTCCGCGCGAAAAAGGCATGGAGTGCAAAGGGTTAATACACAAATTAAACACTTGCAAAATAATTTCCACGGCTGTCCAACTGAATTCCGAAGCATTAAAAGATGAATAACATGGAAACCAGACGGATGATTTGTCAATGGGTTCGAGATTTAATCCGCATTACAAAACTTTGTTCATTTTTATCTCTTGAAGGTGGATCATAGAAATTGTGTTTGTGTAGATTTATTATGTACAGTTTTGAGTATACGTGCACCAAAAAGAGCGTCCTGAGTTAATGAGAAGTAGAACATTTGATATTTCAATCGTTTTGACCTTTCCTATCTCTTAAGAGTGGCTGATCAAAATTGAGAGAGCTTACATTTACTATGTACGCTTTAAGAAGAAGTGTATTAAATTTCATTTACCTAGGTTTTAGAATATTGGTATATTACGAATTTAGGTTTGAATCTTTTCTGACCTTTTAAGGATGGTTAATAAGATCTAAATAGCTTACTTTTTCTATATTCATCTTTGCTAGCATTTGTCCCAACTTTCAGATTTGTGGCCAGATAGGAAGTTGGACATTTACTGATGTATCAGTGAGTGAGTGATATAACATAGCAAAATGATTGTGATAAGTGATAACAGCCAAAATGAAATTTTTCTTTACTTTTATTTTCCTTTATGTGATTGCCTTTACCACACTATTCCTTAAAATTTAATTCGATTAATTCGAAATAGAGTTTTAGTTAATCAATCAACGCTACATTATTTTTTTTTATTTCCCTTATCCCAAAAAAATCCTGCCTTTGGTGCATCTTGCACTCCGGCAAAAATGTTGTCAATGGTATTATACAACTATATTTTAATCATAACTAATATGTGTTCTTGAAGTAATGTGACGCGTTTTATTTTCAACTTCAAATTTCAGAAACAAGTGTATAGCTTATAATATAAATACTTTAGCATATATGGTAATATAACAAATTTATGTAATGGTTATCGTAATTGCAATGGCGCCATGAATATCAGTATTTAGAAGTAACTCAACTTACCCAGGAAGAGGTCCACCATTGTCCAAATCATAAACTTGATACGGATTTAAAAGTTTTCGAAATGAGCAAATCAGTTCTAAACCTTGACAACCACCACTCTTCACATTAACAAATACTAAAAGAGGCTGGGAAAAAATAATTATTAAAATGTAGTCAGCAGTTAGTAAATGCACACTTTAGCCAATGAATTAGAAAGCTGAGAACAATATTTGGTTGGGCATCTTTTTGTTAAGAAAACAGCATGAATACATTTAGATGTAGCTTTTTTTTAGGTTTAGAGAATACCATTCATTCGATAACAAGATCTTAGGCTACTGTAAATTGGATGGAGGTAATAGATATTTCTTCTGGAGTACCATAATATAATAAGCATTCACTAGATAGAGCTAAATCAGGGAAGATGTTAGTAAGAAGGTTATAGTTAAGTACCCCATCGAACATCATTCTGAATTTTTTATAGAAATGTGGAGAAAAGTGAGTAGATTACGAATCCAAAGGTCTGCCGTGGCAAAAATTGACGAAACTGGTTAAGAATCGACTATAAATGAGTTGAACTAAATCCGATTGCCAAAAAGACTTGCAGCCGACCAAACGGTATAGTGGTTAGCGTGCTAGCTTCTAAACCGCGAGGTTGCGGGTTCGAGTCCCATGTTAGGCATGGGTGTTTGTAAATGTATGTTGGCTTGTCTAATGACGAATGTTTCGGAGCATTATAGCCCTCGTGTTGCTGACGGCGCCAGATAATCTGAAAACAACCAACGATTGCCAAAAAGACTTGCAAAACTTGCCAAAAAGAGAGCAAACTTTTTCGTCTGGTAACCCACCGCACTTTGATTTTCAATGAGAAAAATAACAAACGATTTCTAATCTCTGGCTCGGAAAACCTGCGTCTAAGAGTAAGCCAAATTGGTGACACCAGTTACGTAATCAGTGACGCAATATTTATTGCCGACTTGTCACATTTGTGAAAGATGCAAGTAAGCCGTCGCCAGATATTTGAATCATCTACAACCATCTTAATTGTAAATTAAAGAGCAATGGGTTACCAATAAAAAAGAAGGCTCGTTATTTGGCAAGCGTATGTCACAATCGGTTCAACTTATTCTAAGTCGATTTTTGACCAGTTTCGGCCATTTTTGACACGGCAGACCAGTGGATTCCTAACTTTTCTCCACATTCTATAAAGCATTCAGAATGATGTTCGATGGGTTACCTCAGTTACCTAATCTTACAGTCGCCTCTTGGTCTATTAGAGTTCAGTGAACAAGTTACTAAAATTGCATGTGAGAAGTATGGTTGCATTATCATCCATAAAATATCCTCTTCCAGTTACATGCTGCACTTGATCTCCTAAGATGTTTAAGCATTTAATGCAGGACTAATTTTTATCCAACAAAAATACCTGACCTACATCATTTATACACGAAAAGTTAATAAATTCATGGGCTTCACCCAAAATTCTAATTCTTTTGTCGATGCAAATTAATGTGTACGTCTCTAATTAAAGGTTACCCCACTGGCATATGTTTCTTGATGTGAAATGCATACATGTACATGACTTTAGACCGGCATTTTAATTACGGTATCAAATAAAATTGTGAAATATACCTTCTGCCCCTGACATAGATGGATTTTGTATTACGATGCCCGTGACTAACACTTTCCTAATTTTTCGCAGATTTCAAATTCATGGGCCAATGTGTGTATTTCATACTCGTAAAAAACTCATTAAAATTTAAGTAAGAGAAGATATATTGTTGTATTTCGAATAACAGGAATTTGTAAAAGTTTACGAAAGAACAATAATAATAAACACAATAACATTACATATAGAAGAAAACACATTAAGATTACATACATTCAGAAAGTTATTGTCTCATATATTCTGTGGTGGTCTCGTGTACAAATAACAGATACAATACCTAGACTCCAGAGATCTGTTTTGTCTAGTGGTTAACGCGTCTGTCTTCTGATCTAGGAGTCCCGGGTACAACTCCCCGTCAGAGCACATTCACCACACTGGTGACTACCGAACAACTGAATCATGCTGCCATCTATCGGCACCTTCTAAAAAATATTGCACGACTTTCACACTACCATCTCAGCATCTTAAGAGACTCACAGCCATACAGCAAGAAACCTCCGGCGACTCACTGCCGCACGAAAACCACTCAATCGTTCGCCCCTTCGCAACTCACTAGGAAGGGGCTATGTGGTGGTCTCGTGTACAAATAACCGATACAATACCTAGACTCCAGAGATCTCTTTTGTCTAGTGGTTAGCGCGCCTGTCTTCTGATCTAGGAGTCCCGTTAGCGCACATTCTCCACAATTCATTCGTTTTCTTTCACTTGAGAGTGATTGAAAAAAATTTCTGACCCAATAGACCAAATCGAACAATTTTCGGAATACTTGATAACTCCGTTATTTGTTTATTATTTGATCAGCATATTGTTTGTATTAAGAGAAATAAACGATCTTCTTACCCTAGTTCCTTCTGGGATCATTTCAGGAATAATATTGGGCAGTAATAGAACCAGAAGATTTTTGTCTTCATAACATGTTTCTCGTAACATGTAAAATGCTTTCACAGCAATATCAGCATTATCATAAGTTACTATAAGAGATCCGTACTCGTAATATATAGGTCCAATTTGACGAAATTTGTAAGCTGAAAATATCAAAAGTGTTTATTAGAAAGACTTTTAAAACAAATAAGGGAAACACGTGACTAATATTGATAAAAGTAGTAAAAATGTAGTTCTTAGTAGGTTAAAAAAAAAGAAAAATACTAAGTAATATTATTTATTAAAGTGATGATGAATGAATCCGTGTCAATTATTGTAATTGTCAAGCATTTATAATTTAGTCAGAAATCTGTCATTTGCAATTAAAATCAGAAATCTTAATCTATAAAAGCACATAAATTGCATACAAGGACAGCATTCTGACATTTCATTTGGATGTGTGAAGATACTGTTTAGCCAAAGCGGAGGAAAATAAGCATCTATATTTTATCCTGGGTTGCAAATTGGGTATTTTCTGGCGCACAGAACTACAAAAGGGCTGTATGACACAAAACCATTGTAGAGGAAGGTCTCGACTACCAAGAATCGTCCCAGTGCGAAGAAAGGAATGCCATTCGGGAGGTCTTTCAAATAGAACGTGATTCACATTTATGTCTAAACCAATTAGACTAGACTAACACGTGTGCGTCGGTGCCTTAGAAATGTATATTTGACCTAGTTAAATTAATTACATAGGTCTGCAAAAAAAAAAAAAAAAAAATTCCGACTGCATGAGATATTTTTACTAAATATTATGTTTTCCAGTTTACTGAATTCAAAAATTATCTCAATTCCCCTGTATCGCGTACAAATTTTTCGCAAAATACAGGGTGTTTGCATAAAAAAAGCATAACACAAATGAAAAAAACAACACTATTTTATTACATTGAACTAAATAATATTTCTTATAATTCTTTATACCAATGAAATCTTTTTTGAACACTTAATTTTTTTTTTTGTTTTTTTGCTTTTTCCGCTTTTCATTTTTTGTGTCCCGCTTAAGCATCTAACAATATTCATTTAGCATATTGACGTCCCATCTTCCTTGGTAGCGTCTTTCGAAATGAGGCTCCGGGCGACACTAGGTTTTTATTTTTTAGTCTCGATCCAAACAATTCGGCAGCATCTTTATGCAATGGTGAGAATGTGTATTAAACTTTTATTAAATAGTTGGACTTTTGAAATACAGGATGGTTAAAACAAAACTGAAGGTACTCAGAGTAGCTCTGATTCTACTGAACGGATCCGAAAGAAACTTTAAATATATGTTATGTAGATCATGTGGCCGCGGTTTCGGTCGGGAAAAAATAGTTCGAAATGTTTCCTATGGGGGGGGGGGGGGGGGCGCTGTAACGATGTAAAAAGGAAGATAACTGTTCAAAAATCAAAGAATCGCTGAATATTTTATTTATTTACACACTTGTGCATACCTTGCCTGTCAATAATATGCTGAAAGCGTACCACCGCGTTAACAACGGCCGCATTCAACGTATCAGTAGGAATGATGGGAGACATGGCGGACGATGCTGCTTTTTAAGTCATCTTCATTAGTTACATGTCTTTGATAAATGCGATCTTTGAGAAAGCTCTACATCCACAACATTAAATGGGTCATTTATTGCCAAAACGTGAGGTGACTTTGTGCCAAATACGTTTTTCGAGATATAAGCTCTACCTAAAACATTATCTGTCACTTACATAAACTACTGTATTCCAGCAGTGTTTATGCTTACCACGAAAACTTACAATGTAATATTTAGGTTTTTGTATGTGCGTGTTTCTTCTTTCGTGCTAAAATTTATGTAAAACTCGTCTGAGTTAATTTTATACTAGAACGGCAAGTTTTATACAAGAACAAGACAAGAACAATATAGGACGAAACTTACGTTTTCCCAATTTGTCTACAAGTATTTTTTCATACTGTCGCTGGTTTAAATTTGGCGGTAGGTTACCAACAAAAAGTGCAACATTTGAGCTAGAAACATTTTCTTTTTTTTGGAGATAAAATCTAGTCAGTTCCTTTTGACGCACAGATTCCTAAAAAAATAAAATAATAACAAACAATTATATCTTTAGAAGATGGCAAATAAAAGATTATTTAAATTAAAGTACACGCAATAATATTTTGTTGATTTAAATTGATACTGATGTAATAAAAAAAGTTACCCTAGCTATATTTTTTAACAATTCCCAAGGTCCTTCTTGATTGTCCATAGCTCTTTCATGCACAGCTGTATAAGAAAAACAATAAAAAGTCAAAAACCTTTAAAAAAAAAAAAAAAAAAAAATCAAAACAATGTTATAATTTGATCCTATAGTAGATAATCAACATTAATTCATACTTTTAAATTATATGTAATGTACTTTCCCCAGATTATCTATGATTTATATGAAAATTTAACTCCTCTTAAATGCTAAGAGAGTAAAATTCAACCAAAATTTTAATATTTTTAAATGTACTGCTGAATAAAATAATTGCCCACTTTAATGACTATTTGAAGTCAATCAAAGCATTTTTTTTTTCAGTGATCTTGGAAAACTAAACCAACCATAACTTATGGAGGACAATTTATAGATCTAAAAGCAATGAAATACCTTGTTATCGTAGCATAAATACATTAAATAGGCTTGGAGTAAAAACACAAAGTACTTCCAATTATATTTTTACTTTTCCATAGAACGCCTTCTTTGCTTTACTTAGAATAACGTATAATCAAAATTTCAGTTCATGGTTGGGTTGTTTGGGGTTTGGGTACCATTTTTCAAAACATCAGAACTACACGAGGGCTATAATGCACTGATACATCATTACAACATAATTCCGAATTTTTTGGGCGAATGCCTTTCGAAATTAAAACTCTCACCATTTATCACGCCAATTGATCTGAAACTATATGTCACAATCACTGCCGTGTCTACTCGTTTTTAAAATCAGAAATTGCAGAGCTGAAGCGCGACTCAGTTCCAAGACGCCTCGTCTGTTAGGCGATGTTCTTGGGTGTCGTAAAGCACATAAATATTTGGTAGGAAATCTAGATATATATAGGGTGTTCATAAACCACCGCACAAACTTTGCATATTCGTTTTCTTGCACAGTAATAAAACAGAAGTAATTTATTACGCTTTATTCCTCTAAAATATATGTGCTAACTTATTTGCAGTTTCCTTCAAACAAAAATAAGCTAAAAACATATCAATTTAGCTATTATTTAGAATTCCATTGCATTTAACAGCTGTCAGTTAAGATAACAATTATAATTTAATGTTCCAACTGAAAAGTAGGGATGCGTTAAAAGACGTTCTTATCTCAATTCAAAATTGCTGACTTCGTTAATTTAGGTTGTACAGTATTCGGGATCTTTAAATATTGTTTGAGACAATTTTTATTCTTTTTACTTTTTTCCATTCAATATGTTTTATCTACTGTTTGACACTTTGAAAAAAAAAATTAAATTAAATTTTGGAAATTTGCCGACTGACCACCTTAAAAAAAATTCAAGGGGGGGGGAGGCAGATGCCACCATCCCCCCTCCAATAATGACTGTCCTGAATACAGCATTGTTAATAATGTGATCAGGTAGAACGCAATGAGTTGCCCAATTCCTACTATGACATGTACGATTTTCATGCAGTGTACAACAAGAAGACGAAAAAGGACGTAAACATCTAATAAGTCGTGCAGTCAATCTAGGCTTTCAAACATTTCTTTACTTCTTGGTGGTACTCTATCCATAAACATGAATTGGAGCAGTGGCGCATCTATAGAGGTGAAGAAGATGCTATGAATTGGTTTTAACCCTCTGAGGGTCATGAACGTATATATACGTCCTTTGCTCTCCAGTTTTTCCAGCAATACACAACATTTTTAAATTTATAAATAAAATTTTAAATAAATATTTTTATAAGGATGATAGTTTAAAACCCATTTAAAACAAAATAAATAAAAAATAATTTAAAATATATAGATATTTGAAGCAAAAATATAATTTAAAAATTATTGCCTGGAAAACAACTGTGCCATTTTGCCCATTCCCAGGAAGTTAAGAGGGTTTTAATAGCAAATGGAATAAAATTCATATCAGAAACATTACTAGAAATTTATAATTTTCGTTAATTGGAAAATAGTAATAATAAATTTGTTAATTCATAATATCCCTATATTAGCGTATCTTGTGCGTTTTGTGCAATAAATGATTTTCTTTAGTAACAAGTAAACTGTAAAAATTGTAAAAATGACGAGCCAGATACTTTGTCACGCCAGTAGTAATATAGGACTTAACGTGACACATTGAACTATCTTCCCTCAAGGATTGTTCATTGATGACTTCGACGAAGCAACCAATGACAGTGATCAAAAGTGAAAACGAATAACAATCTTAACAATCTTATTGTTATACTATGTTTCTGTAAATATTTTCATTCGGGAGTTATAAACAAAATTTAATTTGCAAACACAAAAGTTACTTACAACCTCGATCCAAAGTAACTTCACTGAGTCTGTACTTGTTTATATCAGAAGTATCCAATCCAAACTCAGTCAGTGTAGCTGCCATTACATCTTCTACACTTGTATCACTGGTGACAGGAATAACTCTATGGGTATCTGCTGCTCTGAAACAAATAATCATACAATATTGAATCCCAGAGTTCAGGAAAAAAAAAATTACAACAAACACTTGATTTTTTTGCATATATTACAGTAAGTATGTAACAATACATTTTTGTTAGAAAAATATCTTTTTTTGTATTCTTTTTAGTATTTCTACTTTATATAGTTATGGGGTTATTAGGTTGTGTGAGACATTTAACCCCTTGACATACAAATAAAATTGCCTGGTGCCGAAATATAACTTCAGATTAGATCATGATGCGACCCTAACCAGAACATAGGATCAGCATAGATTTATTGTAAACAAATACTTAATTAATTTCCTGTCTTTTATTGTGATTGTCTTCTGTCTACAAATAAATCTAGAAAATGCAATATGGAGATGTTCTCATTTATAGTTTGAAGTTTGTGCAGTGAATATACACTTATTATTTTAGACATCACTGACTACGGCTTTCATTGCGCATCTTTCTGTTCACTTGTGTACCGATATGATTTTTTTTATCTTTACTGTTGAGAGGGGGAAAGCATTTTCAACAGTCTAAACAAAACAGCATCGACGCAAGACCAAAACAGATAATCTAATAATATACTGCTCGGTGTTCACCGAAGACAATTCTTGACGTCTCGGAGACATCCAAGTCTACAATGGCCCATGAAATGAATGACGTCTCCGAGACGTCATTGTAAGTCAAGGGGTTAAAGACGGTTTATTTTAATAATGTCGTCTTGAAGCTTTCTAGTCTAGAAATTTCTTTGACGAGCTAATCGGCCTATAAGAAAATACATTACTCAATCAGAATTTTAATCGTAATAGACACAATCCTCTGTGTTAATTTATTACGATTAAAATTCAGCAATCTGCCAAACTAACTTTTCAATTTCTTTCTACTGAAGCTTTGAAGATATTACTACCATTTACATCTTCATTAACGTTGTGAAGTTGGATTTTCGGCAATGTGTGCCTGTTCCGGTGATTGGTTTGCGATTCGTTCAGCCTGGACTGCAAGTGCTGTAGGGTTGAGCAGGGCAGTATCTTGTTGGGGTATAAGGGAGATTCAGTTATAAGAAATTGATGCTGCCTCTCCTTCCGTTATGTTTTGCGGCATTGACATTCTACCTTCTTCTACACCTTTTGGCTTCAGCAAAACCAGTTGTTTGGCAGCGGAGGGGTCAATATAGATATGTCGCGAATTACTCTTCCCTTTAGTTGTCGTGAAGAAGACCAAATTTCCAACTAAACATCAATAATTCCAGAAAAACAAAAGAAATGAAGAAACTTATTCTTGATCCTATGCCTATCGATGCACGTAATGAAAGTATTTTGGATGCTCTCGTCCTAATAATGAAATTAATTCTTATCACATTTGAAGAGCCACGGAAAAGAATGATCAGAATCCAATTTTTTCGAAATCGAGGACCCACCCTCAGCAAAGTTATAGAGGATAGTTTAACCAAGCGGAGTTCTCTGCCAAATAATTGCCATGGTTCGTGAGATTTAGAGCAACCATTTACTTCAACCCTCATACAAGACCTGAGACTTGAAACTTTAAGTCAGGACTCAGGTCGTTCTTTGCCGTAGCCCTTTATTTTTTTTATAACCTAGAGATCCTGGATGTTTTTTTTTTTTTTTTTTTTACTTCTGTGAAGTAAGAGATAATTCATAGAGAGATGTCGCTCCTATTGGGTAAGAGCGAAAAGCAACCGCCGCAGGCGGAATTTGAAGACGTCTATGGAGACCTACCGTCCATAAATCCGTGTAATCTTCTAAAATGAAGGAATGTACACATTTATTTCTTTAATTATCAGTTATTCAAAGTTTAATGTATCTTTTCTAATTATCATTTTTCAAATTGATCAATTTTATCCCTGTTTAAGATTGTATGCATGGTTTAGTATGTCTTATAAGAGTATAATTTCTTTTTCCCATTGTATATATATATCTTCTTTGTATGATTAGAATCATAATATGTCTTTTTCTATCGCAACAGAATGTTTTTAATTGTATAAAATTTTTGGACATTGTATTGAGTGTTTTTCGAACAAAATCTTATTAGCAATAGATTGGCGAGCTTTCCGTTCCTCTGACGTTAGTTCCTTGGCAGGCTTACGATAAAATGTAAACAAAATTCTTGATGAGGATTACTTTTGGATTTTTATTGAATAAGCTACCGGTTTTTATATGTTATAATATGTTATGCTTTTCTTAAAAATAATAATCTATAAAGTATCGCCGCGCCAATAGGTTCACATTTTCTACTTGCTATGGTTCCCCTGAGCCAAAGGAACGATCAACTGCCGAAACCGGTCGGATTCGTGTTTTTCCCGGCAACCTCTATTTTGGGCGGTTTTCCAAGCTTATGGCGTAACTCTAAGCTGTACAGCTTAATAAAGTAACTCTAGGTATACCGCACATGATTGTTTATACCAGGTATAACAACAGTAATGGGATACCATTTAAAAAAATTGACGATGACAGTAACAAGATCTCATTCAAAATTTAATTTGCGGTTCTTTTATTATTAATTTTTAATATGCTAGCTTATAAAAACGTTGTAATAAAAAAAGATCCAGTTATTGTCCCTTCAAATTTATTAATGATATTTTATTACTGTCGTTGTACCCGGTATAAAAATTCATGTTTCAAAACAATACTTCGGCAGTTATTGTCACCAATAAAATAAAAGATATATAGCAGGGATAGGATGACGGTCCCTCTTAAAATATAATCATTTGATCATTTTTAGACTAGTATATTTCTTTATATTATGAATTAGGAGAAAAATCAAAGCTCGAAAATTTACCTAAATTTGCCAGGGTAAACTTTTACACTTCCTAAGTTTGGATCTGGAGGGCGATATCTTAATAAGATTGCAGGTCGTTTTCCTTCTTTTCTGGTCAAACTTTGAACTGGCGAAAATTCCTCGATTTCTTTTTCAGGCGGATCACCTACATTAAAAAGTAATTGTTGATGTAAATGGAACAATGATAAATATTTATTAAGACCAAATTGACTAGGATTTAAATTTCTTCTTACCATACACATCAATCAAAAAGTAGTGCTTCGGGTCATCAGATATATGGAAAGCTCTTAAAGCAGCACACTAAGATCGAGAGACAGTAGTTAGTAAATTTCAAATAAAGTAGTAGACAACAACTTAACAAATACATTTTTATACAGAACTTTTGAAAAGTATGAACGAGGCATATTCGTGCAAACAGCACAATTATTTTAAGACTTTCAAAATTAAAAATATAGCCATCGTTCAGTATTGTTTTTCTTTTTTTGCGTACTGTACCACGGGACAGCTGTTTACACTTTTACACTTCGATTAAAGGATGCATTGGTAACCTAACTATTTTCAAGTTGGTTGGTTGGTTGTATTCAGATTATCTGGCGCCGTCAGCAACACGAGGGCTATAATGCGCCGAAACATTCGTCATTAGACAAGCCAACATACATTTACAAACACCCATACCTAACACGGGACTCGAACCCGCAACCTCGCGGTCTAGAAGCCAGCACGCTAACCACTATACAGTTTGGTCGGCAACTACTTTCAAGAAAACCACATTAATATTATTCAAAGCGATTACTGCTTTAGTTTTAGGTGAACGTTGCCTATATTGTATAATTTTCGACTTTAGTTTTGTGCCCCCGATTTAATTTGTTTTCAGTACTTCTATCGCATAAAAAAATATATATCATCTTATATACTTTAATTTTTTTCAATCGATATTAAGTCATAAATGTAGCAGCTTCTGAAAAGGTCTCCAAGTGGTACAATTTATGGAACTGGTTGCGTAAATTTTACCACCACAATCATAAATTGAACCACTAAAACATTTTATTACAAAAAAAAGGCACGATTTTTCAAATTCCTTCTCTGAACCTTTAGTATAAAGTATTATTAAAATATGTACATTTAATAAGAATTAAAATACGGATGACCTTCCGTTCTTGAATGCTACGCACATTAAATGCGCGCACATTAAATGTGACGCATAGCACAATTATCATGTATTCATTGAAAATTAGAGGCGACTTCATTTAAGAGGTGATATTAAATATACTTGTAGTAGTCTCGTGTACAAATGACAGATACAACATCTAGGCACCAGTGGTCACTTTTTCTTAGTGGTTAGCGCGCCTGTCTTCTGATATAGGAGTCCTTGGTTCGACTCCACGTCAGCGCACATCGCTACAATGGTGACTCGGATATTTGAACACATCAGTGGCGTCATTTACTGCACGACTTCCACACTACCACTTCAGCATCTCTCTAGTGACTCACTGCCACACGATACACACTCAACTCACACGCAAGCAATTCAATGGTTTGTCCCTTCACGACTCATTGGGAAGGCCCTATGTGGTGGTCTAGTGTACTAATGACAGATACAACACCTAGACATTAATGGTCAATTTTGTCTAGTGGTTAGCGCGCTTGTCTTCTGATCTAGGAGTTCCTGTTTCGACTCTCCGTTAGAGCTCATCGCTAGACTGCTTGCAATTTTCAACTATATAGTGAAAAGGACCTCATTTTATTATCTTTGAATTGTCGTATAATAATTATTCAATTCACAAAAAACTCAATGAAAATGCGTTTTTCCATTGCTCAAATTATGCAAGATGTTTCCAATACCATTAAAACTACGATAGCCGAATAATGCTTTATAGTTATTTGAGTTTCAATACATTTTATTCACACAGTGAATCACTTTAGATCACAATGAATCGAAAGGGATACTTAATGAATATTTGAATAAACTAGCAAACACTTTGACATTGTGGCCTCTTTCATGCATATCTGTTAGTGCAACTTATTTAATGGAAATATAAAGATCTCGATAAAAAGTGTACCACCATACTAAGATATGTATTTTTAGTTCACGACAATGCTTTTTTAAATAGTGTTTACTAGTCTACGCAAAAACAATTACTACACATATCAATTACGATAGTTTTCTTGATATATTTGAATTGATATTTTTTCTAATTCATGACAACTAATAATATCTATCAACTAATAAGTATTAGTTGTCATGCAACTGCTTCTAAAGAGCAACATTATCAACCATTACTAATGACGGAGATAAAATTCAAATACTGAACATTTCAAAAGATAAAGTTTAACGTGTAAAGGAAACTATGCAAGCGAAATATACATACAATCATTTCTTCCCTTTATGCTTTGCAAAATATTGTGATTGTCCTGAACATTCTTCTCTTCAGTGATGCATAATAAGTGATGTTTAAATAGTGTTTACTAGTCTACGCAAAAACAATTACTACACATATCAATTACGATAGTTTTCTTGATATATTTGAATTGATATTTTTTCTAATTCATGACAACTAATAATATCTATCAACTAATAAGTATTAGTTGTCATGCAACTGCTTCTAAAGAGCAACATTATCAACCATTACTAATGACGGAGATAAAATTCAAATACTGAACATTTCAAAAGATAAAGTTTAACGTGTAAAGGAAACTATGCAAGCGAAATATACATACAATCATTTCTTCCCTTAATGCTTTGCAAAATATTGTGATTGTCCTGAACATTCTTCTCTTCAGTGATGCATAATAAGTGATGTTTAAATAGTGTTTACTAGTCTACGCAAAAACAATTACTACACATATCAATTACGATAGTTTTCTTGATATATTTGAATTGATATTTTTTCTAATTCATGACAACTAATAATATCTATCAACTAATAAGTATTAGTTGTCATGCAACTGCTTCTAAAGAGCAACATTATCAACCATTACTAATGACGGAGATAAAATTCAAATACTGAACATTTCAAAAGATAAAGTTTAACGTGTAAAGGAAACTATGCAAGCGAAATATACATACAATCATTTCTTCCCTTAATGCATTGCAAAATATTGTGATTGTCCTGAACATTCTTCTCTTCAGTGATGCATAATAAGTGATGTTTAAATAGTGTTTACTAGTCTACGCAAAAACAATTACTACACATATCAATTACGATAGTTTTCTTGATATATTTGAATTGATATTTTTTCTAATTCATGACAACTAATAATATCTATCAACTAATAAGTATTAGTTGTCATGCAACTGCTTCTAAAGAGCAACATTATCAACCATTACTAATGACGGAGATAAAATTCAAATACTGAACATTTCAAAAGATAAAGTTTAACGTGTAAAGGAAACTATGCAAGCGAAATATACATACAATCATTTCTTCCCTTAATGCTTTGCAAAATATTGTGATTGTCCTGAACATTCTTCTCTTCAGTGATGCATAATAAGTGATGTTTAAATAGTGTTTACTAGTCTACGCAAAAACAATTACTACACATATCAATTACGATAGTTTTCTTGATATATTTGAATTGATATTTTTTCTAATTCATGACAACTAATAATATCTATCAACTAATAAGTATTAGTTGTCATGCAACTGCTTCTAAAGAGCAACATTATCAACCATTACTAATGACGGAGATAAAATTCAAATACTGAACATTTCAAAAGATAAAGTTTAACGTGTAAAGGAAACTATGCAAGCGAAATATACATACAATCATTTCTTCCCTTAATGCATTGCGAAATATTGTGATTATCCTGAACATTCTTCTCTTCAGTGATGCATAATAAGTGATGTTTAAATAGTGTTTACTAGTCTACGCAAAAACAATTACTACACATATCAATTACGATAGTTTTCTTGATATATTTGAATTGATATTTTTTCTAATTCATGACAAATAATAATATCTATCAACTAATAAGTATTAGTTGTCATGCAACTGCTTCTAAAGAGCAACATTATCAACCATTACTAATGACGGAGATAAAATTCAAATACTGAACATTTCAAAAGATAAAGTTTAACGTGTAAAGGAAACTATGCAAGCGAAATATACATACAATCATTTCTTCCCTTAATGCATTGCAAAATATTTTGATTGTCCTGAACATTCTTCTCTTCAGTGATGCATAATAAGTGATGTTTAAATAGTGTTTACTAGTCTACGCAAAAACAATTACTACACATATCAATTACGATAGTTTTCTTGATATATTTGAATTGATATTTTTTCTAATTCATGACAAATAATAATATCTATCAACTAATAAGTATTAGTTGTCATGCAACTGCTTCTAAAGAGCAACATTATCAACCATTACTAATGACGGAGATAAAATTCAAATACTGAACATTTCAAAAGATAAAGTTTAACGTGTAAAGGAAACTATGCAAGCGAAATATACATACAATCATTTCTTCCCTTAATGCATTGCGAAATATTGTGATTGTCCTGAACATTCTTCTCTTCAGTGATGCATAATAAGTGATGTTTAAATAGTGTTTACTAGTCTACGCAAAAACAATTACTACACATATCAATTACGATAGTTTTCTTGATATATTTGAATTGATATTTTTTCTAATTCATGACAAATAATAATATCTATCAACTAATAAGTATTAGTTGTCATGCAACTGCTTCTAAAGAGCAACATTATCAACCATTACTAATGACGGAGATAAAATTCAAATACTGAACATTTCAAAAGATAAAGTTTAACGTGTAAAGGAAACTATGCAAGCGAAATATACATACAATCATTTCTTCCCTTAATGCATTGCAAAATATTTTGATTGTCCTGAACATTCTTCTCTTCAGTGATGCATAATAAGTGATGTTTAAATAGTGTTTACTAGTCTACGCAAAAACAATTACTACACATATCAATTACGATAGTTTTCTTGATATATTTGAATTGATATTTTTTCTAATTCATGACAACTAATAATATCTATCAACTAATAAGTATTAGTTGTCATGCAACTGCTTCTAAAGAGCAACATTATCAACCATTACTAATGACGGAGATAAAATTCAAATACTGAACATTTCAAAAGATAAAGTTTAACGTGTAAAGGAAACTATGCAAGCGAAATATACATACAATCATTTCTTCCCTTAATGCATTGCAAAATATTGTGATTGTCCTGAACATTCTTCTCTTCAGTGATGCATAATAAGTGATGTTTAAATAGTGTTTACTAGTCTACGCAAAAACAATTACTACACATATCAATTACGATAGTTTTCTTGATATATTTGAATTGATATTTTTTCTAATTCATGACAACTAATAATATCTATCAACTAATAAGTATTAGTTGTCATGCAACTGCTTCTAAAGAGCAACATTATCAACCATTACTAATGACGGAGATAAAATTCAAATACTGAACATTTCAAAAGATAAAGTTTAACGTGTAAAGGAAACTATGCAAGCGAAATATACATACAATCATTTCTTCCCTTAATGCATTGCAAAATATTGTGATTGTCCTGAACATTCTTCTCTTCAGTGATGCATAATAAGTGATGTTTAAATAGTGTTTACTAGTCTACGCAAAAACAATTACTACACATATCAATTACGATAGTTTTCTTGTTATATTTGAATTGATATTTTTTCTAATTCATGACAACTAATAATATCTATCAACTAATAAGTATTAGTTGTCATGCAACTGCTTCTAAAGAGCAACATTATCAACCATTACTAATGACGGAGATAAAATTCAAATACTGAACATTTCAAAAGATAAAGTTTAACGTGTAAAGGAAACTATGCAAGCGAAATATACATACAATCATTTCTTCCCTTAATGCATTGCGAAATATTGTGATTGTCCTGAACATTCTTCTCTTCAGTGATGCATTCCCATCATACACCTTTATCACTTCTGAAAATTAAGATGCAATTATATAATAAACGAGTCAAAAGTGTATTAAAATTTAGACTTCAAAATGCGATAAAAGTAATAATTACACACGTTTGTAACCAAAAAATTGCATAGAATTTTTGTACTGTATTTTTGTTTTTGTTTTTTTGCATTACTATGGTCTGAACTCGAGAAAACTTTTTTAATGTATATATATTCGTATAAAAATTAAAGTTTTATAAATTTTAAAATATACTATCTAAGAAAATCATACTATCTTATGATTGCTTATGTTATTTTAAGCAATTTAGCATAATACACTGGTCTAGCTCGAAAAGTAAAATAAAAATAATAATAAACCATGAAACAACCCTTTTGGGACACAATTTATGTTGCGTATGTCAACTGAATGACCAAACAAGGATCTAGCTAAAATTAGAGATAATTTGTGCCGGAAAAATCCACAAGCTCCCATCTTATATACTGTCACTCAAATTACACTGGTTTACAAAAAAATATTTTTTTTTCTCGACTGCATAAGATGTTTTTGTGAAATATTATAATTTCCACTCCACTGAATCCAAAAATTATATTCATTTCCCTCCATTGCTTACAGACTTTTTACAAAATGCAAGGTGTTTGCATGAAAAAAGCATACCTCTAATGAAAAAACAACAAAATTTTATTACATTGAACTAAATAATATTATTTCCTATAATTCTTTATTGCATATGAAACCTTTTCTTCTTCTCTTTAGTTTTTCTTCCGCTTTCCTTTTTTTGTGAACCGCTTAAGCATCCAACAATAGTCAGCTAGCAGACGTCACATCTTCCTTGGAAGCGTCTCTCAAAATGAGGTTACGGGTGATACTAGGTTTTTATTTTTTAGTCTTGACCCCAGTAATTTGGCAGCATCTTTCGAAAGGCTTAGTTCACTAACATCAAGTCATTGAACTCGCTTTGAGTTCAATGACTTAGTATTATAAAAACTTGTTTTTAAAGAAAACCTGACGTAATGGAATTTTTTTAGTATATTTCCCAATTTTAGTTAGTAGAAATCTATAAGAGACAGTAAAGAGAAAAAAAAAAATGCAGTTTTTTGGTTGCAGACCTGTGTTATATTATCCACAAACAAACGGATTACTATTTCTACCACTCAATGTAATTGAAATTCTCTTAAAAACTCTAGTACTAGTGCAATTCAAAAACAAAATTCCTACCATCTTCTTTATCTTTTTCTTTCGGAGAAGGATAGTCATCAAATTCTTTATTTCTGCATTCGCCAGGTGAAAATTCTTCAGAAATACTCCTTGCTGGAAAAGAAAAAGAAATATAAAAACATGAAACAAGGAGAAATATAAATTTTAAACGTAAAGCAAATTTTAAACTTACTTATACATATTTTAAGGACATCTCTTTTTTTGATTTCGACTCCAATTATTGTTTCTAAAGGGACATCAGTTCGAGGAATGCTTACAGAACTGGGTGGAAGCATTATACTTTCCAGACAACCAAAACTACATTCCATTTGTAGGTTCTTGAAACATATTGGATGAGCCTGAGTGAAATAATTAGGCTTATAATAGAGAACGATAAATAGTACGATCAGAAAATAATATTAAAATAACAAAACGATAACCCTAGGCACAAAGTGTGAAAAATCTAGAAGTCTACATTTGGCATAGTTTTATAAAGTAACTAGCTGAATACCCGTGCTGCTCTACGAAATTTTACATTGGCATTTTAGCGATCAAAAGAAGTTCATGCATTCTACACTTCAGACGTTTGCTTCCATTTCGATCCCGACAAATTGATTTATCAAATAGGAACTTTCCTTTGTTGACATTTTTAACAAAATTTATAATTGTGAATAGTGTATTGGAAAGAGACATTTGAATATCCTCGTTTAGAACGTTTAACTCCCTTCGGATCCGTTTTAATAACGTAATCGAGATTGCACTAGTTTATTGTGTTTATGTTTGCTCTTAGTACTAAATTTCAAAGTAGTAACTGTTTTGGAATTGAGACATTAAGATAATCCTCGTATAGTTTCAATGTTGCGTCGACTTTTCGTCCTTTAAAAATTCGTTAATCGATATTGGAATAACTTATTTTTTTTTTTACATTTGCGCCAAATATCAGAATTATGAATACATTGAAAGAGGAACATTCGGATATCCTTCGTTTGGAACATTTAACCCCTTTTCGACCCCTTAAAGTTGGTTAATCGAGAACGGAATAGCTTCCTTTTTCTATCTTTTTTTATATTTGTTCCAATTTTCAGAGTTGTGACCAAATGGAAAGTGAGACATTCGAATATCCCTCGTTTGGAACGTTTAACGCCTTTTCCAACACTTAAGTGGGTTAATCGAGATGGGAATGGTTTACTTTTTCTATGTTTATCCTCATCGACATTCATATCAATTTTCAGAGTTGTGCGAAATGGGAAGTAGGACATTTGAATATCCCTCGTTTTGGAACATTTAACCCCTTTTCAACCCCTAAAAGTGAGTTAACCGCGATCGGAATAGCTTACTTTTTCTATGTTTGTCTTTGTTGACATTTGCACCAATTTTCAGAGTTGTGACCATATGGGAAGTGGGATATTCGAGTTTGGAACGTTAAACCCCTTTTCAACCACTTAAAGTGGGTTAATCAAGCTCGTAATAGCTTAACTTTTCTATGTTTGTCTTTGTTAACATTTATACTAATTTTTAGAGTTGGTACCATGTCGGAAGTGGAACACTCGAATATCCCTCTTTTGGAACGTTTAACCCCTTTTCGACCCCTTAAAGTGGGTTAATCGAGATCGGAATAGCATGCTTTTTCTATGTTTACCATTGTTAGTATTTGTACCAATTTTCAAAATTGTGTTCATGTCGGAAGGGGGACATTCGAATATTCCTCGTTTGGAACGTTTAACCCCTTTTCTACCCATTAAAGTGGGTTAATCGAGATCGAAATAGCTTACTTTTTCTACGTTTGTCTTTATTGATATTCGCACCAATTTTTAGAATTGTGACGAAAAGGGAAGTAGGACTTTCGAATATCCCTAGTTTGGAATGTTTAACCCCTTTTTGACCCCTTAAAGTGGGTTAATCGAGATCGGAATAGCTTACTTTTTCTATGTTTTCCATTGTTGATATGTGTACCAATTTTCAGAGCTGTGGACATGTGGGAAGTGGGAGAATTAGTGATGAGTGAGTGAGTCAGTGAATGAGTGAGGGCTTTGCCTTATATATATAGACTAGCTGAATACCCGTGCTGCGCTACGAAATTTCACCATTAGTATTTTAGCGATCAAAAGACATTCATGTATTCTACACTTCAGACGTTTGCTCCCATTTCGATCCCGACAAATTGATTCATCAAAATAGGAACTTTCCTTTGTTGACATTTTAAACGAAATTTATAATTGTGAATAGTAAATTGGAATAGTTTATTGTGTTTATGTTTGCTCTTAGTTCTAAATTTCAAAGTAGTAGCTGTATTGGAATTGAGACATTAAGTTAATCCTCGTATAGTTTCAATATTGCGTCGACTTTTCACCCCTTAAAAATTCGTTAATCGATATTGGAATGACTTATTTTTTTAACATTTACCCTTTTAACATTTGCACCAAATATAAGAAATATGACTACATTGGAAGAGGAACAATCGGATATCCCTCGTTTGGAACATTTAACCCCTTTTCGACCCCTTAAAGTTGGTTAATCGAGAACGGAATAGCTTACTTTTTCTGTTTAATCTTTTTTGACATTTGTACCAATTTTCCGAGTTGTGATCAAATGGGAAGTGGGACATTCGAATATCCCTAGTTTGGAACGTTTAACGCCTTTTGCAAACCTTAAGTGGGTTAATCGAGATCGGAATGGCTTACTTTTTCTACGTTTATCTTTATTGACATTCCTACCAATTTTCAAAGTTGTAACTATATGGGAAGTGGGATATTCGAGTTTGGAATGTTTAACCCTTTTCCACCCCTTAAAGTGGGTTAATCAAGCTCGGAATAGCTTAACTTTTCTATGTTTGTCTTTGTTGATATTTTTAGAGTTGTGACCATATGGGAAGTGGTACATTCGAATATTCCTCGTTTGGAACGTTTAACCCCTTTTCCACCCCTTGGTCCACCCGAGATCGGAATAGCTCACTTTTTTTGCGTTTGTCTTTATTAATATTCACACAAGTTTTCAGAGTTGTGAAAATATGAGAAGTAGGACATTCGAATATATCGCTCGTTTGGAACGTTTAACCCCTTTTAGACCCCTTAGAGTGGGTTAATAGAGATCGGAAAAGCTTACTTTTTTACGTTTGTTTTTGGTGATACTTGCGCCAGTTTTCAGAGTTGTGACGAAATGGGAAGTAGAACATTCGAATGTCCCTCGTTTGGAATGTTTAACCCCTTTTCGACCACTTAAAGGGGGTTAATCGAGATCGGAATAGCTTAATTTTTCTATGTTTGCCTATGTCGACATTTGCACCAATTTTCAGAGTTGTGGACATGTGGGAAGTGGTACATTCGAATATATATTGGAACATTTAACGCCTTTTCGACCCCTTAAAGTGGGTTAACCGAGATCGGATTAGCATGCTTTTACTATGTTTAACATTGTTGGTATTTAAGCCAACCCTACTAACCATCTTTGTCACAGTTACGTCACTGCAACGAAGTTTTTCGTCGCAAAGATCACGGTCACAATGTGACTTGCATGGGATATCGCAGCGATGTCGCAAAAGTTCACGTCACTTTCGACTTCCATGTGATATCGCTGCGACATCACACTGTGACGAAGTTGCGATGTTACTTTGTGATATCGCAGCGACATCCAGTGATATCCCAAAATAATTTTAGAATGAAATGCGATTTTCGCAACGAAAGTCTTGTCGCGGCGATATCACATTGTGATCAGTATGTGATCTTAATGATTTTGGCGACATCTGTGTGATTTAGGCAATTTTCGCAACGCTTCTAAGTTAGTGTATATATTATATACCCTTTTTTCATTCATATAGCCTATTTTAAAGGCAGGTAATGAGCACCACTTTTATTTTTCATAAAATATTTCTTCTCAACATATTATTCTTGCAGTAAATCCCGATCATCAGGAAATGCTGGGAAATTAGAATAACTGAATTTTTTGTTTAATTTAAAGTCGACGGGTTTTTTTTTGCCAATTTTCATTATAGCGACATTTTAAACTATAAAGAAACGTAAAATTAAAATCTTCGCAAACCGAACCTTTAAAAAAATTCATCATGGAATTTTTAGTTGCAAATCGTATGTTATATTTTATCCTTCCGGTCGGTAATGTGAAATTTATAAAAAAATTTAAATCATTTTCATAACTTAAAATCCTTTCAGAAAAAAAAAAGCATTGAGCATTTTAAAATATAAAAAACAAAAAAGTCCGATAAAGCGATTTCTAAATCGACCCGTTTTCGGCATGATTTAAAATGCCTATGTGTTCTATAAAACAGCGGTTCCCAAACTATTGTGGGCCGCGAGTAGTGTGGTACTGGCCCGTGGAAGCTAATCAAGAGTCTAATAATCCAAGATAAATATTACGGAAGCTTCAAGGGTAGAGAAAGGAATAATCGAGTCACTCGATGATTAGTAACAATCCAATTATTCGATTCTATTCTTCGACGGTTTAACGAGTGAATTCTGTTTCAAGAAGATTAACTAAAATATAGAAAATATCTTCAAGTGAAGACTCGTTAATTGAATTATCGACACCATTGATCTCGTTTTGGATAAATGTTTGGCAAAAATATCCAGTTATTACCAAAACTGCATTAATTGCATTACAATTTATAAAAAAAGAACTATTTTTTAATCCTTTAATTCTAAAATTTTACTAATTACTGATGTACGCACGTATTGTATTATTTAATGAGTCGCAAAGTTTTTTTTACAAAATAGGTGGTCCGCACAACTTAAGAAATTGCGAACCGTTGCTATAGAATGTTGGATTTTATAAATTACTGGTAACAACGTATAGAACATGGAAATGAAATGCATATCGCTACGGAATTCTAGACATTTAGCAAAACATTCACTTTTGAAATTGATTGCACTATCATTGACCAATCTAAACAATAAAATTATTAAACTGAAACAAAAAATTATAGATGCGACAAATTTATTTTGAGATTCCGTCTACACCAGCAGGCGACGCAACACGAGATCAATTTAAATTACCCCCTACCATGCAGTATTCGTTTACAGCCCGCGGTTTCTTACCATCTTTATTTACCCTCGGGGTGATGAATGGTTATAAGGGGTCACTTTAACTCGGATATCCCTTTAGGTCAGTTTAGTATCTGGTCTCCAGCCCACTCGCTCCCTACTTTCTTTGTCTCGCTTGCAAAATTCGAGGAACGGAACAAAGAACTAAGGGAGAGTAATGTTGTACACCTGTTCAGTTTACTGGTCGCGTCTTCGAAGGGGAAGAGGGGGGGGGGGAGTGAAAAGCGCAGTTGCCTTTCTCTTGCTTCGATCTCGACTGAATCTGATTTTCTATTTTCTTACATGATTTATTGGATTCGACTTTTTTCCTTTCCCTTTTTATCTATTAATTGGACTGACTTTCCAAATAATATTGAAAATTCTTCTTTGATATTCTGTGGTTATTGGCTAACGCTTGTCATTTAAAATTTAACGAAATGAACAATAAATAACTGCAAATAATGATTTATTTTCAATTTGAATTTGTTCTATAAAGGAAACGGGAAGGGGGGGGGGGGGACAAATAGAAGAATTGCAACCCAACTGGTTAGTTGTTTTATATGCTCAACGACCTATTTTTATGCACAATGACGGCTAATTAAGCCGGGACCTACAGCTTAACGTGGATTACGAACCACAACGAACATCCATGCTTAACCCAGGATTCGAACACGGCATCTTTTGGCATGCGTGACCAGAGAACAAACCACACAGCCATCAGATAGGCACCAACCAATTTGGAAATGATGTTGAAAATGGTAGATAAATATAAAAATAATACAACTTTAACCGCAAGATTATTATTTCTAAAAAGAGTTAATTAACTTAGGAGAACAATGAAAAATACATATTGACATTTAAAATACTTTAACTGGATTTTGAAGCGAACATTATTTCCTTTTATTATTTCAGTAACGAGTTAAGTTTAACTCGATGACTTACGACTCAGAAAAACGACTTCCAGGATGTTCCACGTTTTGGAACATCCTGATTTCAAAAATGTGATATAAAAAAAATTTGGTCTGTTTGTTTATGGTCAGCATAACTCCCGAACAAATTGACCGACGATGTTCAAATTTGATGTGAGGATTGGTAGGGGCCAAGGGACCTACCATTAAGGTTTTCTTCAAACCCGGCATGCGCATAAGGTAGTTTTCAGGTTTTTCAATGATTTCTAAAAAACGGCTCTTACGATTTTAATCAAAATCACTGTGGTGATGCCTCTTAAGGTGTTCTAAACATCCCCACCTCCGAAATTCACGTAAAAATGCTTAAATGGCATAAAAAGTTGAAGGAAGGGAAAAAAAAGGGGGGAAATTCAACACAGAGTTCTCCATCAACGATCGTTTTTCTCCTCTCCTCAGTTTCTCTTAAAAGAAAGAATAATATAAGAATTATCGAAAAGTATATCATCGAAAACACTATTTTGGCAAAGGTTTTTTTTTTTTTTTTTTAACGACTCATATAAGATTTATCGCCAATCTGGCCATTTTTTCTAAGCGAATGAAGAAAATATAAAACACAAATACATGTTAGTATTATAGTGTAATTAAAAGTTGTGCGATGCTCCACGCCCCTGTTTCCCGGTTGCTGTGGAAGATGTAATTTCGATTATAAAATTACGTTTCTTTATTTTAGACTATAATTATAATAAGAATAAGTAATAGATTTACATGGATTCCAGACAAACAAATTACATTGTATTTCGAAAACTAATATATATTTAATGCAATAAACGATACAATATATGTACATTTCTTCTGGATTTTAGAATTCTGTATTAATGACTGCCTGAATTATTACTTGAATTACTGACTTTTTTAAAAATATTCTGGATGTAACGGATACTGGAATTTCTATTACAAACCCCTTCCCCACTTCGTATGCAATTAAACAAGCCAGATTTATTTAAATAACATTTTTAGATTTGAGCGTTTTCCGGACATATGATGCTAATGAAAACTGAACGCAAAATTTACTTGAATATGAGAAACATTATTTGCAAACATGTATATTCATTTGGATATAGAATATTTGCTACTTGAGGAAATTTACATCAACTAAAATCCATCATAAGTCAGCTTAAATTTTAACAAATACTTCCATGATTTGTTTTCAGCAAATGAATGACAAGATCAGTTCAAGCAAATGAATTTAGTTTAAGAAATGAAATGTATTATTGTACCATTTTTTTAATGCATAACTCGAGAAATGCATTTTTCAAAATGAGTGGCAGATTTCTTTTTTTTAATTTGGCTTATTTCAATTTTGATCACTCGATAATCTCACTAAAGAACCATCTCTGCTTTTTCAATCTTTGAACTTTAATTTCAGATTTCGAGAAATGAACTTTATTTTACATAATATTAATTTTTCCAAAATGGTATGTGTTAACTATTAAGAACAGTGTTCTCCACTACGCTGCCCGTAGTAGCAAGTCTGACAAATAGTATTTTTTTTTTCTCTTGAGAGCCTGAGAGAAATTGATATTGACTTACAATTGATATCTCATAACTGATGATATCGACAAAATCAGCAGAATATAAGAAGGTATAATTTAAATATATTTATTCAATGTTATGCCAAGTCACATGAAGACACACAAGCAAGGTTTTAATAAAAGATTCACTTATATTTTAGATTTTAATTTAAGATAGTATAACGAAAATATTTTTTTAATTATTAAAAAAAAATCAAATATCAATTACTTTTATAACAACGTGCAAAAAATAAAACTTTTTATAACAATTTTGAATAAAAAATCGTGGCGAAAGTAGCACTTTTTCGCACTAGTGTGAAAAAATACTCTCTCGCACGCCTAGTGCTCAAATATTATATAGGTTTGGGTATTGAAAAATATATTTTCAGAAGAAATTCATTGACTGGAGTTGCCAGCATTAACAAATATATGTATTAAACATATTTTTTGCTCGTAATTATAAAAAATAGTGTATGCAACACGTGGGAATATACTTTTTCAAACTCTTTAAATTATTTGACTTGCGCTAACGCACTCGTTAAATAAGCATTTTACCTCGATTGAAAAAGTATTATATTCCCAAGTATAGTTGCATAAATAACTATTTTTCGAGATAGTAAAAAGTTCATTATTTTTTCCATTTTTCAAAAATATTTTTATTGTTGGATCTATTCTATACCAATAATTACATTTGTGATCTTGAACATACACAGTAAAAGTAATATGTATTGGCATATTCGGTAAAAATCTGCGGTCCACAAAAAACTTCAACATATAACTCATACCGCTCGTCTCTAAAAGTTAGAGGTGAATGCTGCTCTACAGTATTTAAAAGAATATCGTGCTGTATTCAGAAAATAAATTCATTGTGTGAGCTTATGTTCTACTTGCAAATTTCCGAAATTATATATTTACGTTTAATAATGAACGTGAATGCATTCCATTGAAACGAGTTTTACAATTTGTTATATAACTCAGCCTTTCAATAAAGAAAATATACAACACATAATTGAAAAAAAGAAATGGAATGCGCGTAAAATCGGATATTTGTAAATTAATTAAGAAGTAAAATTTTTCATTCCATGATAAAAGAAAATCTTTAGAAGCATCTGGTAATTCCAATGTATTCAAAACAACTAATGAAAAATACAGCTTTAAAACATATTCGAATTTTAAACCAATCAAAAACGTTTATTTTATTAATTTGTCTTCCAAGCAACTATATATGACGTCAGAATATAAATTATCTTACTTTTAAATAAATGTAATGGCAATATTCTGGTTCACTACACAAACACATTTTTTGAATATTATGCATTTTCGAATTGGGTAAGTTAATTTATACATATTTATTATTATTATTTAACTTCAAATTGCTATTATAATAACTTTTTATAAATTGTTTTTAGAGAATTAAATTTTTGTTGAAAGCAATACATGAGACGAGTGTAAAAAAAGTATTTTCTTGCACGCCTCGTGCTCAAATATTATACAGTCTTGACATTGCATTGAAATGACACATTTTTAGAAGAAATTCATTTACTGGAGTTGCCAACATTAATAAATATACGGATTGGAAATATTTCTTGCGCGTAATTATAAAATATATTGTATGCAACACGTGGGAAAATACTTTTTCTAACTCGGTAAATTATTTGACGTGAGCAATCACACTCGTCAATAAGCGTCAATTAAACTTATTTATTCAAGTTGTAATTAAAATAATATAACAAGCATCATTATCCTGGTTTGCTGTTATTGTATTCCTTATTTACCAGGACAATATTGAAACTTGCATAACTAGAAGCTGAAACATTCTGTGTATGTTATATTTTCTAAAAGTTAACTTTGCTTATATCACAATATAGAATATATAATAATCTTCTACTGGCCTAAGTATTTTCTGTAGGTATCTGGAAAATGAATATTAATTAAACATAACTCTGAGGACAAAAGAACTTCACAATTCTACAACAAGGTCATTAAAAGTGCTTAATATTTTTGAACTTTTTCTCAAGGCCTTAAAAATGCTTATATGTCCTTAAAAGTCCTTAATTTTTGCAGTTGTTGTATGTCCAATGGACGATTCCCGCATTTTTAATTTTTTTATTCAATTCTAAATGTTTTGAAAAGGCCATAAACACAAAAAGTTCTGCTCAATGCGCTTTTTCTTTTTTTTAAAATTTGCAATCAAAATTACCTTGTTCGACGTTGGCGAGAAAACAACTTGTTACGCTGGAGAAACTCTTCTGTGTAATTGGATAAATGCCAATGCAAGAAAATGATTTCCATTTGAAAAACGGATGATTTTGAAATTATTCAAGAAATAATATCCTCTACATTTGATTCTTTTCATCTAAATTTATTCATAATTGAAAGTATAGGATTGGATAGTCTTTTCTATATTATTTTTATTTTCTTGTTTTAATTTTTTGAATAAAATATGCATAATTATCTACCAGTATAACTAACTTTGAAAACCCTCATACTATATTTTACACTGATGTTCCCGTATTTTCGTGGATTAAAATTGATTATATTTATTTTTACTTTCTTTTTTTAATTCATTTAATAGTTAATTTATGAATATTAGAGCATTTTATAACAGAATTTAACAATTAACTTTTGGTTTTATTCTGGAAAAGGAAGTGGTCAATTACTAGCATGGCTGTGGTCAATTACTAATGTCTACTGGGTCAATTACTGGCAAAATTGCTTTTGGTAAGAAATTCTGATGATATTTTAAATTGTAAAAAGGACTGGAACACCATGTTAATTTATTATTGAGCTTCATTAATCAATTTATATTTTGGGAAGTTTTCATAACATTCCGTTAATAATTTTTTAAGAAAAAAAATTAAATGTGTAGAAACTTGCACTAAATGGTCAATTACTGGTAGGTTCACCTTATAATATTGTTAGAATATATTACCCCTCGAAAAAATTTAATAATATTTTATATGCAAACCCAACATATGTACTAATTTTATGTAAGTTATGTGTAAAAACTGAAATAAAATTATTCAAGGTCAAATAAAGTAATTATATATACAAATTTATGATTAAGATTTTTGACAGGAAACTCTAGTAACATGAATATTAATATTATTGTAAAGTACATTCCTGAGAATTGTTTTAACAATGATGTTTAATGGTTTTGCCTTTAAGTTGTCTTTTGAACACATAACTTCTATTCGAAGCCATCGTCAAATGTTATTAACACAATTTTAAAAATAAATTTAGTTGAAAGAAGGTTGTAGTTGCTGAATCGTGATTCAAATTAAAGCAGTGTTTATCATCGAAAAGGTAAACATTGATGAAGGAAATATTCACGGGCCAATTGTGATTTACCAAGTAAGTGACGCCAGGAAATAGCTAGGTCAAAGCCATATGATTTGTTCAAACACTTGGGCAATTCCATGATAACAGACTAACATTCTAGTGTTATTTTAACACAAATACAAACCCACTAAGGAAAGATTTTTAATTTTGACTGAAAATAGCACTTATATAAATATTTAAAGGGTACATGATTCTTATTCTGGGTATTAGAATTTGTTGCCATTTAATTAGAGTGCACCATTTGGTTATAAAGTCAAGGTAACGGACTAACTGAAAAACAACATAGTTCTTTTGTTCATTCAAAAATTTTAAAAGTTTGTGAATTATATAATGTAAAATAAATAAATGATGTATAGAATGAAAGAGTAAGTGGTAATGGACAAACAAAATCATAGTAATGGACTAACATACAGTAGGTAAAAAAAAAATCTCCGTACAGAAGTCAAAGTTGCAAATAAATTAGCATAATTTCTATAATCTTTTGCTTCATATCACCAGTAACTACTGAAATATGTTTCATTTGATTCTTTAAAATAATTTTATAGTAAATACCTGTTTTTACAAAATGCAGCAAGTATTTAAATTGAAATATTTAGGAAATGTTGCTAACTGCCATACAAAAAATGTTTCAGTATGCAATATGAAAATTAATTCTGAAGTCTTCCACAACAGATTTGCAGTAAATTTTTAAAATATGAAGTGTACGCAAGTGCCTTGAAGACATGATAGCAGCAATTGTTTAATTTTACCTCGTAGCTGATCGTCTTAAAATGGAGTTTCGAAACCTAGTTGTCAGTTGGCGATTCAGTTATGAAATTATGGATTATCTATGAAAAAAATTGGGGAAATCTTTTATATATTGAAGCCTATAGTACAATATATTATTAAAAGACACCATGAGCTTCAAACTTTTGAGGATAGAGATCGATCCGGAAGATCTTCAAAGCTAAAAAGCTTGCTTAAAAGAAATATCCTATAATAAGGTTCAAGATAATCCGCAAATAAGTTCACCTCAAGTCACACGTGGCTTAAAAATTGATAAAAAAAACATTGAATAGAATTCTCAAGAGACAATTTTTGTGCATTTGTTACAAGATTTTGTGTTTAAATTTCAAGATACACTTACCGATCCCTACTTCCTTCTACAAAATATACATTGCTGACAACAGCAGCCCTTATACACCACCACACCATAATGCCTCCTCCACTGTGTTTGACAGTTCCACATAAATTCTAAATTAACATTTGTTGATTTGGTTTTATCCAGACCATAACTCGATTATCTGACCCTTGGATATTAAATTTTAATTCATCATTAAAAGAACTGATTCACAGAAAGATAACTGATAACTTGCATGCTTTTTTGCAAACTCAAGGCGCTTTTTTCTGTTACAGGTACTTATTTAAGGATTCTTACGGGCTGCAAGTTCATTCAGACCCGCTATTTTAATAATATTTCTCACCGTTTGAGATGTCCCTTCAATATTTTTATAAATTTTTAACCCATGTGCGACTTAAGCAATATCTCCAAAGTATTTCAATTTAAATACTTGCTGCGTTTTGTAAAAACCGACATTTATTTTAAACTTATTTTAAAGAACCAAATTAAACATAATTTCAATAGTTTGAAGATATGAAGCAAAGGAGAAGAAATTATGCTAATTTATTTGTAACTGTGGCTTCCGTACTGAGACTTTTTTTGCCCACGGTATGTGTCTGCAATCAAATAAATCTGGTGACCAAGCACAGAACATAAACTTAAGCATTTAAATATTTATGAAAAATAAACTAAAATTAAGATAATAAACAAAATACTATATGCAGTTACAAATTTCAAACTTTTGATTCTATGTGTTAAAAATCATGCTGTAATACACAGTTGAGAGGTGTGGCTGGATAATAAAAGTTTAAGCCTCTTAAAACTGATTTTTAGATGGCTTAGTTTGGTAGATGAATGAGAATTTGTCTTCATTAAGACTAACGTTAAGTGCTCGGCCAATAAACTAGTTATTCTTTCCAATATGCAGCATACCACTTTCCTGAGGTAATATTCATCATGTGACTATCACTTTATTTTTTACTTGTTGTACAATATCACTCTCCATTTTCTTTGATGTATAGACAACTTTACCTTGAAGCTTGGCGTCCACTATCGCTGAGCAGAGCGGAGTGGACTAGAGCCAATTACAAGGCTGCCAACGTCGATTGTAGCACAAGCCTTGTGCTACAATGGACGTTGACAGTCTTGTAATTGGCTCAAATTTAATCCGCTCTGCTCAGCAATAGTGGACGCCAAGCTTTAGGGTAATTAGAAGTCACTGAGCAGTTTATGGTTAATGAAGAAACTGATCCGACACAATGCACTCTCCGTGTTAGTGGAATTGGTTGTGCATCACACCAGATCTTATCCAATTCCTCAAGGCATTTTCTACCTTTTGTTTGTAAAAAATATTACATTGACTTTTGTATTTTTTGGCAAATTCCGCCGATATAATAAATTTAGCAAAGGTATTTGCATCCGTAACAACACCATAATTCATAAACTATATTTTTTAGAGTACCTTCCCGCGAGAGGCCACAAAAAAATGACAGTTTATACGTTGCCCTGCTCCATCAGGAAATTTGTTGATGAAAAATTTTTTATGCTTTCTTGGTATGTCTCCTCAATTAATAGGAAGTTACAAAAATGCTCTGCGATTTATCATGAAGGATAGAATAAAACACAATAGCATAGCAAAATACCTTTTCTAAGTAGCATATACAAGCTGTATATAATATAACCTGGTTTTGTTCCCAGTGGGTACTTTAGACCTCATCTTGTTGAATTATAGAAAACTTATTGCTAAAATCAATTTTTGATTAGTAACTTTTTGCAACATATTGAAATAGCTTGTTTTTTTGTTTTTTTACGTTGTGATGCCATAAAAAATATGGTAATTGTTTTTGAGGTTGTACATTATTATGTCTTGTGTGCATAAACAAGGCATAATTTTACCTCTTCTTCTGTTATCCGATAAGCGTACTGCAGCTTAGTCAAGACATCATCTCTAGTTTAATTCAAACATATATCTTATTTCCTTTTTGAATTTATCTTAGCAATCATCCTATTTTAGTAAGAGTGCCTTGCTGGTTATCCGAGCTACATGTGAAGCTGTAATGACCGAAGATGAAAGTTCACTATTCAAAATGTTTCATCTCGTGTTAATGATCATCAATTCAAAGTGTATGACTTTTTCTAAGCTTTAAGATCAGACCTACTTAAGTGTAATATTACTCTTAAGTAAGGTTATTTGTAAAACCTGAGATATAAAATATCTATAGTTTTGTGTTTAATAGCATTCTTTCCTGGTTTCATACGGCTGTTATGACGCTGGTACAACATTTTATCATATAAATGATCTGTTATCCAAAAAGTCAGTCAACTAATTTTTACTATTTTGTAGTCAATAGGTCCTTGCCATATTTGAAAGAAAGTTTCTCAAAAGCACCTTTGGGGAGAATTTAGTTGATGGTTCATGGAGAAGACAAACCAACACTGATCTGACATGGAACAAGAGCCTGCTAAACCAGATGGGTGAAGCAAGACTTTCCTGGTCAATGACGTAGAGCTGAAGACGATTATGTTAGTCAACAGGTAAATTACTCTTTTGATAGCAAAACTAGTTTTCTGGCTAAAAATTTTTTTAATGAAAAATGCCATTATTGTTCATGTAGTTTTACTCATTTTATAATTTTTGCGCAGCAAAAGTGTGCATAAAAATTGCTTATGGTTCAAATATATTTGAGTCATAAGCTTCAATTTCATTGACTATCCATGCACAATATTAATTTTTAACTAAAAATATGTCAATTTAAATTCTTTATAGTTTTGAAATTACTATATATGTATTTATATATGTATATATTATATATGTGTGTATGTATATATATATGTGTATGTATATATATGTGTATGTATATATATGCATATAGATATATGTATATATGTGTATATATATACACATAGGTGTCAACTTTTCAAAAAACATGGGGGGGGGGGGCAAGTTTTGACGGAAGATGAAATTTTTCGAAAAATTATCGAAATCTATTAATTTTTCGAAAATCTAGGTATGACACAACTTCTCATATAATACCAACAATAAACAGTTATTATAATTTATTTGGAGAATGGAGGGAAAAAAAGGAGATAGTGTTACAAAAATCAGGGTAGGCAGCCTCCCCAGAATTTAAAAGTGGGGAGGCCAGCCCCCCCTGCTCCCCGTACTTTACGCCTATGTATATACATAACAAAAGGAAAAAAATGAAATTACAAATGTAAAATCAAAAACATCAAAGCTATAGAAATACAACAAATTACCAGTACATATGCTAATAGGTTAAAAAGATGCCCCATGATACAATTCCAAATTTCTGCTGTTTTTCATTTTATTTTGTTTGTATGTATATATATATATATATACCTCAAAATATTTACGTAATCCATGAAGCAAGAATCCATGGTGAAGTATGGCTGCTGTCAACATTTTGCAATACTAATTGAACATAACAGCATTAATTTCTTTCAAATTTCAAGAAATTGTAGTCTTCAGATATATCTTCTATGAAATGTAATTGATTTAGAAGAAATACAATAATGCCACTAAGGAAAAAGTTAAGCCTGAGGATGTTTTTTTTTTTTTTAGCTTTTGAATTCTCTAATTGACCATATATGTTATGCGTGTGTTATTGTCTATGTATGAAAGTGAAATTAGTTTTTCTATATAAAGACTGGAGTACTTACTTTAAGCAAAGTTTGAAACAACATATCATAGAGGTTAAATTGTGAAATAATTAGTTATAACAGTTGTCTAGTTATTCTGTGATATAACTAGTTTTTGTATAAAATTCCTAATGATAGACAATTAGATAGTAAAATAAAAGCACGCTATAATTTTTTATTTTATCTTTTGTTGCAAAACTCGAAAAGTAACAAAAGGTATAGCAGGCATCTTCTTCGAACAGTCGTTTGAACCCCCTCAAATTACCTTATTATTTTAAAATCACTTACTGTTGCCAAATTTATTGCTTTTAATAATAGTGTTCTCAAATATCAATTTTGGGGAATTAGAGGTCCCAAATGGTTGCTGGACGTAACAACTTTCAGTAACAAGTCAATTTTTTTAGCAATAATTAAAAATGGACAAATATTTTTTGTCACTAATTAGGAAGTACTAGTCTGATAAAACCTCTGTTATCAGAGTGAGTCATAGATAGACATAAATATCAGCATTAGGTATTGTATTCTTTTACTAAGAGATGTATTGAACCTTGATTCGAAAGGCAGAACTTGGCATGGCTCGGATATCTGGTCGTCTAGTGATAAGTTGTATCTGTGAATCCATTATTCAGTTCAATTGAACTTTTTTAATATATAAGTTATATTTTTTAAGAAATAATGGAGGGAAATGTTAAAAATTAAAAACTGTTTTAAAACCATTTTTTTTTTTTTTTTTTTTTTTTTTGTCCTTTTACTTTCACAGATGAAAAGAGGATCATTTCCAGCTCGAGTTAACATATTTCCTACTGCATATTCATTAAAAACCAAAAAAAAAAAAAAAAAATTGTCAAACAGATAGCAATATGTGCAATTGTAAATAAACTATTTGTTAGACGCAGAGGTGTGTTAGCTTTTTAATTGGTATACCATTTATCAGTTTTAGTTTTGCAAAGGTAAGGGAAAAAGGATTTAAAAGAAAAAAATCAGAAAATAGTAAGTCATACTATTCCAAATAAATTTGTTAGTAATTAATGGATTACAGTGATGAAAGCTGTAAATAATCACTTGTAACAATATCAGAATTGAGTATAATTATCAATTATTTATGTTGGCATTACACGTTTTAATTACTATTATAACCTTGTTATGAATACTTAAAGTTGGCACAGAATTTCTGTTTTTATTTTTATGAACTAGCATCTTGTGCTATAATTGCATTAGATTTTTAAAATTGCATTGTGAATGGCAATTTTAAAAATGGTGTATTTTAAACTGAAATTTAAGAATAACCTATTTTTAATTTTCTAGGTCCAAAGCCTACACCTAATGCTCTGAAACACGGAGAAAGAATACTACATTGAAGGAAGTGGCATAATTCCTGGCAGTCAGATTGACAGATACCTTGCCGAAAAGAAAAAACATTCTGCAATATTTAGTGTAACAAAGAATATGTTTGCTTTGTGTTCAATAAAATAAACTTATTACCTTCTTATGTTTTTACTCTTATTTTAATTGCATATTTCCATTTTTGCTTGATTTCTTCAACCTGTTTTTAGTTTTGTATTTTTCTTTTATGCTAAACTTATAAAATGGAAGATTTGCCCAAAATGGCAAAACAACATTGTAATCAGTTTAAAAGAAAAATTGAGATGCATGAGATACATTACATTGTGCTTTAATAGATTTAGTCATGTTTTGTCTTATTTTTAAGATATATATTTAGCTGAGAAATCTATTGGAATGGATAAATTCTCTTGGTTAAAGGCTAATTAGGTAGTTAACTGTTTCATTGGTTTTTAATATAAGAGACTAGTTTTTACTTCCCAAAGTCTTGTTGAAGACGAACAAATATTTTCTAATGCTATGATTCTTTAATTTATTATACCATTAAGTTCATGTATATTAAGTTTAGAAAAAGTTCATACTTTTAGAAAATATTCAAATATTTTCTAATACTATGATTATACCATTAAGGCCAGTCATTAAAGTAATGATTGGCCTTGATAGTATAAATTATATTACCATAGTATTAGAAAATATTTGACGTAAAGAAAAGGTACTGAGCCTCTTCATAGTGAGAGTAGATACTTGAAGCAGATATAGGTAGTTGATAAAAAAAATTAATTGTGAATTTTTTGTATAATTATGTTGCAGGAACAAGGCTTTTGTTGTGAAAATCACATAGATGTCGCCAAAATCACTAAGATCACAATGTGACATCGCAGCGACAAAGCTTTCTTTGCGAAAATCGCATAAATCACACGGATGTCGCCAAAATCACTAAGATCACATTTAGGTCACAAAGCGATATCGCAGTGACAAAGCTTTCGTTGCGAAAATCGCATAAATCACACTGATGTCGCCAAAATCACTAAGATCACATTTAGGTCACAAAGCGATATCGCAGCGACAAAGCTTTCGTTGCGAAAATCGCATAAATCACATGGATGTCGCCAAAATCACTAAGATCACATTTAGGTCACAAAGCGATATCGCAGTGACAAAGCTTTCGTTGCGAAGATCGCATAAATCACACGGATGTCGCCAAAATCACTAAGATCACATTTAGGTCACAAAGCGATATCGCAGTGACAAAGCTTTCGTCGCGAAGATCGCATAAATCACACGGATGTCGCCAAAATCACTAAGATCACATTTAGGTCACAAAGCGATATCGCAGTGATAAAGCTTTCGTTGCGAAGATCACATAAATCACACGGATGTCGCCAAAATCACTAAGATCACATACAGATCACAATGTGACATCGCAGTGACAAAGCTTTCGTTGCGAAAATCGCATAAATCACACGGATGTCGCCAAAATCACTAAGATCACATTTAGGTCACAAAGCGATATCGCAGTGACAAAGCTTTCGTTGCGAAGATCGCATAAATCACACGGATGTCGCCAAAATCACTAAGATCACATTTAGGTCACAAAGCGATATCGCAGTGACAAAGCTTTCGTTGCGAAGATCGCATAAATCACACGGATGTCGCTAAAATCACTAAGATCACATACAGATCACAATGTGACATCGCAGCGACAAAGCTTTCGTTGCGAAAATCGCATAAATCACATGGATGTCGCCAAAATCACTAAGATCACATTTAGGTCACAAAGCGATATCGCAGTGACAAAGCTTTCGTTGCGAAGATCGCATAAATCACACGGATGTCGCCAAAATCACTTAGATCACATTTAGGTCACAAAGCGATATCGCAGTGACAAAGCTTTCGTTGCGAAGATCGCATAAATCACAGGGATATCGCTAAAATCACTAAGATCACATACAGATCACAATGTGACATCGCAGCGACAAAGCTTTCGTTGCGAAAATCGCATAAATCACATGGATGTCGCCAAAATCACTAAGATCACATTTAGGTCACAAAGCGATATCGCAGTGACAAAACTTTCGTCGCGAAGATCGCATAAATCACACGGATGTCGCCAAAATCACTAAGATCACATACAGATCACAATGCGATATCGCAAAAATCGCAAATTCGTCCCCAATGTCACAATGTGACGAAAAGCGATATCGCAGCGATATCACAAAGTTACGTCGCAAAACCCCCTCTAAAACGGACATTGGACGACTATGTGACCCCTGTGTGATATCGCCGTGACATCGCGTGATCTCTATGCGATATCGCTTTTCGTCACATACTCGTCACATGGTTATTAGGGAATTTTCAAAATTGTGGCCTTGTCGGAAGTGGGACATTCGAATATTCCTCGTTTGGAACGTTTAACCCTTTTTCCACCCCTTAAAGTGGGTTAATCGAGATCGGAATAGCTTAGTTTTTCGTCGTTTGTCTTTATTGATATTTGCACCAATTTTTAGAGTTGTGACGAAATGAAAAGTAGGACATTCGATTATTCCTCGTTTGGAACGTTTAATCCCTTTTCGACCCCTTAAAGCGGGTTAATCGAGATCGGAATAGCTTAATTTTTCTATGTTTGCCTATGTCGACATTTGCACCAATTTTTCAGAGTTGTGAACATGTGGGAAGTGGTACATTCGAATATCCCTCGTTTGGAACGTTTAACCCCTTTTCGACCCCTTAGAGTGGGTTAACCGAGATCGGATTAGCTTACTTTTTCTTCGTTTGTCTTTATTGATATTCGCACCAATTTTTAGAGTTGTGAAGAAATAAGAAGACATTCGAATGTCTCTCGTTTGGAACGTTTAACCCCTTTTCGACCCCTTAAAGTGGGTTAATCGAGATCGGAATAGCTTACTTTTTCTATTTTTACCATTGTTGATATTTGTGCCGATTTTCAGAGTTGTGACTATGTGGGAAGTGGGAGAATTAGTGATGAGTGAGTGAGTCAGTGAGTGAGTGAGTGAGGGCTTTGCCTTATATATGTAGAGATTAATGACTGACTTTTTATTTCAACGTTTGCTAAAAAGTTAAATACAAGGGAGTCAGTCATTTTTAGTATAACTTTAAACAGAACGAAAATTATACCTAGATTAACTTTGGAATATTGTGGTGTTAAATTATAAATCTCTCGGTCGTAAGTAGCCAAAACTTAAATTACTCGCTAAATAGTTTTCAGGAGTTTTTGCCTGAAAACATGCACTTTTTCTTATTCAACGAGAACTTAGATATTTTTTTTTTTTTTTTTTTTTTAGTTTTCCTCAATCTCTTAGTTAACAGGTGCCAAGCATCCTCATTGAGCATTAATTTATGTTACTGTTAACATAAAAATCCGCCCAAAATATGCTACAACTTCGAATAAATCGATTGGCCTCTAGGGGAAAAATGAAATATTTGCGTTGTTGAAAAAGCATAGAATGAGGTTTCCAAGAATAAATTCTTGAAATTTTTTTGGTGAGGTATAAAATATTTTTTAATTTATTATATATAAACAATTCATTGATGTAGTTTTTACCAAAATATTTTTTTAAGAGTCTGGAAAAAAAAAAAAAAAAAAAAAAAATGGAAAAAAAAAAAAAAAATAGAAAATATATTTCTCTCAAATATTTAAGCACAATCTAAAAAAGTATCTATATTACAACTTATAACAAATTACTCCCTGGTACATTTCCAATGTTATTAATACTTCACATAGACTTGAATTCATCGGCAGAATAAATTTTTGGAACATATCTGATTGCATTTTGCACTACGTTTCCATTCGCAATTGATATACATATAAAGACGGGTAATTGTATTGAGAATTTTCCGGTACAAGAACTACACGAGGGTTATACTGGGCCGGAATATCATTAGATTAATATACAGGGTGGTCATAACGACACTTTGCTGATATATGGACCTCTAGCTTCCGTTCAATTAAACAGATCGAGATGAGATTTCAGATATAGTAATTCAGAGGTATGGACTCTGGATTATGTGAATGGTAACAAAATGGTACTCACGGTTACGGTTATAGTTAATGAAACTCGACATTTTCGAACGGTAATACCTACTTTTTCCTGTCACAAAACGTTCAGCTCATGCGAAATCCATAAAAGAGCGTTGGAATGGTACGCATATCTCAAAAATAGAACGCGTTGTGCACGCACAAAAAAAAAACAGATCTGCAAAAGGCAATAAAAACGCAATCGGGGCCAACTGTGAAAATTTGCAAGTGACAGATTCCAAAATTCCCATGGGTGCCTTGACAGGCAATTTTATCTGTTTTCTACGCTGAATATTTGGCGAGCGGCGTAAGGTGATTGATGACATGACTCTGCCATGTGCAAATTTCCGTTCACAGAGCTGGGTTTTTTGTGTGTGCATAACCTGTCCGTTTTTTGTGATGCGTGTACCGTTCCAACGCTCTTTAAGGTTTTCGCATGCGCTAAGGATTTTGAGACAGGAAAAAGTAAATGTTGCCATTCGAAGATGTCGAGTTTCTGTAACTATAGCCGTAATAATGAGCTCCATTTTGTTACCATCATTCACAGAATCTCGAGCTCATACCACTGAATAACTATACCTGAAATCTCATCTGGATCTGTTGAACAGAAAGGCCATTAGAGGTCCATTTATCCGCAATGTTTCTTTATGACTACCTTGTATGTTTGAACGGCAAACCTTTCAAGGGGCGACTAACCATCATTTGCATATCGAGTGAGAGAAAAACCGGAAAATTATCACCAACCAATCGGACAAATGACGCGAAAATATCTGTCACAATCGCCGCTGTGGCTAGTCACTTTGAAGGGAGTAAACATATAATGAAGTCTAAAGTAAAGGTATTCGAAATTTTATCAGAGAAAGCTTTGTTTAACAGCAAGGAAATATTACAGAGAACAATAACTTACTGTCATTCCACACCACTCACATCTCATACCAGCAAGGCACTCTGATGACCAACAAGTTTTCTTACAGACATAACACTTAGAATTTCCAGGAAGATTTCCTTCCCTCCAATGATGGTATTGAATAACTTTTGCCTAAAAATATTAAATACAGTATAAGTTTTTACATGGTTCATTACCATTGAGAAAGTAACTTGGTTTATGTGTCATTCTGAAATTATTTAAGTATTGAAGGTTCCTATAGGGAAATAAAGTGCAAAAACAGGAGCAGAAGTCAAGAAAGCCTTTTAAGGCGTCTTCTCACTTTAGGCACCTCGAAAATAGGCTATTTTCGCGATTTTTTTTCGAGGATTTTTGCAAACAATTATGGGATAAAATGGATCCTATATAATAAACACATCATTCAAGTACAAGATTTTTTTTTTTTGAACAATTATTATAATAAAACAGTAGCATCGAAAAACCCGTGTAGAAATGTAATGTTCGTGGCTTGTTGATGAAATTTCGGAAACTATCCGGCCGATTGTCATGAAATTTGAATGACATATTCTTCATAGTTATGGCTATAGCGCATATCATCAGATTTTTGATATTCGCGAAAATAACAAAATGGCGCACGTTTTTCGAAAAAGTTAAAAAAAAAAACGCGTTTTTTTTTGCAGTTTTTTGTAAAAAAAAAAAATACTTCAAATCAAAATTTCAAAAATCTGATGATATGCGCTATAGCCATAACTATGAAGAATATGTCATTCAAATTTCATGACAATCGGCCGGATAGTTTCCGAAATTTCATCAACAAGCCACGAACATTACATTTCTACACGGGTTTTTCGATGCTACTGTTTTATTATAATAATTGTTCAAAAAAAAAAAAAAATTCTTGTACTTGAAAGATGTGTTTATTATATAGGATCCATTTTATCCCATAATTGCTTGCAAAAATCCTCGAAAAAAAATCGCGAAAATAGCCTATTTTTGAGGTGCCTAAAGTGAGAAGACGCCTTAACCTTTTATCAGGCAGTGGAGAGTATACTCCCCACCAACTTCATTAATTTTTAAATGTCGATGAGAAGCTATTGCCCCAGCCATCCATGGCAATTGTCAATGCCTTCATTCTCTGGAAAGTCAGTAGAAGAGATTAGGGATCTCAAGATCAATTAAATTTTCGACTTCGATTAGCACGACAACTCATTTCTGTATTTTTAAGTCATAAATGCAAAGTATCAGTAAGTTTCCTGTGCAGCAAGAAAACTGTTCAAGATGTTGTACGATTGACTGAAGTTGGTGACCATATGCCAACTTAATAAAAAACATATAGACGTTGCAGTTTGTGCTCTACTAAAGCACATGAGAAGAGAATAAGATGAGTTTGTACAGCTTGCAATGTCCCACTATGTGTTGATTTCTGTTTCCCAGTTTTCTCAAATTTCATGGAAAGTGATAAGTACAAATTCTTAAATTTTTAAGTACAAATATATCTAATTTAGAATTCTTTTTGTAGATTTTAGTACTTGCAAATTATATTTCATAAATTTCATGTAATGTGATATAAAAAGAAATTCTTAAAATCTTATTTAATTATATGAAGTTATTTAATTATAATATTAATTTAATAAATAAATTCAAAATTCATATAGCATTTGCGTTTACAATGTAACGTTACTGAAAAAAAAAAAAAAAAAAAAACCTTTGCTGATTACTGTTTACTGTATGTTTGTATTTCTCCATTTTCTAAACATCAATAATTTACGTTATATTTCGGCAATTACAGTTTCTGATGTTTTATTTATTTCATGCAAAGTTGGTGCATCTTTAACCTTGGAAATAAATTGTTACTTTTCTGATTTTGTATTAATCTGTTGTTAAACATGACACTATCAATCTAAGTAGTTTCTGTTTTGCAGGGCAGATCTCAAAATGAAGCAGTGCAATTTTAAGGTCCTACTTTGCGCTTTCGATATCCCCTGTTTTATAAAATAGGACCTTAAAAATTCGCTACTTAATTTTGAGATTTGCCCTGAAGATCGGCCAAAACATTTTCGCTCATTAAAGTCGTGTTTTTCAACATAACGAATTAAAATTTTGTAATTAGGGTAAATTATATATTTTAAATCGAATGAAAATATAAAAAATAAGGATTCATAATGAAATTTTCAAAGATCGAGTTAAATTTTCTTAGTAAACAGCTCCCTAAGTAAATTTTCTGCCCCAGACATATAGAAAATCGTAAGCAAAACATTTTGGTGCAAATTGAAAGATTCTACGTTAATTAGAACCGAAGATAAACCATCGTTTGGAATTTTTTTGCGTACTGTATAACAAAAATACAATTCAAAACTGAGTATCCGACATCAGGTAAGTCTAAAACAAAATACCAAATTTTTAAAAATACTTATTAAAATACAGAATATTTCATTATTGGTCGATCAACTTACTATTGGGAAAGTTATTCGACGATGAGATTGTGGGTACAAACAATGAAAGTAAAAATGTCAGGGAAATATTGAATTCCTACACTGTTAAAAATTTTGTTCCACCTTGCACCAAAAATTAGTTCCCATTTAACTGCAACCAACATTTGGTGCTTAGTTTCCCAATTTCATGGAGCTTACGGTTCGAGGTAGCACCATTAAATCGTGAAACTAAGCACCAAATGTTGGCTGCAGCTAAATGGGAACCAATTTTTGGTGTAAGGTGAATCAAAATTTTTAACAGTGTATAATTAGGATACTTACTTGATCTCTACTTGGAACATAAGTTGCACATTCTTTACAGTCGGCAACACTAAAATCTTGGCACTCAGAATGGACACAGTATTCACAAACTAAAATTGGAAATAAGAAATAAATAAAACCAACTAATTAGCTCATAAAATCTAAAAAAAATCAATACTCTATTCAAAGGCGTAATAAAAACTTTTACTTACTACCATAATTAAGTTTTGACGCATTTAGAACATGCTAGTGTTACTAATTATGCTAAAGAAATTCTGACGATAAAAATCATAAAGAAATAATACAACGTTGGAGAATCATGTTCCTTAAACTAATTAATTAATGTATAAACGTATATTTTATTGATGTATTCAAGTAAAATCAAACAGATCCACTAAATGTAACATTACAGAAAAGACTAACAAGACTTAAAGACAATTTTATAGTCGAGTGTATGTGTGTATGTTCAATGAACCTTCATTGCTTATACTTAAAACAAATAGAGAATGTAGTGTTTTTTATAAGTACATAATTCCTAAAATTTAACTGTTTGCGTGCCATAAAAGATTTTAGAAAGCGGTTTAGATTGATTGGTTAGTTGGTTGTTTTCAGATTATCTGGCGCCGTCAGCAACACGAGGGCTATAATACGCCGCAACATTCGTCATTAGACAAGCCAACATACATTTACAAACACCCATGCCTAACACGGGACTCAGAACCCGCAACCTCGCGGTCTAGAAGCTAGCACGCTAACCACTATACCGTTTGGTCGGCCGGTTTAGATTGAAAAGCTTTTACAATTACATACTCCTGGTTATGCATTTTTTTAGTGCATTAAAAAGGCGTACTATTTCTTTGCCTGATGAAAAGTAACATGTATCGTGCAATTGTTTAATCAAGGAAAAGAACAATTCCCATGTTTTTAAATGTTTCTTATTGGTACATGTGATAATCAAAAAGATGCGATTTGACTGAATTTGGAGTCTAAAGGGGTTTATTATAATTGATTTTTTTTTCAAGTAATTAAAAAATAATATATTTCATTAGCCGTAAAAGATTTTAGAAAGCGGTTTAGATTGAAAAGCTTTTACAATTACATACTCCTGGTTATGCATTTTTTTAGTGCATTAAAAAGGCGTACTATTTCTTTGCCTGATGAAAAGTAACATGTATCGTGCAATTGTTTAATCAAGGAAAAGAACAATTCCCATGTTTTTAAATGTTTCTTATTGGTACATGTGATAATCAAAAAGATGCGATTTGACTGAATTTGGAGTCTAAAGGGGTTTATTATAATTGATATTTGATTTTTTCAAGTAATTAAAAAATAATATATTTCATTAGTAGTAAATTAAAGTCTAAAAAAGAAGTAAATCTTTTGTTCCGACGCCTGACAATGAGACTTAATCTAAATTTTAATAAAAGTATTTAAACTGTACTTCCAGATAACTCTGTTATAGTCGATATCAATTGTAAGACGATGGTGGTTGAAGTCGTTTATTTTATTTTATGATCAACTCAATGTCTGTCGCAGTATTTGTTGCAGCCAGTCTTATTAAATTGTCCTAATGAGATTCAGTTCAGTTATTCCTGTATTTATTCTTAATGAAAACCATCTGGCCGAAAGCTTCCTCGTATATCTTTTTCGGGCACGTAATGGAGAACTCTTGTTCTACATAGTTAATACATACTATTTTAGACAAATTACAATTATGTAAAGAAAAATGTCCATATGGTGAACTTTGATTTTTAAATCTTCTGTGCTGTCGACGGGCAGCAGAAAAATCTGACGCGAGCACGTAGTGGAGAACTCATGTTCTACATAGTTAACACATACTATTTTATACAAATTACAATTATGTAAAAAAAAAAAAAATGTCCATATGGTGAACTTTGATTTTTTAATCTTCTGTGCTGTCGACGGGCAGCAGAAAAATCTGACGCGAGCACGTAGTGGAGAACTCATGTTCTACATAGTTAACACATACTATTTTATACAAATTACAATTATGTAAAAAAAAAAAAATGTCCATATGGTGAACTTTGATTTTTTAATCTTCTGTGCTGTCGACGGGCAGCAGAAAAATCTGACGCGGGCACGTAGTGGAGAACTCATGTTCTACATAGTTAACACATACTATTTTATACAAATTACAATTATGTAAAAAAAAAAAAAATGTCCATATGGTGAACTTTGATTTTTTAATCTTCTGTGCTGTCGACGGGCAGCAGAAAAATCTGACGCGGGCACGTAGTGGAGAACTCATGTTCTACATAGTTAACACATACTATTTTATACAAATTACAATTATGTAAAAAAAAAAATGTCCATATGGTGAACTTTGATTTTTTAATCTTCTGTGCTGTCGACGGGCAGCAGAAAAATCTGTCGCGGGCACGTAGTGGTTAACGCTGCAACAGAAATATAAGAACATAATAAGGGTGCGTTTTCATGACTGAATTCTAGGATTAACCGCTATATGAACGCCACTCTACTACAGTGGGAAATTAAATTACCAAGCGTACCAAAATGAATACTCTTTCTTTCATGAATGAAGAATTCTCATGTCTACTCCGTTCCTTTTAATTGATAATGCGCTATTTCCAAGTGTTAAAAAGTAAAAAGATAAAATTAATCCATTAATTTCTTTTTCCATTTTAGATCATCTATAGTACGTCCGAACTGTGGAAAGCACGGTAGTGTGTTGTTACAGAAACACGTACAAGATGTCTTCACATGGACACAAACATTGGATTCAGTTCAGTACAGTTTGAGTTAATTTCTTATTGCAGATAATTCTAGCAGTAAGTACATCCCATCATCATTTTTTAGTGTTTAAAAACCAATTCCGAAGCTGAAAAACGTGGTTTGGGACACTTCATGGGTGTTTCCTAAATGCAACTCGATTTAAAGTCATCTATAAATATAAAAGCTACAGTTTCAGGTAAATTTAGTCGTTCCAATATCCCCTATATAAATACGAAACATTAAAGCAGTGGCAGCCCGTGGTCAAAAATGTTTGTGCAGCCGGAACAGTGCCCCCCTTCCCCAACAACAAAAAACTTCCTATGATCATTCATGAATGGAAAATCTTCAAACCCAAATTCAAAATTTCTTTTCAATACAAAATGATATGAGAAAGAAAATGGGGGGGGGAAAAAAAACCTTATTTTAAACTACTTATAAAATCATGTTTCCAAAATGGTTCGATTATAAGTTTTAGTATTGACTAAAGGAGTATCAAGAGAACACATGTGTAAACTTATCACGGACACTTATTTCCGTTTGGTGGAGATAGAAATCTTAGATACGAAATACTCGTTTCTCTCCCACCCACAGATCCCGATTCACTCGCACACGAACCAATCAATACATTGAATTTACAAGTACAACCGAAATTCGAATAAGTTGCCACTCTACTGTATACATTTAGAGTGGAGGGAGATTCCATGCTAGCAGTTGTTCCAATGGCAAAGGTGCAGCTTATTTGGAACATTCACTCTGTGACTGTACCTAGCTCTACGATCCTCAGATTTGGTTAATTCAAGAGGGTTTTCTTTCCCCCTCAGTTGGAAATTGCGCAACAGGTTTGTTATTTATCGGAGATATTATTACTTACCTTAGAAATTCCATCTTCATTTGCTATTCTAATAAACAATTAAGAAAATTAGTAAAATAAGCAATCAGAGCTGAGTACAAACTAGTAAATTTTAATTTTAAAACTTAGTAACTTAGATGCAGTCCGGCTGTACTTGCTGTAACCCACAACTCACCACTGCATTAAGGGGGTCCAGTACCGAAATTTCTTCAAAAATCCCAAATTTTTGTTCTGATTTTAAAAAATAGTTCATAAATTCCTGAAGAGAATGATGTTTTTATCTTATTCCTCCGGTGATTAGAACGCCACAAAATTACCTGTGATTTAAACATCACTAATGGGCGTAACACCTTGAAGCGTCTGCTTAAAGTGCGTTTTTCGAGCACTAGTGTTTTTCACAGATATTGCATATTCAAATCGATATATCTCCAGAACCATTAACAATTGGCTATTCAAATTTTTGGAGCATTTAATTTATATAGTTTTAAATATTTTGTTGTCACAGAATTTTATTTTTTTAATTCTGTTTTAAAATATAACATTTAGCGTAAAAGATAACATAAAAAAAGCAAAAATTTCAATATTTTAACTTTGAGAATTTTTAATTTTTTTTTAATTCACCTATCAAAATTCTGTGAAGACAAAATTTTCTTTATATAATTATGTATTATAGAAAGCTTTCACTTTGAAAAAAAAAAAAAAATATTCTTGACTTATATCAAAATACGCAAACATCAATTATTACGGATTTTTCTTGGTTTTTAATTTTTTTTTTTAAATAACTAAACACAATATTTAAAAAAAACATTATCTCAAAGATACATAAATAGTATCTCATACTTAAGATAAATTTTTGACTTAAAAATGTACATAAATAAAGTTTTTTTTATTTTCGGTACCGGACCCCCTTAAAGCATGGGAATAGTTTATATTCTTAAATAAACGAACGTATGATCACTATTACTTTGGTGAAGGAAACGCTACCTTTTTGACATAGTAAAAAAGTGTAGAAATTCTTCATTCTCTTAGCATAAGAACATTCTATATCAGTAATTCATATCTAATTAGAAAAAGTATTGATCTGTGAATTCAAAGAAAATGGTTGATGTTTTAAGTTATTAGAAAGCTTAAGGGGACATGGAACAACTTTTTCCAAAATTCTTTAGAAATTAAATTAAATTTGGCACAAACATAGAAGATATTACTTATAAGACAACAACAAAATGTGAGCAGATAATATAAAATAGATAGTAAATTAATAAGAAGAATGCATTAAAATTATACGAAATTTTAATTTTTTTCAAAATGCTCCTCGCGACACAATATTGAATCTGACATGAAAGAAAAATTTGAAGTTGCTAATAAATATATTATAAACATTTTCACCCATGCTTTTTCTTTAGGTGCTATAGTTGGACAGAAAAAAAAATTTCAAACTTGGCGCTAGTGATTTTTCATTAAAAAATGCACACATTTCCAAAAATGGAAAAATCTATGCTGCATTAAAAATAAAAAACATGTGTGAATTTCTTTATAGTACATTAAAAGTTATTTACACAAAAAATTAGGTGGATTTATCAAAAAATGAATAGCAAGGAGCTTTTTGAACATACTTAAAATGTGAAAAAGCGAAGCCGAGAAAAATGCATTTTTAATTTTTGCCAACAAGTGTGCGATACGTTAAAATAGTTAGTTAAAATAAAGATTTTACCACTTAAAATCATCGGATTTCAAAAATTCAAACGTGGAACTAAAGCTAGTGACGTCAGCAATTTTTATAGAAAGAAAACAAAAAACGTCATTTTTGGTTATTTCAGTGCCTCATATCCCCTTAAAAATGAACACAATCAATTTTGAATACTCGAACGTCGAGTGTTCTATACCCGAACGCTGGCCTTGTGAGGATATTAATTTGATTTTTTACTTTATGCAGATGATATATAACAGTCCGAGATACGACTGCAAGCTTAGGTAAATTTTTACAGAATTCTGAAATTTTTATAGAATATGGAGAAAATTGTGTAGATTACGAATCCACTGGTCTGCCGTGGCAAAATTGGTCAAAAATCGACTTTGAATGAGTTGAACTAAATCCGATTGCCAAATATGTCATAACTTTCCAAAAAGTTAACAAAATTTTTCGTCTGGTAACCCACCGCACTTTGATTTTCAATGAGAAAAAGCGCAAACAATTTCTGATCTCTGATTCGGAAAAATTGCTGCTTTGAAAAGGAAGCCAAATTGGCGACATCAGTTACGTCATCAGTGACGTAATATTTATTGCCAACTTGGCTCATTCGTAAAAGATGCTAGTAAGCATCGCCAGACATGTGAATCGTCTGCAAACTTTTTCATTGATAATTAAAGAGGGATGGGTTATCAAATAAAAAAGAATGCTCATTAGTTGGCAAGTCATGGCGTATTTGGCAATCGGATTTAGTTGAAAGTCGATTTTTGACGGTTTCAGCCATTTTTGCCATGGCAGACCAGTGGATTCGTAATCTACTCACTTTTCTCCACATTCTATAAAAAATTCAGAATTATGTTTGATGGGGTCTATGAGCTGTTTATATGGAAATCCATCCTGACAACTGAATCCCGACTACCACAAGTATAAGGTTAATATTCAAATTATTTTTAGACCACAAACTATTAATAAATTATCGGATATTAAGTACGTTTAATTTATTTTCTTTGAAAATTACATACTTTAATAAACCACAATAAATTTCCTGAAATTGTGCTCTTGATTTTTTAAACTTTTTTTCGATTATTATTATTATTTTTTTTGAGCGAAATTTGGAATAAGGGGGTGGTGGCCAGTATTTTTTTTTTTTTTAACTTTTATAAAAATATTTTGGTAGTTAAATCACATATGACACGTTTATAAAGTCATTTCGTTTAATTTAATATCAAACACAGTATAGTTAAGGATTAAAAAGATTACTAAAATTAAATTTAAAAAGTTAATTATTTTGTTATTTGTCTAATTTTAAGGTTTTATAGACTAAAATTGTGAGCTTAAATGCATTTAAATCGTCCATTTTTTTTTTTTTTTAATTTTAAATTTTTTTTTTTATTTATTTATTTAATTATTTATTTTAGGGTTTCGGATGGATAGGCAGACGTGGAAGGTATCTTATAAGTGTTCCGTTTTTATGTCTTTAGGGTCGATGAATAATGATAACTCAATTTTAAAAGTAAAAAAACAAATCTGTTAGTAAGTTTGTTAAATAACTAAATATATTTTACTAGGAAAAAGGGACTAGATTCAGATGTATTTGGTTGAAAGAAAAAAAATAGCCTCATTATTTCTTAAAAACTATACTTCATTCGTACAGTAAGCATTTCGAATTAGGAAAGTAATGGGGAAGTTGCAATAATATTTCCTGGGACACATCTTTTGAGATAAAATTTGAACTTCAATATTTAGAAAAATAATCTGTTCCTCTTCAGGTCATGATCAAGTTTATACACACTAAACATCCAATTATATAGAGGACGTATTAGCCAATAATCATTCACTATATAATGTATGAGGCACACCAGATGATATAGAGGGCGCCTTTAACGGAGACCCCCTAGCGGCGACTTCATCGCTGAGAAGAAGCAATAATAATGTGAACGAAGGAGTAAAGGTTAGTGGTCGTCGTGGAACAACATCTTCTAGATTAGGCTTAACAGCTTATTTGTAACCGATGGAACGAATAAAACTGCTAATTGCCTGAAAAGCCCTCTACATTCCATTTCACCTTTACCCCTTCCTCATACAACATGGAGGTTCGCCGTGCCTTCTACCCGCGGAAATACGACGGAAAAAATCATTTCTCAAAACCGAAACGAAACTCCAAAATGGCTCTCAATGTGCAATAAGCACTGAATCTGCGAGAATTAACTTCAATGCTGCAAGAGGATTTCTCCAGAGGTCGAACCAAAATCCTCTTCACGATTTACAGCAGTAAATAAAATCTACACTTTCACGCATACAGAAGCCAAACCAAAATCTTCATTATGAATTACAGCATCAATCAGTGACCACCAGGGGAATCCATAAAAAAGGCAAACTCATCGATGAAGCCAGCATCGTCATTTTACATCACCATTCTACAACTGCACCACACTCGCTTAGCCAAATAAGTCCTACTTCAGCCGTCAAGTAGAACTTCCACGAAACCAGCATCGTTATTCCACATCGACCACATAGCGAGCAAGGAACCAGCATCCTGAGCCAAATCAAATCTGCAACTACAACGTACTCGCTTCGCCGAACAAGTCCCATTTCAGCCGTCAAGCCGAAGCTCAACGAAGCCAGTATCACCATCCCACATAGACCATCTAGGCCAGAAAAGAGCGAACCAGCATCCAGAAACCAGCAGCAACGAGTACTCTACGAAAGAACTACGACATAAAACGGATACCACTCCAAAAGAGAAGTGAAGTCAAGAAACGCAGGTAGGATCCATCTTATTATTACTTATGTACAAAAAAGGAATATCTTATAAAGACCGCTGTTGAGTTAGGAACCATTGTACCGGATGGTATCACAATTCTAATATTAAAAGAATTAATTGAAAAAAGTGAAGTTTTCATTAAAGATCTTATAACATCAGTTGTAGAGGACAGAAAAGCCCTGGAGGCTAATGAAACCAAAAGGTTATTATTCGAGTTAGAGCAACTCAAGTTGGAACAACTAAATAAAGAGAACATGATAAATTAGAACAACTAAAACGAATCGAACATGATAAAATAAAACTCAAAAAAATTAAACTCGTACAGTTAGAACTAAAAATTAAGATAAATCTCGCTCATCCAAAGAACAAAAACCCAATTCTAGTCAATGCAACAGCCTGCGATAACCTTTGTTCTAACTTAATAATTCCACCTATACGAAAGCATGAAAAAACAAAACCAATTTCTAATAATACTCAATCCGGAACCCCAACTAAAAAGAACTGCGATTTTTCTTTAAAAAATAACTAGGAATATATATCACTTTTCCCAGAGAAAGTAGTAACAAAATTACAACCGTTTCTGAAATTATACCAATTCCACAAACTAGAGAGGTCAACACGTGTCAAGGTCATACGAAACCTGAATCTCCAACCGAATATATCGGCTCTTCATTGAAGGCGGAGCTTAACTTCCCCATCAAATTAGACAAGCAAGCATCAGAAGAACCACATTTTTTTCCCCTCTGAGGAAGTAGGCGGGGTTTGCTTACAAACAGAAGATGGAAAAAGAACACGTGGCGCATGTTTACTAACAGAAGAGACTTGTCTTTTGTTTACAATTGAGGATAACGTGCGTGTTAACGAAGCGGATTTTTTACACGTTAGCGACGCTAATTTAAGGAATACTGATACGATTATGGTCAAGCTTTATAAATCAAATAAAAATAAAAGTAAAAATTTTCGAATGAAACTTTCTCTATCAGATGAAACGCCAATCTCTCAGCAAGCATGCCGGTTAGCAAAGACCGAGAAAATAGAAGTTAACAGGCAATTCAAGCAACTATTGGCCGACGGAATTATTTCCGAAAGTTCTTCTGACTTTTGCAACTCACTGTCAGCTTTTCAAAGATTTATACAGATTGTTTTTCGCGAACGTCTAGAAGCTAAAATACTAATCTTTATGATGAAATGCTGGGAAGATACTTAAATTTTTCAATTTTCTTTTATAAGAACTTTTTGCAGAAAATACTATTTTCTTTTCTACGAACTTTTTGAAGAAGAGACTTTTTTTCTATTTTCTTTTTAAAAACATTTCGAAGAAAAGATTTTTATCTAGTGTCTTGTATACGAACTTTTCAACTTTTTATTGTACATAATTTTTTCGCCCATACTTTCACATTTTGAGGAGACCTATTGTGATCTTCAAGGCATTAATGTAGGTTTAAATTTTATTATTATTGTGCTGTCTTTTCAATATCTTTACAGGCTTAGTATACATAAATAAGTCAGAGGTCCTCCTAGTCAAGATTGGCAGAGTGTGGCATACCAGGTGATATAGAGGGTGCCTTTAACGGAGACCACTAGCAGCGACTTCATCGTCGTGAGGAAACAGTAATAGTGTGAACGAAGGAGTGAAGGTGAACGATCGTCGTGAAACAACCTCTTCTAGATTAGGCTTAACAGCCTATTTGTAACCGATGGAACGAATTGCAAATTGCCTGAAAAGCTTCTACATTCCATTTCACCTTTACCCCTTCCTCATACAACATGTATTACCTTACAAATACCATTTCCTGTTACAAAACGAGCCTTTTGGATCAATTTTCATAAGTATGGCTTAGTACTCTGACTTTTGACAGTCAAATCTAATTAGTATATGAATACTTATAAAGTACAATCTTTCAAAGTGACGTATCGCCTAAAATCGAAAAAATAAAATACAAACCTTTATAGTCAAGGGCAATTTCAAAGGCACGTGTACCCCTATTACCTAGAAGTACTATTTTCTTTCGAATTCCAACATAAAGCAGGCGTGGAATTTTTTATCCTGTGAACAGGAAACGGGGCTCCAGAACTTTTTCTTAGTACCATACTACGGAACACTTAAAAGCGGGAAATGTTTGTGTCTGTCCGTGCATCTGTATGGAAAAATGGAACACTTCGTCACTTTAAATTCTAAAACGGTAGAATTTATTTTTGTGAAATTCGCATAGTTTACAGAATATGTATATAGGGTTGAGCAAACATATGGAAATATCTGGAATAATCAGATATTTTGTAGCTATCTCTGCTATAAATAGTTTGATATTGTAATAGGTTCTTGAGACCTATATAATTAGAACTGAATTCTGTAGAATTACATTCGGCTCACACATCAGTCATATTTTCTGCAGTTTTTTTTTTAACAATTTAGGGTTAAAACTATATTTAAATGTGTTCTGTCTCCTTCAGAGATTATTGATTTCTTATAACAACACTTTGACTTTCAGATGAGTATTATTTTGTGATTTTTTTTTTTTTTACTGTAATGACTTTAGTCATTGTTAATGTGACCAGATTTTTCCAACTCCATAAACTTCATCAGTTACTCATTCTGTTAGTTTTCTTAATTAACGAAGTTCTAAAACATTTTTCTTTTGTTTTAAGGGGACATGGGACACTTTTGCCAAAATTCTTTAGTTTTGCCAAGAATTAAATAAAATTTGGCATAAACATAGAAGATGTGACTTTAAACAAAACAACAAAATTTGAGCAGATAATATAAAATAGATAGTAAATTATTGAGAAAAATGCATTAAAATAATACGAAATTTTAATTTTTTTCAAAATGCTCCTCGCGACACAATATTTTGACGAACGTGAAAGAAAAATTTGAAGTTATTTATCAACATATTATAAACATTTTCACACATGCTTTTATCTTTAGGTGCAATAGTTGAACAGAAATAAAATTTCAAACTTGGCACTTGTGATTTCTCATTAAAAAATGCACATACTTCAAATTCCCAACATGAAAAAAATATAAAAAATTATGTGACATAAAAAAGCATGTGTAAATTTCTTTATAGTACATTAAAAATTATTAATACAAAAAAGTTAGGTGGATTTATCAAAAAATGAATCGCAAGGAGCTTTTCGAACATAAGTAAAATGGGAAAAAGCGAAGCTGAGAAAAACGCATTTTTAGCCTTTGCCAACAAGTGTGCGATGCGTTAAAATAGTTAGTTAAAATAAAGATTTTACCACTTAAAATCATCGGATTTCAAAAATTCAAAAGCGAAATTAAAGCTAGTGGCATAAGCAATTTTTATAGAATGAAAACAAAAAACGTCATTTTTGGTGATTTCAGTGTCCTGTGTCCCCTTAAAGGACTTAGGTGGGACTCTGTAACGGGAAAGCGGGAAAATATGGTAGAATATTCGGTCAGCGGAACAGCGAGGTGAAAAGCGGGATTGTCTCACCAAAATCGGGACGCCTGGTCACATTAGTCATTATACCTCCCATGAAGTTTGCAACTGCGGTTATTGGCATAACTAACCACAAGACGAGCGCCATCTCTGTTTTGGTTTAAAACTTTATTATGCCACTCATCTTGCCTTCGCATTAAATGGAATTTCGCAAAAATACTACTTGAAATGCATCGTAACGCAATTTTGCAGTTTGGGATTTGATTAAATTGCTTTTGAATATATTTAAAGTGATTAGCAAAATTCCAATTATGGCTAAGACAAACTGAGCATTGGCACCGCCAGAGGGTTAAAAGGGGGTGCAGTCGCACCCCCTTGGATTTGGGAAATTAAAATAATATAGAGAAAAGTAACGTGATTCATTGGAAATAGAAGTATGATATAGGTGTTAATAAATTTAATACACAACAATGAATTAAATTAAAATTTCATTAACCCTCTCGCTGCGTATTTTTTTTTTATCAAACTAGATAAAAAACTGCATATTTTTTTAATTTCATATTTCAAATCTACATATATTTTGGAATTAAAATATACAAAAAAAAAAAAAAAAAAAAAAAAAATTGCAAAAGATTTTGTTTCTTTTTCAATATAGAATTAGATCATAAAATGAGGTTGTCGGAATATTGAAGTCGAAGAATAATCACTTCAAGGCAAAATTTTGAAAATTAATCTTGGCTAAATTATGATTTATTTTATGAAATACAAAGATAAAACGTATATACTAATGAAAAAAGGAAAAATACTTACAAAACATTTAGACGGTAAAAATTCATCCTCGCGGAAATCGGGGGGTGCGCAGTGAGAGGCTTAAGATATCCTATTGAAACCTCATAGTCCGAGAGGCGACTGCAATTTTTGGACCTCATCGAACATCATTCTGAATTTTGTACAGAGATTTGAGAAAAGGTAGTAGATTAGGAATCCACTGGTCTGCCGTGGCAAAAATGGCCGAAACTGATCAAAAATCGACTTGGAATGAGTTGAACTAAAATCCGATTGCCAAATATGTCATAACTTGCCAAAAAGCGAACAAACTTTTTTGTCTGGCAACCCTGCATTTTGATTTTCAATGAGAAAAAGAGCAAACGATTTTTGATTTCTGGCTTGGAAAATGATTATCTTTTAAAAGTAAGACAAATTGGCGACATCAGTTACGTCATCCGTGACGTAATGTTTATTGCCAATTTGGCTCCCTTTTAATAGATGCAAGTAGACCGCCACCAGGTATCTGAATCGTCTGCAACCTTCTTAATTGATAATTAAAGAGTGAGGGTTACCAAATTAAAAAAAAATGCTCATTATTTGGCAAGTTATGGCTCATTTGGCAATTGGATTTAATTCAACTTATTAAAAGTCGATTTTTGACTAGTTTCGGCCATTTTTGCCACGGCAGACCAGTGGATTCGTAATCCACTCACTTTTCTCTAATTTCTATAAAAAAATCAGAATGATGTTCGATGAGGTCCAAAAATTGCAGTCGCCTCTCAGTCTATCAAGGTTAAAACAAAGAATTAACTGTATGTGCAAGGCAGTTAAACAGAAAACTTTCCACCCTTGTGGGTGCCATCTCCCATATATCACAAATCCTCCCAGGGAGGTACCTAGGAAGTCATTCGGAGTCCCGGGGATGACTGTGTATTTCCTAGGGACTTCCCTGGAAGGATGTATGCAATATGGGCTGCAACCCCTTGAAAATAATTCTGCCGGAGTCCATGAATGAGAGCTTGTTTATACGCTGCTTATACCTGTCTTTTTGGAGGCATCAGCAACTGCAGTTGCGAAGTTCTTAAGTTTTTCGAGAGTAGCAATGACTAAAGTCATGACATCAAAAAAAAAAATCTATGATAAAAAAAAAGTGCACAAAGTATTGAGCGATTCAATTAAATATTTTAGTTAATACAAGTAGGTTGCCACAAAATTCAGGAAAAAAAGTTCCTCTGATAGATATATAAAAAATTCCCTGATTTTTCGGCAAACTTTATTTCAAATTTCCCCAATATTTCCAGGTGAGTAGATTAAATAAAACATTTATGCCAAAGAGTAATATGCCAGTTTTTTTAAATAGTTTTGACAGTTATGAAAAGTTTAAATTATAACGTAACATGAAACTTCTAACGATTACCACAATTTTCCAGGAAAATTTTACCAAAATACGGATGAACAGGGAAACGTATCTTCAAAACAATAGCAAAATTCCCTGATTTTCGCAAAGTTTAAATAAATTCCCTGACATTTCCCTGATTTTTTCCAGAATCAGAAAGCTCACTGACATTTCCCTGATTTTCAGGTTCAGTGGCCACTACGTAGTATATAGTAAATCAAAAAAAGTTTTATAATTTTAAAAATTTGTATAAGTGTTGATATTAAGCAGAAAGTCCATGATTTTGCTATTTTATAAAGTACTAGTTTAGGAAATTCTCATACTCTTTTAATTAGTATGGTGTTTTGTTCGTTAAATAATCAATATATAAAGTCCTAACTCAAATCAACATGGACGAGTTTTCTTTTGTATATACAAGTTTCAAACTAAAATTTGGTTGTTGTTGTTTTTCTGATTATCTGGCACCGTCAGCAATACGAGGGCTATAATGCGCCGAAACATTCGTCATTTGACAAGCCAACATACATTTACAAACACCCATGCCTAACACGGGACTCGAACCCGCAACCTCGTGGTCTAGAAGCTAGCACGCCAATCAGTATACCGTTTAGTCAGCCAAAAACTAAAATTTGGAAACACTCAGATTAATTTTAAACGGATAAAGCTAAGAGTTTTGAAACATGTATTGCACGTATCCCTGTAGAAAAACGCGTATGCACTAACTCCAACTTAACTTTACATCACTAGACGGTAGATCTTCACCGTGCTCATAGGAAATTTATCCATTTTGGCGTAAAGACATAATGCTTACCAAACCTTGTAGCCTATTGTTCTCTACAGGGTTTCTGGACTGAGCTTCTCAGCGTGCCTCCACGCCTCCAAAACGGATGAATTACCTGTGTGCACGGTGAATATCTATCGTCTAAGTGATGTTAAGTTAAGGTGGAGTTTAGTATGTAACATGATGGTCACTGCAGCCCCACTCTCCTTCCATAGTGGTGGTTTACGGATGTGATTGGTTCAATTTCAAAAACTATGTGATATCGAAAAAAAAATCTATTACAAAAGTATTTAGTATAAAATGACGTCTTACATGTAAAAATAACCAATAAATAACCCTGATATATCTATGTAAATTCATGAAGAACCCAATGTGAAATGGTGTCAAATTAGAGACTGTAGCTCGATTGTAAATGTGTATTACGTCACAATAATCGTACTAAATTTGATTTTCGTATTAAAAGTAAAGATATCTTGCTCGCATGTGTAACTTTATTTGTACTTAAAATGGGATATCGATTTTTAAACTTCAAGGCTTCTAATTCAATCTTTTTTACATGTTATCTCATTAGAAGCTTTGAGTATATACCAAAGTTGAAGAATTAAAGAAAGATATGAATTCAATGTTTTTTTTTAATCCTTTACATTAACTTCGATTTTGTGTGTACGTGTGTGGGTGGGTTTGTATGTCGATGGTGGGCGAATCTGCGGAGGCCTAATCAACCCCCTTGCCGTCATCCAATCTATCTGAAACTTGGCAGATAGAATCAATATCGATGATAATGCATTCTATTAAATTTTGGAAGCTGTCACTGTCACTAAAAAGGTCACTTTTATGGAATACTAATAAACCAACTTGCCGTCATCCAATCGTGCTGAAATAGCATTTAACCAATCATTCCCGTTACCGAAACTGTTTTAATAAATAAATAACAAAATTGTTTTAATCAGAATAAATAAAAGATACTTGGATGTGAGTGCATACATTCACATTCATTTTTAATGAGTAAATTTTGAAAAGTAGTTTACCGTATATTTTGCTGATACAGATGTTTTTAATGTTTAAAATTATATGCCAACATCAAGTACAAGCTGGCAACAAAAACGGCACTTTGTTGGTTGGTTTGTACACTCAGCGACCTAATTTTATGCACAATGATGGCTAATCAGGCCGGGACCTACAGCATAACGTGGATTCCGAGCCACAACAAACATTCATGCCTAACCCGGAATTCGAACCTTGCACCTTTGGCATGCGAGGCCAGAGCGCTAACCCCACAGTCATCAGATACGGTACTTTGTTAATGAATACAAATATAGGCAATGCATATAAAGGATTTATATTAAAATCTTTTTTTTTTTTGTGGCGGGGGGTATATTATTTTTCAATAATAAAATTAAGGTTCATTTCTGGAAAATTTTCTGTTTTTATATATAGTTATGATTTGGGGTTTTGAAATAGTTAATGCTCCAAATTTTATTCCAACTATCTCCAATGGTTGAGGAGTTAAAGTTATTTAACCAACCTAATCCATGAAATATCCTCACTTTACGCTCCTACATGTTTTATAATATAAATTTACAAAGTGTGTGTTGGCCAACTTACACCTTTCCCGAAGCAAGTTGGTACACTTTATTTTATAGCACTAAAGTTTTAATAACGCATTCAATAATAGATGTAAGAGAGTAATATTTCAATGGACCTTGCTTCTGTAAGCTGATAAAGTTGATGCGTTTTCAGCATTCTGTAGACTTTCAACTTGTATTTTCGATAGATAGACATGAAAGTAAATCTTAAAATATAAAAACGATCTATATTTACTATTGTAAATATTGATCGTTTTTGCATTTTAAGATTCACTTCCATGTCTATCTATCGAAAATACAAGTTGAAAGTCTACAGAATGCTGAAAACGCATCAACTTTATCAGCTTACAGAAGCAAGGTCCATTGAAATATTACTCTCTTACATCTATTATTGAATGCGTTATTAAAACTTTAGTGCTATAAAATAAAGTGTACCAACTTGCTTCGGGAAAGGTGTAAGTTGGCCAACACCACTTTGTAAATTTATATTATAAAGCATATAGGAGCGTAAAGTGAGGATATTTCATGGATTAGGTTGGTTGGTTTGTCTGTACGCTCAATTACCTATTTTTGTGCATAATAACAGCTAGTCACCTACCAGGGACCTACCAGGGCCGTAGACAGAGGAGGACCCCCGAGACCCCCCCCCCCCCGAAATTGTGTGAAATCTTCTTTTACCACTTCCCCTTCTTTTTTTTGTGTAACTTGTTATTTGTATTTAATCAAATCTTCGGCCATTTCTCCCCTTCCGAAAAAAATCCTGTCTACGGGCTTGAGGCCTACAGCTTAATGTGGATTCTGAACCGCAACGAACATCCATGCCTAACCCAGGATTCGAACCCGACACCTTGGCATGCGAGGCCAGAGCGCTAAAACCACAGCCGGCTGGCCGGTTGGCTTTCATGGATTAGGCTTTTTATTAAATTGAAAATTAATAATACAAAAAAGTAAAGTAACAAGTAAAGTAAAACAAATTATAAAGACTTAGGTTCGCTTTCAATAAAAATTACCGTTATGGTTTAAATATTCGTAAAATAAAACACTGTTTGTAATAATATTAATTTCACCAGATACAGATAATGAGTGCTTCAAGAGTTTGAAGCTCGTACATTGTATCTATTCCTTCGGCTAGGTTTGCTTATTTTAAAGGGAACCTATCCAACTCATGTTAAAGATGCTTTTTTTAAGTACATTTTTCTCTAAATCTACGATATATATATGAAAATAAATCAGATTGAAACCTTCGATAGGTTCTGGGAAAAATGATTTTCACAAATTCTTAAAATGTGATTTCTTAGCTATTTGAAACATTTTGTGCACTGGAAGCATTTTAAATAATATTTTGAAAAAACATTATAAGTGTAAAATCTTATTTCCCCAACCCCTTTAAGCCTTTTTATTTCATAACTAAACTTTTCAAAGTTGAAAAGGTTTATAACCTTTCAAATAAAAAGGCTTAAAGGGGTTGGGGAAATAGGATTTAACACTTATTAATGTTTTTTCAAAATATTATTTAAAATGCTTCCAGTGCACAAAATGTTTCAAATAGCTAAGAAATCACATTTTAAGAATTTGTGAAAATCTCGAAATATCCCGTATTTTTTATTCGGGTTTTGTCCTGCTTAAACAGGTGTGGGACAATGTTAGCATAGAGGGTATCCTCAGACTTTTCTTTCTTCCCGTCCTCACTCATTTTTTAAATCCTTTATATTAACTTCAAATTTGTGCGCATGCGTGTGGGTGGTTGGCTGGGTATGTCGATGACGGGCAAATCTGAAGAGGCCTAATAGAGATCCCTCTTGCTGTCATCCATTCAGGCTGAAACTTGGCTGATAGATTCGATGTCGCTGACAATGCATTCTATCAAATTTTGGCGACTGTCACTAAAAGGTCGCTTTTACGGATTTCTAATAAACCAACTTGCCGTCATCCAATCGCGCTGAAATAGTATGTAACCGATTATTGAAGAAACTCTTTCCTGTTACCAAAATTGTTTTAATTAATAAATAAATAAATAAATAATAAAATTGTTTTAATCAGAATAAATAAAAGATATTTGGACGCGAGTGCATAAATTCACATTCATTTTTAAAGAATAAATTTTGAAAAGTATAGTTTACCGCATATTTTGTTGATGGAGATGTTTTTAATATTTAAAATTAAATGTCAACACCAAGCACACGCTGGCAACAGAACGGCGCTTTGATAATGAATATAAAAATGGGCAATGCATATAAGGGATATACATTTAAAACTTTTTTATGGGTTATATTATTGTTAAATTTAGTTATTTCATCAGTTATGGGTGAGTGGTAATCTGAGAATGTAAGCATAAATTTCGAAACTTTACGCAATATTGTCCTAATGTTTCATTAGGGATATTGAAGTCCAACTCAACTTTTCCGATTTATCTATTATGTTTTTCAATATCAACATATCTGTTTTCATTGCCTCTTCAGAAGCACATACCATATATTTCGAATCATATGAATTCCTGAGAGGAAAACAAGCTTTATAATGCCATGCATCCTATGTATTAAACTACATATAATATAAGATATCACATGTGCTTACCCTCCCTATAAAAATATAAGAAATTATCAACTCAAAATAATATCATGTGGTCTATAAATAAACTGTATAGGTTAAGTAATAAAAATATTTCATGTCTATTAAGTAAGAAAAAACGGTGAGGCAAATTACTCCCATTTCGAATGGACGAATGTGCATTATCAATATGACTCAATTCTAATCAAACCTTTTAATTATTTTAGTTCATTGATTGTGTGCGTACATTAACTATTATCTTCCATGATAGTAATAATTTATTTAGAATTTTTTAAAGTTACAAAGTATAAAGCATTTTATTTATTATAGTGCAAACCCATATACAGATGATAATCAATATCATAAACCATTCTTCATTTGGGTTATCTTTTTACACTAGAAGTCGGCGATATATCGATACGACGATATTTTTATCGATATTTCTAAAAAAATATCGATAGTAAAAATATCGATAAAAGTCATCGATATATCGATATCTTCAAACGTTATTAGTTTTTCTGATGATCGTTTTGTAGTTCCGTGTGTTTTTAAGATTTTCTTTATTCCCTTTTTAAAACTAAAGTTTGGGGGGGGGGGGGGTCTAGATTAATTCAAAATTTTTGAGGAAATCAAGATCTTACTATTTATAACAAAAAAAATCGTGTGAAAGTAAAGTATGAGTTTTAATTGTAAAAAATCAGTCTTAACGAATGTAGCTTGATCTGGTAATATTGTGACGTAAGGAAATAAATATTTGCTATTTGGGGCCCCTCTCTAAATGTTGGGCCTACAGTAAAAAAATTTCTAAATCAGGCCCTGGCTGTCATCCATTCGGGCTGAAACTTGGCAGATAGATTCAATGTCGCTGACAATGCATTCTATCAGATTTTGGCGACTGTCACTAAAAGGTCGCTTTTACGGATTTCTAATAAACCAACTTACCGTCATCCAATCGCGCTGAAATAGTATTTAACCGATTATTGAAGAAACTCTTTCCTGTTACCAAAATTATTTTAATTAATAAATAAATAAATAATAAAATTGTTTTAATCAGAATAAATAAAAGATATTTGGATGCGAGTGCATAAATTCACATTCATTTTTAAAGAATAAATTTTGAAAAGTATAGTTTACCGCATATTTTGCTGATGGAGATGTTTTTAATATTTAAAATTAAATGTCAACACCAAGCACACGCTGGCAACAGAACGGCGCTTTGATAATGAATATAAAAATGGGCAATGCATATAAGGGATATACATTTAAAACTTTTTTATGGGTTATTGTTAAATTTAGTTACTTCATCAGTTATGGGTGAGTGGTAATCTGAGAATGTAAGCATAAATTTCGAAACTTTACGCAATATTGCCCTAATGTTTCATTAGGGATATTGAAGTCCAACTCAACTTTTCCGATTTATCTATTTTGTTTTTCAATATCAACATATCTGTTTTCATTGCATCTTCAGCAGCACATGCCATAAATTTCATATCATATGAATTCCTGAGAGGAAAACAAGCTTTATAATGCCATATGTATTAAACTACAGACATTATAAGATATCACATGTGCTTACCCGCCTTATAAAAATATAAGTAATTATCAACTCAAAATAATATCAAGTGGTCTCTAAATAAACTGTACAGGTTAAGTAATAAAAATATTTCATGTCTATTAAGTAAGAAAAAACGGTGAGGCAAATTACTCCCATTTCGACTGGACGAATGTGCATTATCAGTATGGCTCAATTCTAATCAAACCTTTTAATTATTTTAGTTCATTGATTGTGTGCACACATTAACTATTGTCTTCCATGATAGTAATAATTTATTTAGAATTTTTTAAAGTTACAAAGAATAAAGCAATTCTTTTATTATAGTGCAAACCCATACACAGATGATAATCAATATCATAAACCATTCTTCATTTGGGTTATCTTTTTACACTAGAGGTCGGCGATATATCGATACGACGATATTTTTATCGATATTTCTAAAAAAATATCGATATTAAAAATATCGATAAAAGTCACCGATATATCGATATTTTCAAACATTATTAGTTTTTCTGATGCTCGTTTTGTAGTTCCGTGTGTTTTTAAGATTTTCTTTATTCCCTTTTTAAAACTAAAGTTTGGACTTGGCTGAGAAACAGTTAAAATGACACCAATATTCAATATTTTCCATACACTTAAAAGCTATTGAAAATTATCTAAATTTTTCTTAAAATCACTGCACCAATTAAGTGAAAATATAATATTTTTTTTTGTAATTTTTTTTTTTTTTTTTTTTTGTAATAGATCCATTTCGGTTGAAAAAGTAGTCACCTTACAAAAAAGCAATCATGAAAAGTAGAAATTTCCCCCAAAAAACTTTGTTTCTGGCAAAATTGAAAATCAAATAAAAAAAAAAATCGTGTATCGATATTTTTTTCTATGCAACGATATAGTATCGATATTTATTTTGATCGATATTTCCGACCTCTAACAACTGGCCAACACAGCTAACCCAGTCTCCTCTCAGTTCAAGACGTCACGTGTAAGATTATTGCGCAGCCAATTAGAGCGCAGTAAAACCGGATCACACATCACTGCAGCGTATTCAATGCAGTCAGGATAAGTTGTCTTGGACTATAGTGGGTGGCAGGGTTGCCATCCTGTTCTTTTACTAACTGACACTATATAGTGAAAACTTTCTAAAAATAATCACAACGGGCCAGCCTGCCAATATGGCCAAACTGCCTCGGTCTCCCTTTCTAAAATAAAACTCCATTTTCATTCCATTATTTCCTAAAGTATTCTTATCTTTTTCTCCTTTTTTTTACGAAAATACTAGTTGTATTTAAAATGAATGTTTTTTTTTTCTCTATACTTAAACAGTCATCAAATTTTACCTTCACATCGTACAGCACAGCTGTCTTCAATTCTTTTTCTGCAAACGCTGCAAAATTTTCTTTTTAAATGCCCTCTTTCTGACCAGCAGTGGGGAACAGGTTTCTATAAAAAAATACAAAAAAACTTTAATCTAAAATATAAATTAAAAATAATAATAATAATAATCGGCTTAGGACCGATTTGCAGTTTACCTAAACCTTAAGTCCAAGCCTATTACAAAGTTTCTTTATTATTATTATTTAGGTTTTATAAAACATCAATACAACTGAACAACATCAGCATACATCTCTTTTTATACAATAGTCCGAGAGGCGACTGCAATTTTTGGACCCCGTCGAACATCATACTGAATTTTTTATAGAAATTGGAGAATAGTGAGTAGATTAGGAATCCACTGGTCTGCCGTGGCAAAAATGGCCGAAACTGATCAATAATCGACTTGGAATGAGTTGAACTAAAATCCGATTGCCAAATATGTCATAACTTGCCAAAAATAGAACAAACTTTTTCGTCTGGCAACCCACTGCATTTTGATTTACAATGAGAAAAAAGCTCAAACGATTTCTGATCTTTGGCTCGGAAAACTTATATCTTTTAAAAGTAATCCAAATTGGCGACATTAGTTACGTCATAAGTGACGTAATATTTTTTGCCAACTTGGCTCCCTTTTAATAGATGCAAGTAGACCGTCGCTAGATATCTGAATCGTCTGCAACCTTCTTAATTGAAAATTAAGGAGTGAGGGTTACCAAATAAAAAAAAATGCTCATTATTTGGCAAGTTATGGCGCATTTGGCAATTGGATTTAGTTCAACTTATTAAAAATCGATTTTTGACCAGTTTCGGCCATTTTTGCCACGGCAGACCAGTGGATTCGTAATCTACTCACTTTTCACTAATTTCTATAAAAAATTCAGAATGATGTTCGATGGGGTCCAAAAATTGCAGTCGCCTTTCAGTCTACAAGCAGGCGGAGCAGGCGCATGGCCACACAATGTCTTTCCTGCACATTCCCAAACATTAAGTGGAGACGGACACTGCGGACATCGGACCGCACTTATGACCAATTGAAAACAATACCCTTGGGCCTAAGGGCCAGGGTAATAATGCATTTAGAGCAAACATATTATAAATATTTATTCGTATCACAATTGAATTGCTTATTTGAGAAACCCTATAAGTCAGTTGAGAGCAACTTTGGGAAACAAAGATAAATTATTCATGTGTATAGGAATTTTTTAAATAAATTAAAACTCACAGAGCCAAAAACCCCGCACGATTCAGTCGTTTCCTTTTCTAAGCAATGAATTTATTTGTAAGGAAATAATTATTACTAAAAATGAATTTTTACAAAAAAGTTACTTAAAGGGTGTATCAAATAACCGTATAAAAATATTCTTAAAAATATATAAAATATTGTCCTTTTTTAATAATATTTGTATAAAATCACTTTTAATTTGTCAATAGGAAACATATTTATTTCAAGTTAACCTATTAATTTTCAAATTATAGATCATACACAATGGCTGTATAAGAATTCTGAAGTACTCTTGATTTATCGATCATTTGTTTAGTAAATAACAATATCGTTTTCTTCTTAGTATTATACTATTTAGATGGAATATCACAAAGTAACCGAACTTTCAGTCGGTTGTTTGTTATTCATTTAAATACTTCTTCAAGAGTTTTGATCGAAGGAGTAAGAAAATCTCCTCATTGTCAATTTCTGATGAATTTATGTATTTTCTTAACGAAATTAAATCTCCTTGCTGCTTTACCAAAGGTACTCTTTTTATGCTCTGAAATAGGACCTTTAAGGTATACGTATAGGTTCCAAATTTTTTTTTTTAATTTTCAATTTAAAAATTAAACCTTTGCACCTTGAAAAGTACATTATTTGTTAAACTGTTTCCAATACTTTATTTTTTAATTTCTTCAATTTTAATAATTAATTAACATTTAATTAACTAATTAGGCTAATTTCGAACGGTAATGACAAAAATTCTAATTAACCCACAGATACAATTTTGTTGTTCAATAATGCGGAATATCCTGCTTTATGTTTTGACCCTATTAACAGAATTTTATAGTGTATATTTTGTGATATCTTGCTTTAAGTGAATCTACTAGAAAAATCCACGTTTTTTTATACCGAATCTTATCTTTAAAATTCAATTAAAAAAATATTTATTTACAAATCACTTGGTATTTAGGGTCAACACATTCAACAATGTATGCAGATTATATAGCAAAAAACAAATTTCAAAAAATATTATTTACACTGGAGCTATTACTGCTTGAATGAAATGCAAAATAGAAAAAACTATCATCAGAGAATAACTTTTTAAAAAGTATTTTTTATATAAAAAACTGTTATTATTATACTAATTATTATATATTTCCTTTTTAGTATGCTCCTCCATCATAGGGTTTTCTTCTTTTGTGTTGTTTTTATTTTGCTATTGTTTTTTACGGCATTACAAATCTCCCCCGATTTTTGCGTGTTTTGCGATTTGAAGCCTATACGTATACTTTAACTGATATTTTGTTAGAGATAATTAAGTCTAAGGTGCTTATCATTGAATTAACATCTGAAATATCTGTTGCTGGCAGACACAAACTCATCATTAAACTTCTTTTCTTCATTACTGTGTTCAATATCTTGATTATCTTCTAATTTAAAACATTTGAGAAATTATACAGCTTCTTTAAAAAAAAAAAATTCACGAATGTATTTTTTATGGTCGTTCACTGTAGCATTTTTCCACACAGAATGGTAAGGGACTGCCTGGTCTGGCCAATGATGAATTTTTGTTGGTTGGGGTGGTAATCATTGGTTGGGGGTGCGGATGCGGAGCAAGTGGACCTTCCCGTTGGTGTACCTTGTTAAAATAAGCCGTTAACTGGTAGATTTCTTTTATTACACTTAACATCATGCTTAAGTGGTTATCTATGAACCCACTGCAACAAAATTTCAACTGTTATCAAATGATTTCTTTAAAAATAAAAAAATTCACGAATTTATTTTTTATGGTGGTTCACTGTAACATTTTTCACAAAATGGTAAGGGGACTACCTAGTCTGGACAATGATGAATTTTTGATGGTTGGGGTGCGGATGCGGAGCTGGTGGACCTTCCCGTTGGTGTACCTTGTTAAAATAAGCCGTTAGTTGGTGGATTTCTTTTATAACAGTTAACATCATGCTTAAGTGGTTATCTATGAACCCACTGCAACATGATTTCAACTGTTATCAAATGACTGACCATTTTGCTCCATCAACTACTGACCTATAACTGACACACCTGCGATTGTGGAGTTTTTATTTCTATTTTTTCAAATTAACTTTCAAAATTTGGGTGAGCCTAGGAAACCCCCTTTGGAGTTGGCGAATCAATCTCCCAGTTTGTGAAGAATGCGTAATGTTATTTCTATGAGATCAATAATTGAAGGGGGTTGAAAGTGCTAAAACTTTTAAAATTTCTGCCAGCCGAGAGGGCGAATTCGCCCTTTTTGGAGATTGCGAAATAATCTCCTGGTTTGCATAGGAAACCCAATGGAGATTGATGAGTTTGAGCAAGGAGCGAAGTCCTCTAGTCAAAATAAAAAATAAGTAAATAAAATTATACATGTTATAAAAATCAAAATTCTTACCTTAATTACATGTGTTGCTATAGTTGAACATGGAGACACTACAGTTTTCAAACATCTGTCATGGACTACAAAATTACAAACTAGAAGAAAAAAGAAGTTTTTTATTAATATTCTTTCAGACTGATTAAAGGTTTGAGTTAATTGGGAATTTTTTTAAACAAATTAGTTACTTGGTGCTCCTTTTTTTCTTCTTACAGAATTCATATTTTATGCTTTTTTATATAACAAGCCGCTAAAGTTATTGCTTTCGATTTAAGTCACCAAATACTTTCCTTTATTGTTCTTATATATCCTGCATAAGAAAAAGAAAGAAAAGAACATGGAGGAATTTATTGCCGCATTATTATTACCATTCGATTGTAGTAATTTTGAAGAAAAGGAACATGAAGTATAATTTTATAAGGTAAACTCCCAACTTACGCTTTACCTTTTTAATCAACAATTTATAAATAATAATACATTTCTTGACTTAAACATATGCAGGTATTCATAAACTACCGCACTAACTACATATTTTCATATTCCAAATCAGAAACAAAGATTACTTGCAATCGGAAGTGGGGTGCACAAATAAATATTCTAAAAAAATATTATTCAAGTTTTGATGAACCAGCTCATTGAAATGTCTCTCGAATAGTTAGTTTGAATTCGAAAGTCAGTAAATTATTCTTTCGATAAAAAAAGTTCAGTAGGCGTGGTATCAGTTTGGTAGTTCACAATTAAAGTTGATAATTCAACTGTTCAAGTACAGTCATTCAGATTAACTTTGATCCACATTTTCTGTATTTTCCTTTGTCCCACTTATGTTAAAACAGTATTTTCATACCTAATATCATAAAAGGGAAGAATAAACTCTAAATTATAGCTTAATTTACACATATTAGCTGATGTTGAAAGCTCCAAATAATAGGAAAATAACCTGAGGCGAAGTTATCCTGTCGTTCGAGATAACATTGAACCAGTATCAGAAATTTCACATAAAATACATTTATTATTATTATTATTATTTAATATAGGAGTCGAGACAATTTTGAACTAGTAAAATTAAGTTTCTAAATTTTTAAAACATCAGCTGAAGTTCTCAATATCACAAAGTTAGGATATTTTAAATAATACCACAAAGAATATATTAAGTATAGGAACTGTGGATGAAGAAAAACATGGATATATTGGAAAAAACTATTTATTATTCAGTTTAGACATACAAATATAGCAAAAAAACAATCGTCAGTAAATTCACTCAAAAATAAACTCATTTAATCAATTAAGAATTGAAAAGAGAAATAGAAAATAGTAAAACTGATACACGATCCTTATGCTATTAGTACATTGCAAGTCACAATGTGGCACATATACAAATATTCTACTCTTAATGCTAGAAAAAGTATCACAAAATAAAAACAAAGCACAAACTTCATAATATTTCACTTTGGCATACTTTAGCTTAATAGTTTTGCATCAAACATAGAATCGTTGACCAAGAAAACTCCTCGTCTTCTAGCTGGAATAATAATTTCTGGAGAAATTTTTTAGACACATCAGATTTTTCATACCACAGATCATTGGGCCATTCCCAATATGCACTAGACTTCTTCATATATCTCACCAAAAACATATTGTCTTTTAAGTCAATTTGGTCTGGATGCGTTTCTCTATTGTACTAAATAATTACGTAGTCATCAACTTTGCTTATGACATAACACAAATCTGCAACACTTACATACTCTGTGTATGAGATTCTGGCCTCATTCACCATTTCGATAATGAGTGCTATTTGTTATTTTCACTGCATCGAAACACAACCCTATTTCATCTTTGCAATTGAGAGAAAGAAAAAAAAAGAAGAAAAAACACGATTTTATCTTTGTTATTGAAAAAGAAACCCAATTTAATTTTTGTTATTGAAAAAATAAACCTGATTTCATGCAAGGAGCGGAATTGGCAATAATTGGATTACACTGGCTAGGTAAATAACTTATATTATGTGCTATTAAATTTTTATGTATTTAATTAAGGTTATTTAGCTACTATGTTTATGTTTGCGTACTGTTGGATTCTATAAAATTTGTCAGCTTGCATTAGGTATTTTATTTTTCCAGTATGATTGTCAAACGCTGTATCAACTTTGTATATTGTATTGTATATTGTATGTATGATCCTGTAACTATTGTATATATGATCCTGTAACTATTGTATATATGATCCTGTAACAATTGTATGCAAATTCTACTTCTATATACGTGTATATGTGTATATATATATTTTTACTCGACCAACCCTGTTGGGCATTGAGTCTGTTGTTGGTCTTAAATTTTTTTTTTTTTTTTCGTATTTTTCTTTGTTACTAAAAAAAAAAAAATTAAAAAAGAAGAAAAAAAAAACGATCTCATCGCTGATTTCCATCCGATGTCTGTGCTTTCGGTTGCGGTTGCGTTGATAAACGGTTATTTTCGATTATATAAATTTGTCATGATGCTTATTCTAAAATTAACTTCATTTAAAGTTACATACTCCCATAGAGGTAAAGTTTTCAAAAATATTGTGGGGGCTGAGGCCTAGGGCAACAAGAGGAAGGATCAGATAAAGAAGATTAGGAGATATTTGCGTAAGTGAACAAAATTGTGATATTTGCGCACGTCACAATACTAGTACAGTCCTGCACAAAAGTTTAGACACAATACAAAATTGGTGTTTTATAAAATAGAATTAAGACAGAAGATTTAATCTTTATATCACTTAATAATATGCACGTATTACATTCAAAATAGAAATTTGAAAATGAAAAACAAATCTGTAGCGAATTAGTCGCAAAAATAACAAAAACGACAAAAATCCGTTGCACATAAGTTTAGGTACAAATTAAAATTTCTTAATTTTTAAAAGCGAGCGAAAAGTTTTAATAATCAATTTTAAGTTTTCAAGTTGTTTTATCAAATCAAAAACACGGTTTTCTATTAAAAGCACAAGCTTTTGCGAGGTATCAGTCTTGATTCCATACCACGCTTTTTCAATGGATTCTTTAAGTTAAAAAATGGAGGAATACTGTTTCCAAAAGTATACAACCTTTGTTAGAATTCCCCATACATTTTCGATAGATTACAGTCAAGATTATTAGCAGGCCAATCGAGAACCATCATTGTTTTGGCTCTAAGTCACTTTTTCGTTGACCTGGATGTGTGGATGGAGGCATTGTCTTGTTGAAATTTCCATTTAGGTCCAATTAAAAGCTCCCCAAATGTTAGTAATTTACTTTCTAAAGTTACCAGGTAGGCCTCAGAGTTTTGTTTTTCTTTTAAAAACACTTGGGAAGTTTGGCCATTGAATCCAAATCCTCCCCAAACCATGACTGAACCTCCACCTTGACGTCGGCTAAACTGAGTTACATGATCTTTATGAAGATCATGTCAGTACTAAGAAAATCTTTCTGGACCATCTAGGCTCCATTTTTATCGTCACTTAAGACCACCAGTAGCCATTCGTCACTGTATGACATATGCTACTGAGCCCAATTCAGTCTTGCTTCTTTGTGATGAGACTGCAAAAGCGGCTTAGTCTTGCTTCTTTGTAATGAGACTGCAAACATGGCTTAAGTTTAAGTTTAGATTTTTTTAAAAACTCGCATTCCACAATTCTTTTACGTACAGTTTCCCGTGAAACTTTAATGGCAATTATATTTTTGATCTGTTTTGCAGAGTAATGTTGATTCGAATAGAGTAATAGTAATAGTAATGTTGCAGAGTAATAGTTTTACAATTTGTCTATCATCTCGTTTGCTGGTTGTTCGAGGCCTTCCAGATCGTGATTTTGGTTGATATTGGTCACCATGTGCTATAACTATATAAATACCACTTTTGGAACGATTTAATGCAATTGAAATATCTGAAATGGATTTATCTCTGGCCTGTAACTTCCAAATTTTAAAAATCTCAACATACGAAAATTGCGTAGACTTCGGCATCATTCTAACCAGTGAAAATTACTTCAAACCTTTTATAGCAACTTAAAGACACTCCCCTTTGATGATGCGATCATTTCCTCTCAAGAATTTACACAAATCTTACGTTTGTGCCTATACTTTTGAGGCATGGAAAGTTTGCAAAGTTTCAACTTGTTGATGTTAAACAATTTTATTGCACTTTTCCTTAAAATCTTTTACCCTACACTTTTTTCTTATGGCTTTAAGAATATATATTTGAAAAAAAAAACTAGTGAAAATTAAATGAATACTATTGCTTTTTCGTGAATCACCTCTGTGTCTAATCTTTTGTGCAGGACTGTACTGTTGAACATATACATAAATTAATGTGTATGTGTACAAAACTAGTTAGTGTTTTAATTTTCCCCTCTTTCGAGTAAGTTCCTAGCAGACATGCCTTAACTTTCTAGTTTCCACAGAAGCTATACTGATTTCTACGGAAAAAAAATTCAAAGTGTTATTGCTTAAATCTCCGTAAATTTGTGTAAAGGTTTTATTCTGTTTAATTTTCTATGAACAATACTTTTTTAACGTCTCTGTTATTTCTCGAGTTTTAGTTCCCATAATTCCATTATCTTTTCCTTTTTTTTCCCCTTTTCATTTCCTCTTTCAATCCTTCTTAAAACTATCGAAAACTGTGTACTGTTTCTCGCGAATTCTAGGAATCTTGGTTTACAAATAACAGTTTCAGTTATGAAACAAATCTCACAAAAGATGCAGTGTATAGGTAAACAAGAAATTACAAAACATTCACATGAGTGAACAAAGATAAGAAAGTAAGGTAATCCATTACTTCAAAATGGTACGGCATGTATCAATTAATAATTACTATTTGGTAAATTCTCTGCTGTACGCATGAGACATTTGGCTCTTTTTCTACACATAAACAGATAAGAATTATAAAATTAAGATGAATCCAGCAGTTATGTTTTTATTTCATATAACTCTTTTTGGTGGCAAAGCTATATGAAAAAATAATTAACTTAACTAGGTCAAATATTCATTTATATGCCACCGATGCACGTGTCCCGTGCGTCTGTGGATATAAATGCATATTTGACTTATATATCAAAATGGTACGGCATGTATATCAATTAATAATTACTATTTGGTAAATTCTCTGCTGTACGCATGAGACATTTGGCTTTTTTTCTACACATAAACAGATAAGAATTATAAAATTAAGATGAATCCATCAGTTATGTTTTTATTTTATATAACTCTTGTTTTTTGCAAAAAAAATAATTAACTTAACTAGGTCAAATATTCATTTATAAGCCACCGACGCATGTGTCCCTTGCGTCTGTGGATATAAATGCATATTTGACTTAAATAAATGATTATTTTTTCATATAACTTTGCCAACAACTAGTTATATAAAATAAAAACATATCTATTAGATTCATCTTAATCTTATAATTCGTATCTGTTTAAGAGTTTAAATAATTAATAGTTTTAAAAACTAAGAAACACGCTTTAATAGAAAAGTGAACTAAAAAGTAGAAAATAATTTTAAATAAGTTTGAAATAAGAATAGAGTGATTAACAAGAAATATTTATTTTATCGTAATAAAGCGTGGGGTGCTTTTTAAGATATTTTCATAATAGCTCTACTTTTACCAATATCTGTCATTAAATATTTACAACAATTGACGTCAAGCACCCCACGCTTTTTTACTATAAAATAAATATTTCTTGTTAATCACTCTATTCTTATTTCAAACTTATTTAAAATTATTTTCTACTTTTTAGTTCACTTTTCTATTAAAGCGTGTTTTTTAGTTTTTTAACTATTAATTATGTTCTACTTTTATTTTGGTTTTCTATTAAAGCGTGTTTTTTAGTTTTTTAAACTATTAATTATTTTTTCGGTAAACTATAAATTTTTTTTAGTTAGTTTTTTTAGTTAAGTGTACAAAACTCTCCAGTTGTTCCTGTCAATAGCACATGCTTGTCTCAAATTTAAGTCATGTGCATGCCTTAGTACACTCCGTATTACTTGGCACAAAACACTACCGTGTCTCTGAATATGAAAAATCACTAATCCTGGTAAGGATAATTCGACTAAAAAAACACGCTTTGTATAACCGTCGTGCCCACGACAAATTTTTCAAATGTCTGCCTTATCAATTGTCGATGATAGGTTCTGTGATTACTAGGATTGTAATGAGTAACGGCACACCAGGGTTCGATTCCAAAGAAGGTTGGTTGGTTGGTTGGTTGGTTGGTTGGAATTTAACGACGCAAGGGCAACACGAGCTAATCCTTGTGATAAAGCGACAAACTTATTGAATTATTGTATTGGTCATCGGTCTTTGACAAGTGTGCAAAGTTTGAATCAAATCTGATCGCTCAAAGTAGGACAAAATAGAGCCCAAAAGAGTCGGTTACAAGCAAACATACAGGTGAAACTAATAAAAGCGTGTTAAAAAGAACCAAACTGTCCCATGCGTTAGGCAGAGAATTGCCCATTTATTTTTAAGCAATTCATAACTGAAGAAGGTTTGGGACATACCCAATTGAAATTCTACTTGAATAATTTTAAACAAAAAGCAATTTTAATACAACAGTAAGTAAAATAATTACATATAAATTCTATGAAGTGGATTAAATAATCCTTTACATGAAACCTTGAGCATAGGCATTCATTGTAATCAGGGACAAGAACTCATTAAAATACATGTTTTAATGTTCAGGTTATATGATTCTACAAAGAATTAGGTTTCATTTTAACATGTACGCTTTTTCAAATACAAACAAGGAAATATTAAAAATTAATCTCAACAAACTTGTGTTACTTTTATTAATTGTTTAATCACTTATTTGTTTAATTATTTTATTTTAATCAATATTTAAAATTAAAACTTATAGTACTAATTCTTTTAAAAGGTGATACCGACTTCAAAAAACAATTACGAAGGAAAAATTTGCAATACACAAAATGTAATTTTTCTGATTTAATTAATTTTACTTAAATCGTTACTAGGCATTTTCTCAATTCTTTCATTCTTGCTGATAGAGCATAAAAATAGGTCGTTGAGCGTATAAACCAACCAGTCTTGCTGAAATATCAGTTGCTATCGTCTGATACTTCAGCAAGAATTAACTCTGATAGTTATACGATTCCTTTCAAAAACTTTCATTTCAATTTTCATCTGTACTCTAAACCCACCATGTCAGGTAGATCACTAACACAATGTCAAATATGTGTTAACATTTTAATTAAAAATTGAGTAAACTAAGAATACCTTTTTATACTTTTTCAAGATAGTATATTAATGTTTATTTACAGGCAATATCTAATGTACATTTGTGAATTTAATTCAAATGAACATTTCCTCTGTAGAATTGTGCACTCTTCCTATAGGCATCTACACGATTTTATTTTGCAGAAACAAAAGCTTTTGTCTCTTGATTTTACTCTTTGTATTATAGGGAAAAACTCAGTTTCCTTTATTCTTAAGGGGGTATGGTACCGAAATTTCTTCGAAAATCCCAATTTTTTTTTCTGATTTTAAAAAATAGTACATACATTCCTGAAGAGAATGATGTTTTTAACTTATTCCTCCGGTGATTAAAACGCCACAAAATTACCTGTGATTTAAACATCACTAATGGGCGTAACACCTTGAAGCGTCTGCTTAAAGTGCGTTTTTCGAGCACTAGTGTTTTTCACAGATGTTGCATATTCAAATCGATATATCTCCAGAACCATTAACAATTGGCTATTCAAATTTTTGGAGCATTTAATTTATATAGTTTTAAATATTTTGTCTTCACAGAATTTTATTTTTTTAATTCTGTTTTAAAATATAATTTTTAGCGTAAAAGATAACATAAAAAAAAGCAAAAATTTCAATATTTTAACTTTGAGAATTTTTTTAATTTTTTTTAGTTCACCTATCAAAATTCTGTAAAGACAAAATTTTCTTTATATAATTATGTATTACAGAAAGCTTTCACTTTGAAATTTTTTTTATTTTTTCTTGACTTATATCAAAATACGCAAACATCAATTATTATGGATTTTTCTTGGTTTTTAAATTTTTTTTAAATAACAAAACACAATATTTAAAAAAACATTTTCTCAAAGATATATAAATAGTATCTCATACATAAAATAAATTTTTGACGTAAAAATGTACATAAATAAAGTTTTTTTTTATTTCGGTACCGCACCCCCTTAATTCTTATTAGCTTCTCAAGAAGTTGATGCCTGCCAGACATCGTACGTTATTACTGTAGCAATGCTGGTTGGTTTTTCGCGTGAAATTTTTCCACTGACTTATTTGTCACTCAATGCTGGTCACAACATAAAAAAAGATGAGTGAAAGAGGTCTTTTTAAATTCTTCATATTAATTTTGATTGCGTGTGTGTGTGGGTGGCTGGGTATTTCAATGGCAGGTAAATCTGCGGAGGCCTAATTAATCCCCTTGCCGTCATCCAATCGGGATGAAACTTGGCAGATAGATTCGATGTCAATGACAGTGCATTCTATCAAATTTTGGCGTCTGTCACTATAACTAAAAAGTCGCTTTTACGGAATACTAGTAATAACTCAACTTGCCGTCATCCTATCGCGATGCAATAGCATTTAACCAATCATTAAAGAAACTATTTCCTGTTGCTAAAATTGTTTTAATAAATAAATAATAAAGTTGCTTTAATCCGAATAAATAAAAGATATTCGGATACGAGTGTATAAATTCACATTCTTTTTCAAAGAATAAATTTTGAAAAGTAGTTTACTACATATTTTGATGATAGCGATGTTTTTAATATTTAATTAGATGTCAACACAAAGCACACACTGACAACAGAAACAACGCTTTGTTAATGAATAAAAAAAATTGGCAATGTATATAAAGGATTTATATTAAAAACGTTTTATGGGTTATATTATTCGTCTTTTTAGAGGAATAGGTATAGGACCTAATAAAAAAATATTGCATTTTTTCCCAAGAGAGAGACTTCTTTCTTATATATATATATATATATATATATATATATATATATATATATATATATATATATATAAAATCCTAGGATACTTAAAATTACTGGGAACGAGGGGGGAGTACCCAGTACAAGTTTACGTCTATGCGCACTCTAAAATGCTCCGGAGCTATCAGGTCCGGCGTAGCAGTAATACATGGACAAAATTTCCCCGATTTTGACACTTTCACTCTAAAAACAGAGATGTCTGCTATATCGCTGTTCAAATGTACTTCTTTAATTCTGAGTTTTACTTTCTATTTTGGTACTTCTGCCAAAAAATAGTTAAATTATAATAATTTAATTATTGCATCGATTGTGTTTGTTTTACATATTTTTTTATTGCAAAGGGGGGGGGGGGGTATAGTTATGCAACTGGAATAGTTGTATGCAGGCCCAAAGAAGCAGAAGTATAAATCCGCTACTGGTAAGTGGGTCGGTGGAATTGAACTTTTTATTGCGCAAGAGCTATTAGAGGGCTATGCGGCAACGAAACATCGTTGATATTTATACAATATTCAAAATTGTTTCAATATTTCAAATTTGGTTGAATCCTAAATATATCTAATATATAAATATAGGTAATATTGGCCTTTGATGAACTGTCATTTGAATAATTACTAAAATGTATAAATTATTTAGCCATTCATACCTTATGAAACGACGTTTCAGTTTGGCACTAAGTCACTTTTGTCATCAATGAATCCCTAATCATTTATTAAAAATGTACACTCATGTCTATAAATTAAGGATAATTCAGTTTTTCCCTAATAACTTTTCAGTGGAGCAGCATAGACACATGCAATTCACAAAGAGACGTCTTTATGTAACATATCTACACTGTTAAAAAAAATTGTCCACCATGCACCAAAATTTGGTTCCCATTTAGCTGCCACCAACATTTGGTGCTTAGTTTCGCGATTTAATGGTGCTTACGGTCCGAGGTTGCACCATTAAATCGTGAAACTAAGCACCAAATGTTGGTGGCAGCTAAATGGGAACCAATTTTTGGTGCAAGGTGGAACAAAATTTTTAACAGTGTATAAGTAAAACAACTCAGTCGCAAATTGAAATACAAAGTGTACAGTGGGGCATTCGCAAAAGAATGGTATACCATATTAGTGAGCAGTTTTACAGATGCATTTACTTAAAAAATCACGCAACTCATAGAATTGACTTTTACTGTGAGATACGATCTCCCCTGTCATCAAACTTGACATTGTATTCTCATACTTAACATGAGTTTCTTGATGAATTCTAGTGGCTAAATTGTTCACTCCCCCTCCCCTTTTTGAACTGTTTGCAAGTGATGGAAAGTTCCTAATACATTAAATCTTTACACAATGCATATTGTAGAAGTATTCCACACATGCTTGATCAAATTTGGATTAGAGGAGTGATCTGGCTTACTGATAGCGGCGATATTCATATTTTCTAATAGTTTATCTAAGTCAAAAATGGAATAAAATTTGCCATAAATATCAATAAACACGACTTAGAAACTGATGTTTCACCATTCAAGACTTGTCTTGATCAAGTTAACATAATTACAGTGAAAAAGTCAAATTTAATTATTTTGTGCGCTCTTGGGGAGCTTATTAAACCAATTCAACATATTGCACCCAAAGAACAAATCGTTTAACATCATACTGTTTACTGAAAATAATTTTTTCAATCTCATGAGTAATATTGGACATCAGAGGATCTGTAGAAAGGTGGGAACATGATATTTCATGGCAAATGCCAATTCAAGATAATGATTTGGGGGGAAAAAAGTTTTGATCTTTAAGTTCAATACGTTGAATTTGTTTAATAAGCTCCCTAAGAATGTAAAAGATAATTAAATTTCACCTTTTCAATGTAATTACGTTAATTTGATCTAGACAAGTCTTAAATTGTGAAATATCAATTTCTAAATCGTGTTTATTGATTACTTATGGAAAATTTTTATCCCACTTTTGCTTTGGATAAATGATTAAAAAATATGAATATTGCCTCTATAAGTAAAGCCAGATCACTCCTCTAATTAAATTGCATCAAACATGTGTGGGACGCTTCTACGATTGTGTAAAGATTTTATGTATTGGGAACTTTCCATCAATTGCAAGCAGTTCAAAAGGTAGGACGTGCAATTTAGTCACTAGGAGTTCATCAAGAAACTCATGTTAAGTATGAGAATTGAGTGCCAAATAAACACTGACGACAGGGGAGATCATATTTCTCACTAAAAGTCAACTCCGTGAGTTGCGTGGTTTTTAATTTAAATGCATCTGTTCAACTGCACACCATATGCCCCCACTGTACAGTAGGGTGGATCGAAAAAAATCGAATTTTGAATTTCCAAAATGCCTGTATGTTAGAAAGCTGCATTTTATTTGTCTAATGAAGTACACAACATTTCAATCCTCTAGTTTAAATTTTTTATGCCGCCTTGAAATATTGATTTTTGATGGAAAACACATGCATTTTATATTCTGCATTTCATTAAAAAATTGTTTATGACTAAGCCTGAGTGAAAAAAAGTTCTTATTAAAGTGTAATATTGATATAAACAAAGAAACAATGTCATTCATTGATATCTTATTTCACCCCAACGACCGTGCAATGAGAATTTTTGTTTAAGAAAACGTGCAAAAAGGTAATACATTAGGGTGGATCGAAAATTGTAGTTTTTCAGCTAATATCAGACTACATGTTAATCTTTAAATAGAAAAATTGTGTTTTCTTATCATTTGTATAAAAAAAAAGTTCCAGTCTTAATTTCTGCTATCCCAACGACCTGGAAATAAAAATTGTTTTAGAAAAACACGTGTATTTCATATATTTAATGACAAGAAAACTTTCTGCGATAATAATAAGCCTGGTAGAAAATACTTTGTTTTTTAAATGCAATATTAAAATAAAAAGAAAAGTGTTAATGAGGTTACATTTTATTTTGCCCCAACGATATAAGAAAACATACGAAAATGACGATACATAAACTTTAATATTTCGTTTAAAGTATAATTGAAATTATAAGTAGTTTACAAAATTTAAAAGAATTACTCGTGTGCTCATTATTCAGTGTGGCAGTACTAATTGTTAAGTGAAATAACTAAAGATAAAAAAAAATTACGTACTTTAATCTTTTAGTTTCACGAACTAACGTTAAAAAATTATGCACTAAATGTTTTCATAGTCATACATTATAAATTCTTTCTTTGTATTTCATATCTTCACTCTATTTCTTGAATTAATTGTTACATGTGTTGCGTGGATGGGTTCGAAAGATTTGAAGCCAAAGCAGATCAAAAGTTGCAGAAATTTATTCCAATATAACTCTTCCCAGATTCTCTTACAACTCCAGAACTTCTCGTTCTAGTAGACAGAATACAGCTCTTTTCACAACAATAGAGCACAAAACAGCAGTTAAAAACTTGACAACACAACTGCTCAAATCGCTGCACAAGACAATGCAATACAGTTCGCTTTCGGAACTCTCTGAACGCTCACTGAGACTCAGTATCAGTAATTCCAGTCAACTAATGGACTCAGCTAACAACTAACTCAGTGACTCAAAATCAACTAACTAACTCACTCACTCATCTCATGGCCGGGCTTATATATAGGGGAGGCGAACTTTCTTGAAATTTCTAGAGGTAGATATTTGGAGAACTTTCCAGATCGTAGTCGAAAAGTCCTATACATGTACATGGGGACCGAAAATGTCGCCAAATGGTCGCCAAATTTGTCGACAAAAATTAGTCGCCAAAACCGAAGCAAATTTGGCGAGATTGCCGTTACCATAATGTTAAATGCCATGCTCCTTAAAACTCGCTTCCCAGAGTTACCTCTGTAAAACTCGTTATCAAGCATCAATACCCATATTGCAGGGAAGCCAAGCTCAGACGAACTATTGCACTGCCTTATGCGAAATGTACATAAATTTTACTATTTACAAAATTAACACTACGAAATATTTACAAATATACAAAAATTCGTAACACATGTATGAAACCATCTGCGTTGTCCCCTGCATACACTTCCTGTAGTTTCTGTTACCGATTGACTAGTCCCTCGATAGCCTGGGTGTTACAAGAGAATGAAAATTAAGAAATTAGGATCCATGCATGTCTATCGTTTATCTTTATCTGCAGAAAACTTTCAAAAATCTGTCATAGGATATTTCTCAAAAGCGGTGGGAAAGTTCTGGTACTAGTATATCAAATTTATATAGTCATCTGCAGCAAGATTTATTTCAGAAACTTAACAACCTTACAGAATATTCTGTTTCTGTTTAATCAATCGTTACCAGAATCCTTTTGCATGCCAGTTAACTGTAATAATTGAATTTGACAATTTTCCAGAATGTACATTGAAATAATTCTTTTTAATCACTTTATGTTCCACAAGTCTGATCAAGATACCTAAAACAGGCAAGCATGGTAAATAAATGTCGTGAATCTTACTAATGAAACCACTTAGTTCTTTTTATTGAATCAAACAGGTACACAGACTTTAATGGCATTAGCAGAAAGTATTGACAGATTCTTTGAAGGGTTCTCGTATTTTATGTAAAGTCCTAATCTTGATGAGCCATCTTGAATGGTTAACAGGACCTGTTTTCTTGCTTTTTACATCAATGGCACGAGATATAACTATTTGCAATATTTTTCAAAACTATATCGCTTTTCCAAGAACACAATCGAAAGCTTTTGGTTCGGTTGTTAACTCCATTAAGTGTACGTACAACATTACCCAACGGGAATAATATTTAACATGCTTTTAAACACTGAATAAGTCTTACAAAGTGATTTTCAAGTAATCTTATTGCATTTACATTAGCTCCTACATTCACATTTGTGCCTTCACACCCAACAGCGGTAAGATTTTTCAAATAAGTTTTGTGCAGTGAGTAGAAATGTACAATTCTTTTTTTAAAGGATGAGATTCACTATTGGAAACAGTGAAATGCTTTATATAGTTTGAAGAAGACTTTTGAACTAAAGTTTTAATGTTTTCCTGTTTTAATATGTTTTTCTTTGATAATACAGGAGCAAAACATAACTACTTTCCATGCTTTACTGTCATTTATTTTCTTCCATTAAAAACAATGTAATCAGCTGTAGATCAATCGGAAAATCACTAGCATATTTTTAACCCTCTGCATCTAACGTTACTTTTGTCGAAGATTTTTCATGTCATTTTCATTAATTATAATAGTATCTTGTAAGACTGAATTTGTAAATTTAGCAGTACTTCTATCAGATAAGCTGTCTTTCACATTCTGAAGTAAAAACCTAAAATTTACTTTTCTCCGACTTGTAATGTCTATTGGTAAACAAAATGTCTTCTCTGTCTAGCACGATGCATATAATCTTTTAGTACAGGAGATATAGGCAAAAAATAGGCTATAGGTTGTTCTAATTCCCACAGAAGCGGCGATTGAATTTTTTAGCTCGTGGAGGATATCTTTTTGACATACTAAAAGTCTAGAAAAATCTGAGCGTGCAAAATGCGTTTTTTGGCCGCCATCTTGGATTTTTTTTGTAAAAATCATAAAAAGTCATGTGTGGTACCAAATTACAGAAAATTTTATGCTGAAAAAGATTATCATTTTGGTTTTAAAAAGTACAAATAATTAGCAAAATAGTGACCTAAAAACTAAAAGCTTATGCAGTGTTAAAAATCCTTTTTATTAATAAATAATAAAATAGTTTTATAATACGAATGACATCATGCATTTCGTCAATACCTTTCATCTTACATACGAAAAAAGCTGTATCTATTACTATTCTTTTGAAATACTTTCTTTCAGTGCACTATTTGTTCAATCTCTACCAGAACAGTTACAACCTATCTCGGTACATTCCAAGCCATAACGTCGACACGTACATCTACCACTACCACATGGTTCATTTGTATACGTTTTCCATGTGCAGCGGACCTTGTTCAACAATAACTCTGGTGCAGGGCTCATTTCAGACGTTATGGGCTGTTGTTGGTCTCCTACTTTTTCCAACCCCACACTTGACAATGTTAGTGTTCACAGTTTTCCAACAATAACATTGTAAATGTACGCGGAGAAGATGATAAATAGCAGCATCTTCTGTAGGTGGCAGTCTTACCATATTAAATTCACTTCCACCGTACAATGATATCAATGCTTTGGTACCAATATCTGTAAGTTCTTTTCTGATCCAAACAGAGTTGTACAAATATTAAATTCCTTATATTTCTAAAAATGTCTATGTGCTGCCTATTTACTTTTACCAAATAAAGAGCTTGTGATATCGCATCTTGTTAAAGCATGTGAAAAGAGAATAATTTTGTATCCCTTATCCCAAGCACATGTTGCACCTTTAATATTACGTTCTTTTATCGCCGGAAGTAGGAGGCAAACAAATAATTTGTGTATTATGGTAAATCAAAAGTGCAAAGATAATTTTTCCGCAGCAACAACTGTTACACGCATTTTTTCTGCTAATGTCAGTGCTGTTTTCATTATAACTGTATCAGTATCATCTGTAGCATGAATCACAGTGTGACCATTCTCATCCAAGTGTTTTCCAAGCCTTGTAATAAAGGATTGTTTACTTTTATTAGAAAAAAAAGGGTCCTTTGCCAAATAGAAGTGGATAGCTCTCAGTAAATTTCACTGTTACTGATGATTGTTTTGTGCATATCTGATGCTCTACATCCTTTGTACTGGAGATGATATAGCCACCAAATACTATTGTCACAACTTGATATTGCTTATAGCAAAATGACTGCTATATAGTTGTAATACATTTGAAAATTTCCCAGTTTTTGGCCATGGTTCAGTGAAATTAACTGAGAGCTCTCCACTTCTTATTGGCAAAGGACCCTTTCTTTCCAATAAAAAAATATACAGTCCTTTATAACCATGCTTGGAAAACACTTGGAAGAAAATGGCCACATTGTGATTCATGCTACAGATGATACTGACACAGTTATAGTGAAAATAGCACTGATCTTAGCATAAAAAAATGCATGCAACAGTTCTTGCTGAATACACCGATGTCTTTGTACTTTTGATTTACCATAATACTTTTGCAGTCTTCTACTTCCAGCGATAAAAAACGTAATATTAAATCGGTGCAACAAGTGCTTGGCGATAAGGGATGCAAAATTATTCTTTTTTCACATGCTTTAAACGGATGCGATACCACAAACTCTTTATTTAGTAAAAGTAAATCGACAGCATATAGACATTTCTCTAAATGTAAAGAATTTAATATTTGTGCTACTTTGTTTGGATCAGAAAATACTAACAGAAACTTACTCACAGATATTGGTATCATTGTACGGTGGAAATCCAAAGACTGAGAATCTGAACCTACTACGATAAAATATCTAGTTGAAAAAAATCACAACTACCAAAAGTGAATTTAATATTGCATGATTGCCACTTACAGAAGATGCTGCTGCTTACCATCTTAGTGTGGGGTTGGAAAAAGTAGGAGATCAACTACAGCCCATAACGTGTGAAATGAGCCCTGCACCAGAGTTATTGTTGAACAAGTCCGCTGCACATGGAAAACGTATACAAATGAACCGTGTGGTAGTGGTAGATGTACGTGTCTACGTTATGGCTGGGACTGTACCGAGATAGGTTGTAACTGTTTTGATAGAGATTGGACAAATAGTGCACTGAAAGAAAGTATTTCAAAAGAATAGTAATAGATACAGCTTTTTTCTTATGTAAGATGAAAGATATTGACGAAATGCATGATGCATTCGTATTATAAAACTATTTTATTATTTATTAATAAAAAGGATTTTTAACACTGCATAAGCTTTTAGTTTTTAGGTCACTATTTTGCTAATTATTTGTACTTTTTAAAACCAAAATGATAATCTTTTTCAGCATAAAATTTTCTGTAATTTGGTACCACACATGACTTTTTATGATTTTTACAAAAAAAATCCAAGATGGCGGCCAAAAAACGCATTTTGCACGCTCAGATTTTTCTAGACTTTTAGTATGTCAAAAAGATATCCTCCACGAGCTAAAAAATTCAATCGCCGCTTCTGTGGGAATTAGTTCCACCCAAAAACCTATATCTCCTGTACTATTTTCGTACGTTTTCTTAAAAAAATCTCTCATTGCAAGGTCATTGGGGAGAAATAAGGTATCAATGAATGACATTTTTTCTTTGTTTATACCAATATTACATTTTTAATTGTGACTTTTTTTCACTCAGGCTTATCCATAAGAAATAAATTTTTATTGAAATGGAGGATATGAAATACACGTGTTTTCCTTCAAAAATCTATATTTCAAGGTCGTTGGGGTAGCATAAAAAAACGAAACTAGAGAATTGAAATTTTGTGTCTTCATCAGAACAATAAAATGCAGCTTTCTAACATACAGACATTTTGGATATTTAAAATTCGATTTTTTTCTATTTCATTTTGCAACTGAGTTGTTTTACTTATAGATATGTTACGTAACGAAATCTCTTTGATGTGAATTTCATGTGTCTATGCTGCACCACTATGTGCTCCACTGAGAAGTTATTAGGGAAAAACTTAATTATCCTTAATTTATAGACATGAGTTGGTTGTTTCCAGATTATCTAGCGCCGTCAACAACACGAGGGCTATAATGCGCCAAAACATTCGTCATTTGACAAGCCAACATACATTTACAAACACCCATGCCTCACCCATTCAAACCCGCAACCTCGCGGCCTAGAAGCTAGTATGCTAACCACTATACCGTTTGGTCGGCTTATGAACTTGAGTGTATTTAAACTTGGTATTCCTTGTCTATTCAAAATAAAATATTAAAAAATATTATAGTGTAGCCATTGAATTTTTTAATAGATAGATTGAAAAATGACAAAATAGTTTCTATAAAAAGATAATTATTTCTAAAACAGATATACCTTCAATGATACTTACGATAATAGGGAAATGGTTAATTTTAATTATTACTAGAATTAAATAATCCATAAAAAGAGAGTTTTTTAAAAATCCTTTCATATGCGTTGTCAATTTTTATACTCATTAACACAGCACCGATATCAAAAACATTTATACCAGAAAATGTGCGGTAAACTAAGTTTCAAAATTTATTTATTAAAAATGATGGTGAATTTATGCACTGACATCCAAATATCATTCATTTATTCTGATTAAGGTAATTTTATTATTTGTTTAGTAAAAATATTTTGGCAACAGAAAAAACTTTCAACAATAATCGGTTCAATGATATTTTAACGCGATTTTATTAGTATTCCGTAAAAGAGACCTTTTAGTGACAGAAACGACCCCCAAAAAAGATAGAATGCATAGTCATCGACATCGAACCGATCTGCCAAGTTTCAGCCCGATTGGATGACGGCAAAGGGGTTAATTAGGCCTCCGCAAATTCCGCCCCCCATTAACAAAAGCGAAGTTAATATAAAGGATATAAAAAATAGGATATGATCGTTTTCATTGTACAATTTTTGAATGTGTGAGTATTAGCGTCTTGTTTAAGTTGTTTTCAGGTAATCTGGCGCCGTCAGCAACACGAGGGCTATAATGCACCGAAACATTCGTCATTAGACAAGCCAACATACATTTACAAACACCCATGCCTAACACGGGACTCGGAACCCGCAACCTCGCGGTTTAGAAGCTAGCACGCTAACCACTATACCGTTTGGTCGGCCGTCTTGTTTAAGCATTGGAAATGAATGAGTGGATGGTTAATGCTATCAGACTGCGATACGCATCATGGCCCACCTGATGGCTGTGTGGTTAGCGCTCTGGTCTCGCATGATAAATGAGCCGGGTTCGAATCTCGGGTTAGGCATGGAGATTCGTTGTGGTATCCACGTTAAACTGTAGGTCCCGGCCTGATTATCCGTCAATGTGTATAAAAATAGATCGTTGAGCGTACAAACCAAACAACCAACCTAACGACTCAGGGGGAGTCCACTATGCTTCTCAGAATTTTGTTTTGGAAAACTTACTTTTTAATTTCAATTACCCATATCTTAAGGCAATGAACGTATAGCATTTGGTAAAAAAAAAATCCATTCTTTTGCATTCCACCTTGTTTCGAATACCCTGATTACAAAAAGGGGTCTAGAGATACGTCTGTGTGTCTGTATGACTGTGCGTTTGTGTGTACGTGGTCAGAATAACCCCGAACAAATTGACCTACGATGTTCAAACTTTGTGTGGGGTTGCTGATGGCCATGTGATCTACCATTAAGGTTTTCGTTAAAATTGCGCATGTACATAAGGTTGAAATCATAAAAAATCATGAAAAAATCAGCATAAAAAGTTGAAAAATGAGTGCCTTTGATACCGAGCTCTCTGCCCTTGAGCATCACCCTTCAACGATTGATTTTCTTTTGTTTCATGCCCAAGAAAGGACAATGTAATGTCTATTGAACAACATCGCCAATTTCGCCATCTTGGAGATTTTTTTTTAGATCACGCAAAAATTATTACCAAAAATATCGCCAAACTGGCCATTCTTATCTAAATGAGTAAAAAGATGAAAACGTCAAATAACACCATACATTTGAATGCAATGACCAATATTATAGTGTGATTAAAAGTTGTGCGATGTTCCACACCCCTAATTCTGTATAGCCGCTCACCACCATTGTCAGGCATACATACACATGATAATTGGCCTAATCATAGAAATATATATATATATAAATTTATTTTTAATTGAAGTCTTAGTGCACTTTTTCAATAAAGAGTAAATAGCAATAACTGCACCCCTGGCTGTTTGAATATTTTTTATGTGTGTTTTGAAATTCAATTGGGTATAATGACATATCCCCAGGTGTTTTGTAACTAGCTAGTTTGTAATTGGTTGATTGAAGATCTCCAGGTTGTTATTGACAAATGTTCAGATGTTGTATTTCTGAAACAGGACTGAGGTACTTTCTGTTGGGTTCATTATTACTCTCCAGGATTCACACCACTCTTCAGTTGAGTAGAGTTAAAGTTGTAAATTTCAGAAAGCAAAATCTCTTCGTCTTAAGTTTGATTCAGTCTTGATATAAAGGTAGATAGTACCTCTTATGACCAAAAAAAAAAACTAAGTGCGTTTAATAAAAAAACTTCCAACAATGAGATTTCAAGAATTTTTTTTTTCCCAATGTAATTACATTGTATGTTGGTCAGGAGAATTTGAGCGTGCTTGTACAAAAAGATGAATTATGCATGATTATTAAGCTTGTAATTAAATATGTATCGAGCCGTCTTTGGTTTAAAAATCAATGAACAAACTTCAATCTACAATTCATTGTATTGTCATTTTTTAGTTCCATTAAGCCTCCAACACCCAAAATAATTATAGAATAAAGCTCAGCTCAAATTAGTTCAGTAGATCTCAAGTTAAGAGCATTCTCTCATTTATCACCCTTTGGTCTGCCACCAAAAACTGCATCTATTTTTTTTTTTTACTCCTTCCCATAGATTTCTATTCACTAAAACAGGAAAAAAATTTCACCATGTCAGGCTTTCTTAAAAAACGTGTGTTTGGAGTTTGTGGTATCCACGTTAATGGTTTGTGGCATCCACGTTATTTTTTGTAGAAATATTTCATATTAGTTTTGTAGTAGAGCTCAATGACTTGGTTTTAGAGAAGTAGGCCTTTCGAGAGATCCTGCTGAATTGCTGGGGTCAAGACTAAAAAACAAAAACCTGGTGTTACTCGAAACATCATTTCGAGAGACGCTGCCAACAAATATGGGACATCAATATGTTAGCTGACTATAGTTTGATGCTCAATCGGGACCCAAAAAATTAAAAGCGGAAGAAAGCGAAGAAGTATTAAAGAAAAGAAGAAAAGGTTTGATAGGCATAAAGAATTATAAGAAATATTATTTAGTTCAATGTAACAAAACGGTGTTTTTATTATTATCATGCTTTTTTCATGCAAACACCCTGTACTTTGCAGAAAAACTGTACGTGATGGAGGGAAATGGAGATCATTTTTGGATTCAGTGACTGGATGATATAATATTTACCAAAAAACATCCCATGCAGTCGAAAAAATACCTGTTATCCAACCGTGCAGACCTGTATTAACCATGTTAACTATAGAAAACAACGAATCAAATATGTTCAGTAACTCATAAGTAAAACGTGCAGGACGTCCAGAGGGGACATATTTTGATGTTCCTTGATATTTACCTGACAATTTCTGTTTAATCGAACTATTGCAATACTACATAAATAAACAATAAAACAATATTTAAGGAAATATATCGCACAAAAATTGAATTTGTTAATTAATTTTCTAAAAATATTAAAGCTGATTAAGCACAAAATAAAATCTCAAAATAAGTGATTTTTCAAAATTCAGTCGAAATAGAAAAGAAAAATTAGTTAAATGAGCTATAAGGAAAAAAGTAGAACTGGAATAAGATGATCAGGAAGATGTTATTTCCTGCTGTTGAGGAATTTATTTTTATTAATGTTTAGCTTTTGAATAAAACAATATTCAATTCCCCGATATATTTAAATTTTTTCAAGAATTTCTGAGTACCTCTAGAATAGCTGAATTCCGATTTTTTCGCAGGAAAAACAACATCATGAGGATCAGTTCCCAAAACACCCACCAGATGACAGCACTACAATCTTGATAATTAATTTTTAGTCTTATTTTGACTAGGTTTTTTTCCCCCCATTAGTTATCGAGTTGCCTGGTAAAGTTTTCAGACTCCATTTCAGATATCTAATGGGAAAAAAATCCGGTTCAAGTAGGTTCAATAGATCTCAAGTTATGAGCATACCCCGTTAGTGGTTGGATGGTAAGGGGGATATGTGGAAGTTTCTCAAAATTCTTCATCGTAATGAAACTACACAAGGGCTACTACACGAAATATTGTTGCAATAAGATTCTGAATTTAAAGGGGGAACCCCCAAAAATGTGCCTTTCAAATGGGGAAAAACCTGAAAACTTTACAAGGCAACTCGATAGCTAACTTGTCTTCTCAATTTAGCTTTTACGCTACATTTATGTAGTGAGAAGTTAATACAAAGGCCATACGAACGCATGTGGTCAGTTTTTCCAGAAAAAAGTACAAGGTGTGCTACGTCAAACAGAAGATCTCGTTGAGACCCCATACCAAATTTCAAAAGGAAGTAACAGAAGTCAATTTGCAGTTTGTTAAGCTTTCACAATAAATATTACAGACATATGCCATATATGTGTTTGGAGGTCTAGACAAGATTAGTAGGTTTACAAAAAATTCAACCGGTAAAAAATTGCGAAAAATATCGGGGCTTATAATTTTATCCCATTCAATGTAACAGCCAGTAACTTCTTACAATTCCAAACTGTCCATATAACTAATAATGGGATTCAACTTAAATTCGACACCAAAGTATTATTTTTATCTTACTATAAATTATAACTTCCTATACAGTCAACAACAAGGTACATATTAAAATTGCTTGCCCACAAAGTTTTCAAAAATATTTGCTGCAAGGCAACAGATTCAAATTACAGCATTAGTAAGCTCACTAGCAAACTTCAAAGTATCCTACAATATGTTAATGCTCTACAAAGAATTCAGTAAAAGCAGTTGTTTTATGAAAAAATTTAATTTAAGCGTGTTATAATTAAAGTCCTTTTATTATCTAGGTTCTTATATTCCAAAAAGTTGATTAACCAATATGAAAATAATTTAGTCGGAAATTAGACAATTTTTTTTAACGATTGTAGAACAGTAGTTCTAAATTTTGACAAATAATATTAAAATTAGAGTCTGTATGTAGCTGTATAAAAAGTAACTTCGAATGAACGGAGCACTCCGAAATTTTAATCGTAAGTGTTTGGATCTCTAATTTTGATTATCACAGACAGAATGTTAAATTTAATTAATTTTGTTAGGTTTTTCGCAGTAAAAACAACATTCATGACGATCAGTTTCCTAATTCTCACCGCCGACCAAACGGTATAGTGGTTAGCCTGCTGGCTTCTAGACCGCGAGGTTGCGGGTTCGAGTCCCGTGTTAGGCATGGGTGTTTGTAAATGTATGTTGGCTTGTCTAATGACGAAAGTTTCGGCGCATTATAGCCCTCGTGTTGCTGACGGCGCCAGATAATCTGAATACAACCAACCAACCAACCTAATTCTCACCAGATGACAGCACGACAATCTTGATTATTAATTTTTAGTTTTATCTTGGCTGTATTATTTATTATTATTTTTTTCATTACATTTGTGCTTAGAAAAGTTCATTTTGTGAGTGTGATTTTTTTTTTTTTTTTTTTTTTTTTTTTAATTCTTATCTTGATTTTTTTTTTATGGATTTCAGTTTTGCGAGTTCCTTTCTCAGAAAGGGAATTTTCGCATGTGGAGGAGATTTGTTTCAACGGGGAAAGGTTAAAAAAATGTCTTTCTAAATTGACAGGGGGTAAGGTGGAGGGGGAATTGCACGATTATATATGTATTGCTTTTCTCATGAGGAGATGATTTATATTAACATTTGGGGGGAGAGGTTTACAGGTTCTTCGGGGGAAGGGGGGGGGGGATGGAGGTTATAGTGCTTTTAGCTAGCGAGCAAAAGTGATTCTAGTTGTATTAAAATCAACGATCTATACGTAAAAGGTATCCGCAAGGCGGAGTCACGCAGCTCGTAAACATAGTAAAATTTTAACTGGAGATCAAATAGCTTAATTGAATTTTTAATCTTGATCAAGACTGTTTTAAAAGTTAATAAATTTCTTTATAAGGCTAAGGCATCGCTGTTTCACGTAGAAACTCAGCTTGGAAACAAACAACAAAATATACACAAGTTGTTGCAACGTACGCGTGGTCAGACGCCGCTTATTTACACGCTGGCGGGGGGCTTCATCTGTCGCATTCTCAAGATCGCTCGCTGGTGAATATAACCAGACCTATTTCTCAAGCTGGTTTTCAAGCTCAGTGGGGGCATCCTCTGTTAACAGCGACTTGTCATCGATATCAGTCACATCGAAAGCAACATCAACTGCTGATAAACATAAAGAAGATGTGGACCTAGTATTGTCCTTTTTCCATCTTTAAATTTAATTAATAATTGTAATTTTATGAAAAATAAACTGCATTGTAAAAATGTTATTTTGTAAAAAATTAGTAATAATCTTAAAGTTACAACTAGCTTTTCTTCTTAACTTATAGAGTCTCGCATTACAGTATCACTTTTTCTAATTGCATCTTCAAACTCAGACAATGTATTTCAAATGAAGATATCGACATTTTATAATACTCAAAACACTTGTCTGGGTATACTTTCAGCTTAGGGTTCTTTCAGACGGTGCGGACGTGGGCCTGTAACGAATACCTTTTTACAAGAGCACTAGTTGCGGGCGTTTCGCCCGCATCTTGTAACAGTATGTTTTTTTGTTTTTTTCACTCTGTGAAAGTAGTACGTGGATAAGCGTTGATTAAAAGTATTTAGTTGTTTTTTAAGTTTTACTTTATAATATAAGAGTAAAATTTGAGTATGACAAAAGGAGGTTACGAAACGATTCCTATATCTCCTTTATCTTAGAATGAAACGGTGAGATAAGCGCATGTGGATTCATCCAATTAATGTACAAGATTTTCAAATGGTATTTTTAAGAGTCTTTTTACACAAATTTATTTTAGTGATTAAGTTGTAGCTTTCACTTATCGATGAGCTTCTCTTCCCGTTTCCAAAATACCAAAAAATGGGTGCAGACCACAGGAAGAGTTAAGGCCTTTTCGCTATAAGCCGACGATATGCTTTAAAAAAAAGTTTTAATATTAGTTATTAGTTTCTTTACCTTTTAAATGACTCGTAATTTTTTTTAATAGAAAACTGATATGTTTGCATAAAAATTATTCATTTGATTGTATTTAATTGATTAATTAAAATTTAATTATTTAATTAGGGTCTAATTACACTAGTCATAACTCAATTTGTAATTTATTTGTAAATCTAAATTTAATTGCAAGTGATATTCAATGATTTGGTAAAGGGAAATTTCTAGAATTATAAATATAACTTAAATATTTATTTTTAATTTAATTTTGTTTTGATAGTATTTAAAATAAACGACTTTTTGAAAAAACGCCGATTCAAAATTAAGTTAAAATCCAATTCTTTCATGAATGAGTTAGACCCTAGTAGGTTTTCTGTTCTGCATTAAACACTTTAAATCACCAAAAAAATCATTAGGCGATTCAAACTGAAGTTATCCCTGGAAATTGGGGAGATATACCGTCCGCACCCGCGTCGTATGAATATTGCCATTTAACCTTATATACAAAACTTGTGTGCGTGGAGTCAGAGCCCGCATGAAATTTTGATTGGCCCATGCGGGTCCGCACGAAGATTTAAAAGTTGCAGACCGTTTTCTGCACCGTCTGAAATGGTCCATTTAAAATACATTGCTGAAACTTCTTGCGGGTCCGCGTCCGCTTCGTGTGAAAAAGCTTTTACTATGCAGAAATTTAAATTTTCCCTTTACTGATCTGTCACAACAGGATGTACCCAGCACTTTCTTTCGACGTCGTCAGCGAACAATAAAGCACATAACGTGTTAGCAGCATTTTTATTTATTGAAAATTGATTCATGTTTCACTGGAGAGCATTAACGACTGAGCTCGCTTTAAATACCACGCAAGTGTGGCGGGCTTGTGTAGATTTTCAGACTGCGTTTACACGGGCGGCATGAAAAAACGCTTGTGTGGATGTAGACTTGGACCCCACAGCTGCAGTTTCGAATACATATTCATGAGAGTTCGGTGTACAAAAACATCAGAATTTGGTATCCTCATATGTTTTCAATGACGTAAAAAACGAATAATTCAAAGAAAAAGTAGAGAAAATTAAACACCATTTGCCTTCGTAATTTCTTCCAAGTCCTGTGATTTTTGTTAGATTCGAAAATAGAATGATAAAATGTATTGGTCATCAAAATTAAAGGATAATGAGAAAAAATATGCTCACAAAGTTAATGTCGCAGCCAATGCTGCAATTATTTATGTTAATTATATACAATCGAACACAGAATTGCACTTCCGCGCTTACGTTAACGCAGGACATAAGTAAATTCGGTGATTGACAATGTGGTGCGCTATGGACGCACGTTGGAACTCCGGTCTGTAATGTTATTTGAAGTGAATGTGGTTTCTGAGAGTGATCAGAATTCCATAGTTGTGGCTCAAAGGCATCATTTAAGTGAAGGTCAAAAGTGGCGATTAATTGGTAGAATCGAGGGAGGTTAAACGCAAATGGAGGTCGCCCAAGATTTGAATATCCCTCAAAGTATCATATTAAGAATTTGGAGCTTCTTTTTAAGCTCTGAATCAGTTGATAGACAGCCTGGTCAAGGGTGATCAAGTGCAAAAACTGCATCCGAAGACCGTTTTCTGTCGTTGTTGGCTCAAGAAACCGTGAAGCGACTAAAAAAAGATTTGGTTTTAGACCTTCAGGCTGCCACAGGAACTCGAATTAGCCATTCTAATGCTGCACGAAGGCTTAAAGAGGTTGGGTTGAATGCATTAAAACCAATGATTTGTGTCCCCCTCATTCCAGATTTCAAAGGGGCCCGTTTAAACTGGTTCCGTCGCGTCGTCATGTTCAATGTAGCCAAGAAGATTAGGCCCGAGAATTGTTTACTAAGAATCCAGATAGAGTCTGAACACTGCTTCGAGATGTGTTTTGATCTGAAGAGAGGTAGGAATACGCAATTTGTCTTCCCTTGTCGGTGAAATTTCCCGTTTCCGCGGTTTCGATTAAATATTTTGGGAAGGAATCATGACAAATAGCCGTACTAGGCAGCATATATTTCAAGGACACTATCATATAACAACTATAGTGTTATATTATCATAGCCTTGTTTTAATAACTTAACAATTCCTCGCTACCATAGTACTTATTGATTCATGAAGGAATTAAAAAAGGACACCAATAACTTATTTTCGTATAGTGTTTTATTAAATAATAATTTAAATAACAAGTAGTTATACTAAATTTTAACTTTGACATGCAGGAGGGTGCATATTTCCACTGCTTCAGGCCTCAGCGAAAGAAAATACGACAAATGAATTCATTTCTTTTATTTACAAGTTTAAAAAAGCAACCGAAATTCAGTAAATAATCCAAAACACACTTTTTCAAAGTGAATAAATGCCTGGATTCATTTTCAAAAGTATCGTATCAGCGATTCCTTCAGCACAGCAAATGCACTTGCAGACAGCTTTGCCAGACGTAATATTTTTAATACCACGCTATTATTTTTACCGCATCAATATTCGCATTGATATAGTCAATATAGTGCATTTCTTAGTACTTTTTGAAGTGCAGGAAATATTAATTTTTAAAATACTATTGATATTTCAACAAGAAAATATATTAATAAAAATGCTTTGTCCAAAATGCATTGCAAAAAAATTGCCTACCAAACAATTTTAAATCAGAGGTTTGGTAACACTGCTTGCCGTGTTTCTCTACCCACTAAACTGCGCATAAGGGGTCTGGCAAAAGTCGAAGCTCCGCCCCTTCAACTCGCCCCGTTTTAGCCTACCCGTGAAATCCAGGCTTTAGAAAGAAATTCACGGACAAAACATCTAGACAAAAGGGTAGTTTACAAGAAACTTACTATAAATGCAAAATGTGTCTTTGGCAGATCCAGCGAGAGGCGGAGGGTTGGTTGTATTCAGATTATCTGGCGCCGTCAGCAACACGAGGGCTATAATGCGCCGAAACATTTCGTCATTTAACAAACCAACATACATTTACAAACACCCATGCCTACACGGGACTCGAACCCGCAACCTCGCGGTCTAGAAGCCAGCACGCTAACCACTATACCGTCTGGTCGGCGAGAGGCGGAGGGATTAAATAAGAGAAAAATAAAGGCGATGATGAATATTTTATGTGCTGTTTGTCATGAATATAAAAAATGGAAGTATAACGCTGTGCGAGTCCAAAACTAACTCAGATATTCAATTTATATCATTTAATTATAATACTGATATTTTATTTAATTTATACAAGCTTATGAACTTGTGAAAGATTGGAATTAAAAATAAAACCAAAATGTACTATATTTCTTTTAACGCCACAATTTAACACGCACTTCAGTCAGGCTTTGGATGAAGTCAATCAAAATTTGATGAGTCCGTACTAAACATCTTTCATACAAATATTCTTTTATACACATAGCGTCGCTTAGCGAGACTTCTTACCTCTCTGTAATATATTCTATATAATCAAGTTAAGTTATCCCATGGTATATTAACATAACTTACTAACCGCCGTCGACCAAACGGTATAGTGGTTAGCGTGCTAGTCTCTAGACCACGAGGTTGCGGGTTCGAGTCCCGTGTTGGGCATGGGTGTTTGTAAATGTATGTTGGTTTGTCTAATGACGAATGTTTCGGCGCATTATAGCCCTCGTGTTGCTGACGGCGCCAGATAATCTGAATACAACCAACCAATACAACTAACCGCCCCCTCCGTTATAAAACTCTGGATCAGCCCTTGGTCTACAATATACCACACGTAAATGCTGGTCGAGTGACAGCAGAATGTCATTTGGTCAGACGAAAGTTCTTTCACATACTGCTCCAGAAAACAGGATGCATTTATGTTTCGAAGATACAAATAGAAGCATATAACCCTGACTGTTGTTTTCTAATTCAAAGCATCAAGGCCGAATTTTTCTAGTTAGGACATTCAGGGTGCTTTGTAAGGCCTTTAGTCCAGGTTTTGAAATGGCTGCACGAGTGTAATTCAAATTTTATTCAAGCACATGTATTCATTTTATTCATGCAGACGTATTCATTTTATTCATGCACATGTATTCATTTTTAACTTGAGTGTACACAGTGAACCTACCTATTCAAAAATCATACTAGCTTTATTATGATATTTTTTTTTAATTAGTACTTTTTTCGTTATTACAAATGGGTGTTCAGTTATCTTGATAAGTTGTATGCCTTTAGCTTATACGTTTAAATATAATGAAGAACTTGCACAAGTGAGGAAAATGAATATTTTTTGTATTTTCTAGTGTTATTCAACGAATATATTTGAGCAGTGCAATTATTTTTAATCTTTATGCTTTCAATTAATCAAAAATTGAGTTTGAAATCAAAGCAAAGGTCACGTGACCAAAAACGCATAAAAAAAACGTGACGTTCTTAAGCATAGATTCCGTCGTAAATACAAGGAGGAACCTGGTCTAAAACAGGTTTTAGACTGGTTCATCATCTGCGCGTTGACGTCACACGCAAAAGTAGCTTTTTCCCGCTTAAATCGCTAAGTGAAAAACTAAATATTTTTTTAACTATCCATCCGAGCTCAAATTTTTGAAAGAATGGTATTGTTTTCCGTGATTTTTTTCTCTACTTTTATTTAAAAATAAAACCAAAAAATTAAAAGTTCCTTATTAATGCACTTACTTTATCCATTTTTAATGAAGTTTACTTTTGATTCTGTTCGTTACCGTTTGCACCTAAGTCACAAAAGCTATGGGTACACTTGTACAGTACCCAAAAAAAAAAAAAAAAAACAGAACGATGGCTATATCTTTTGTTCTAATTGTTGAAATAACAAACAAAAGGTACCATTGTAAATCGTGGAAGGTTTTTAATAATTGTATGTAGTTTTTTTTATCATGAGGGGTCATCTACATATTAAAACAGAACCAAACTTTAAAAAGTTCAATAGCAACCTCATAATATTATTCCATATTTGGATTCAGCATTAAAAAAGAATGCGAAATACAAAAATTCGTAATTTTCTAATGAATGGTTTGTAATTTAAATGATAAAAAGAAAATGATAAATTAATGTTAAAAAAAAAGTTGCTTTTTTGGCCATAAATACTTAAATAATTAATATATTTCAGTATATTAAATATATTTCAGTAATTTTTTTTTCAAAAGGTAGTTTGTAAATGGCCAAACATAAATAGCAATCAGCTTTTGAATCAATTTCTTTTTTAATAATTAATTATTAATTAATAAAGCAATTAAAAAAAAATTGAATAGAAACATATATTTTTTTTTGCTTTCATTAGATTTACCATAGTCTAAAACCCCCCCATAATTTTTTTCTTTCCATTTTGACTATTAGTTCTCGATTTTTTAGAGAAAATGTAAAAAACGCTCACTTTAAGGGACCGTATTGTAGACGACTTTTGAAAACTATCAAAGATTAATTCAAGATAAACTAGAGGTGTGGAAAATCGCATAACGTTCAATTATCGTATAACCAATAGTTTAAAAACTAAGAAACACGCTTTAATAGGAAAGTGAACTAAAAAGTAGAAGATAATTTTAAATAAGTTTGAAATAAGAATAGAGTGATTAACAAGAAATATTTATTTTATCGTAAAAAAGCGTGGGGTGCTTGATGTCAATTTTTGTAAATATTTAATGACAGATATTGGTAAAAGTAGAGCCATTATGAAAATATCTTAAAAAGCACCCCACGCTTTTTTACGATAAAATAAATATTTCTTGTTAATCACTCTATTCTTATTTCAAACTTATTTAAAATTATCTTCAACTTTTTAGTTCACTTTTCTATTAAAGCGTGTTTCTTAGTTTTTTAATCTATTGATTATTTTCTACTTTTTAGTTTGATTTTCTATTAAAGCGTGTTTTTTAGTTTTTTAAATTATTAATTATTTTTTCTGTAAACTATAATTTTTTTTTTAAAATTTGCTTTCTTAAATTCCATTTATTTAAAACAACATTTTTTGAGCAATTTCAATAAGTTATCCTTTAAAAATTTTACTGAATCATGTGACTTTTTCATTTTATAAATAATTTCAACGATCTAGTTACATTTGTGTTTATAGTGAAATATTTCTGTAAAATATTCATGCTTTGCTAAATACTGTTTACTAATGCCTACATTTAATATTTATTAATTTTCTAATTATCAGTAGTATTCGTTATATTTCTGCAATTACAGTTTTCGATATTTTATTTATTTCGTGTGAAGAATGCACATCTTTAATGTTGTAAATAAATTATGTTACTTTTGCATTTACTTGCTATTTTTGTATTAATCTTAAACCCCCATGACACTATAAATCCAAGTACTTTCTATGCAATTTTAGACTAATACTTGTATTTTTTAATTTTCGTGAAACGCGCCACATTAACCGTTCGATTTCTCCCGCTGTGAAGAACCTTAAAAATACCTTTCGTTTTATGGAAATTCTCCCTGAAGATCGGTCAAAAAATCGTCGAAATATTTTCGCTCATAAGTGACGTGTTTTTCAACATAATGCAACGAAATTTGTTATTTAGGGTAAATGATGTATTCTGAATCGAATGAAATGATAAAAAATAAGGGTTCGTATTGAAATTTTCGAAGATAGCGTTACTTTTACTTAGTATACGGTCCCTCAAGAAAAAAAAATTGCATCAGATATATAGAAAATCGCAAGCAAAACATTTTGGTGCAAACCGTAAGATTCTACGATAATTAGAACCGAAGATATAGCCATCGTTCTGTTTTTTTTTGGGGGGGGGGTACTGTACACCTAATTTAAGAAGTTAATTTTGACCCCTGTTTTAGTCCTGCAAAAGAGAATAATTAAGAAGGATATTTAATACTTTTATCGCATCATGTTTACTTTCCATGTGAACATTATTTCTTGCAAGAGATGGTGTTTCTCGTTTTATCAGATCATGTCTACTTTCCATGTGAGCATTGTTTCTTGCAAGAGATGGTATTTCCCAAGATATGTACTAAGCAACTTGCCATAGAACTGACTTGCTGAATCGTGGTTTAATGAACATAAAGTCAGACATCTCCTGGATGAATAAACTCTTACCTTAAACATTATCGAATTTCAGGCCAGATTTAGAGAGAAAAAAACAAGTCCAGAATCTAATTTACAACCATCCCTGTATGAATTGCCACAATTTCCCAGTGAAGTTTGATATAATATTCCCATAAATATTAACTATTCCCCGCTGGTACAGACGCAAAAAAAAAAATCCGAACGATGGCTATATCTTCGGTTCTGGTTCTAACTATTGTAGAACTTTGGGGGTTTGCACCAAAATGTTTTGTTTACGATTTTCTATGTATGGTGCACATATTTTTTCTTAGGGGGCTGTATACTAAGTAAATTTAACTCTATCTTAATAAATTGGGGGTCGTATTAAAAATTTTAATGTTTTCATTCGATTTAGAATACTTCGTTTATCCTAGATACCAAATTTCAGTTCATTATATTGAGAAACACGTCACTTACGAGAGAAATTTGTTCTGGCGGATCTTGAGGGCAAATTTCTTTAAAGTGGGGAAGACGCGAACGTTTTGCGTGCTTCAAGACGTAATCTATTACACGATCCCGTAAAGCGAGCTTTTTTTACATTTTTGCTAAAATATTGAATACCATAAGTTAAAATGGAATTTAAAAAATTGTGGAGGGGTTTTCCACCATCATAATTCTAAAAAAATACATGTTTCTAATTAAAAAAATTTAAAACTTGTTTTAATTAATAATTGTTAGAAAACAAACAATTTAAAACAAAAGTTGTGTGTTATTTATGTTTGGCCTTAAATAAAGTATCGTTTGACACAAAAATTGCTAAAATATATTAACTATTTAAGAGTTTATGGCTAAAAAAACAAATTTTCTTTCTAACATTAATTTGCCATTTTTTTTTTACATAATTTAAATTACTAACCACTCATTGGAAAATTATGAAATTTGGTATTAAGAAGTTTTTTTGGATTCTAAATCTAAATATGGTATAATATTATGGGGTTGCTATTGAACTTTTTAAAGTTTGATTTAGTTTTAATATGATAATGATCCCCACGATAAAAGAAAAATTATATACAATTAATAAAGACCTTCCACGATTTACAACGGTACCTGACTTTTGTTATTTCGACAATTAGAATACAAGATATAGCCATCGTTCGGATTTTTTTTTTAGTACTGTACAATACTATTTCTAGGCGAATAGTACGGGAGGCAGCGGCACTTTAGGGTCAGTCATTTCACACCGGCTGAATTGTGAAAAACTAGTAAGCTAACTTATAGGTAAAGTCGAAAATTGAATTCCGCTGGCACGACCGTGGTGGGTGTCCAATATTTCTGGTCGGTGTTCAGCTTTATAAAATCAAATTTTGGAAAAACCCTATCAATGTTATTGTATTCAATAATTGGTAAATCTCGACAGCTTGTTAGACGTTTTCTTAATGGACAGTAAAAGAAGTACGTTAATAAATTGGAGCATCGAGAATAATCATAACTTTCCTAAGAGACAATTCGTTTAAATGAAATAAACAACTGCTTGTACTGGTTATTTTAAAGTATTTACGAAGAATGAAATTGATCAATTAGAGACTTCAGTATTTCATTCATCACGATCATAACCAAGAATCCATTCTTGAATAGTTTTCTTATCAATGCAGCTTTATTTCAAAAGTTGTAATGATGACACTACGTTTCACCCAGAGCCACTGTTTGCAGTTGAGTGTCCAAAATATGTTGAATATAGTTCTTATACAAAACATACATGTTCTTCTCGTTTATTTATGCGACCACATTTACAACTTACAATTTTGATACTTATTGCTTCATCCTTTCGATTATATAAATAGAGAAAAATGAAAATAGGAGTTAAAAATAGTTGAACTAATACCTTAATGATATTTTACCCACTCACGAAAAACTTTCGATTTATCTATTACCATTGCCTGGTTTTCTAGTATTTACAACATTTAAATCCCACGAAAGAGCACTTGCTAATAGAGCTTCTACTCTAATAAAGATTGGCACGGTCACAATCTCTAGAAAAAGAGAATAGATTTTCTGGCAGTTCTATTTGACTGAAATAACTCAACTTTATAATAATTCTCATGGTAGAAACATTTTACTATCATATACACTTTCATCATTCGAACCCTGTGACATTGAATCATTTTCGATGACGTTACCTTCATGTCTCAAACCTAAAGTCTTTGTTGGTTGGAGACTCCAACCAACGTGGAGTCGTGCAGAAATGATATGAATTAATACTTGAGTTTAGTAAACGCCATTTCATAAAATGATATTCCCGATATTTCAAAATGTTGTACTACTATACCTAGACAATGAATAAAATAATTGAAACTAACCAAAAGAATGGGTTGAAAATTGAAAAATATCCGTATTTTGTAAAAAAGTAAAGTTTTTTCATGTCGATTCAGGGATACCTAATTATTAAATGGCAGATATAATTTTTTTATTACTGTTAATTAGTATTATAAACTCGACATTTTTATTCTTGAAAATAAAAATTTGCTTTATATTTAAGTTTAAAAAAAAAATTAAAAATCTTTGTTTTTGTCAAAAAACATCAAACTTCAGGTCCATTCCGGGAGACCTAAATATTTTTCGATTGAACTAAAAAAAAATTTCGTAAACATGTGAGCATAGTGGCAACTTTTTATCAACTTGAAATTTTGAATTTCCAAAAAAAGTTTTTTTCGATACGCCCTAGTGTAGGCGGAGAGGGGGTCAGAACATGTAAAAAACAGTTGAAAAATAAAGTGATTTTACACCGGCTGAAACTTGGTTCTACCTTATGTTAGGACTATTTTCTGATGTTTTGAAGTATTCCGCTGGTAGATATTGATATTGATGAAGAAAGTGCACTAGATGACGATGATCCGGATGTTGACGATGATTTTTACATTTCAGATGATGAGAACATTTAATTTTTCTCTAAGTTATTAACATTCATACGTGTCATTATAAACCAGATTTTCCGCTTTGTAGATATAACGAAATAACAAATTTCGTAAAATTTTGAATATTTGACCAATAAAATCAATTTCATACCACACACTTTCCGATTGTTATAGTATGAGATGCAAGATTTAAAAATATCCCATTATACGTGCTCAGTAGGGTGGAAAGGGAAGATACCGTGCGAGCTGAAATGGTTCAATTATAATTTAGCGTGCAACAACTTCATAAACTCTGCTAAAGGTCTTCCCACTCCTCTCAGTCAGCTGAACATTATTTTCTTGATTAATACTTAATAACTTTAGTTAATACTTATTGCGTAAAATTTTCAGCCGGTGAAAAATAATTTTAAAAACGCGTTTTTTTTCTTCAAATACATAAACAAGAAGCTGAACTATAACCCACCCTCGGAATACCAGTGGACTACCTCAAAACATCAGAAAATTGTCCCAATAAAAAATAGAAACAAGTTTCAGCCGATGTAAAATCACTTTATTTTTTTAACTTTTTTTACATGTTCTGACCTCCTCTCCGCCTACACCCACAGCGGTCGTGTCAGCGGAATTGGATTTTTGACATTACCTATAAGTTAGCATACTATTTTTACACAATTCAGCCAGTGTAAAATGACTGACCCAAAAGTGTCGCTGCCTCTCGTACTAGAATTCAAGCAGGTTGATGTGTCAAAAGCATTCCTATTCCATGTTAACAAAGGACTTCATGTTATTCCCTTGTATTCATGTAATTGCTATCAACTTAGGACAATTGAGAGAACAAAAATTTGAAAACAAATTGTGCACTTGAAAATATTTTGTATCCATTAGATAAATGCTTCAATCAACATAATTTGAGCTTATTTTTAGTTTATCAAAAGCATACAAGTGTGGCAAAGTGTGTTATTTAATAAGTTAAGAAAAATTTAGTGTTTCTAAAAAAAATTATTTTATAACTTTAAACATAACAAAAAGAAAAGGTTCCTTTACAAAATAAAATTGTATTTATTAAACTATAAAATCAAAACAACTATTTACAAGAAAATACTAACTTAACAAATTATGAGGGCTATTTCTTTCAAACTCTGTTAATATATGTAAAACAATAATAAACCAATTTTAAGCATTTATTACACAGAAATATAGAGCCATCTTTTTAATTTATATTAAGGTACTAATATGGCTGCCATTGATGCTAAAGTTATTCTCTTCCAATGAACCTACCTGCAAACTGGTTTTGCAAAGTTTGTTTACAAAACAAAGCATAGCAGCCAATGAGCTTTTAGTTAAAACCTTTAACTTAAACTTCATTATTTTGCTTGGTGACTCACTGCAATCTTATATGGAAGCAGCATGTCTTTAAGAGAGATTGTCAGCCTGTCCCTCTTCTGTAGACCTAATGTATCATATTTTGAGCCACAATATCAGCAAAAGTATTATTTTTTATTGCATAAAGTTATTTTATCTTATAAAAATTAACAAAAAACTCCTTTTATTTTAACTTAAAAGTTCTTTAATGAGTTTTTATTAATAGCGTTATACCTAAATATATAAAAAAACATTTCACATATTTTAAAGCAGCGTTAGCCACTACGTGCTCAGCAACAGATTTTTTTGCAGCCCGCCGGTACCACAGAAGATTAAAAAAATTCACGGTATGGATTTTTTTTCTTTAAATAATTGCAATTTATCGGAAATAATATGTGTTAACTATGTAAAACCGAGTTCTCCACAACGTTCCAGCGTAGAAACTATATGAAGAAACTTTCAGCAAGGTGGTTTTCATCAAGAATAAATACAGGTATAAGTTACTGAATCTCATTTGAACAATTTATTACAATTGACTGCAACAAATGAAAAATATTGACTATCATAAAATAAACTGAACGATTTCGACCGCCATCATCTCACAATTGATATCGACTAAAACGAAGTGATCTGAAAATACAGTTTAAATACTTTCATCAAAAGTTGAAACAATAGATTCACTTCTCTCTTAAGACTTTGATTTACTAATAATGAAAATGATTATTTTTTTAATTATTTAAAAAAAAAAGAATCAAATATCAATTGTAACTTTATTAAGATAATTTTTTTTTACAGTTTTCAGAAATGTTATGTATTATTAAATGTATAATAATTAAAGATACATATTTTGGTGTATCCGGCTCGTGAAAAACTCCAACATAAGTCATACGGCTGCCTCTCAATATTATTGGCAAACGCGGTTTTAAAGCAATACTTTAGCAGATAATGTGACCTAAAAACGAAGCATTAAGTATACAAGTTAGGAAGCGAATGATTATCTCAGCTAAAAACTTTCATTCTATTCTTGTACACATGGCTTTTGAAAAAACCTCCAATAAACAAACACTTGTTTAGCAAACTTCAATGAACACAAGACAACCAGAGCATCTGTTAGTATCAGCTGCTGCCAATTTTGATTAAAGAAAAGTTAACTTGTACCATTATTAATGTCTTAACAGGAATCTGTTCAGAAGAAATTTGGGTCACATTACTGAGCCTTCCAAAAATTCCCATATTGGTAAAAAGATCTTTCATAAGATAACATTTCTAAATAAATTTTTTAAAAAATCTTCATAAAAGGATGTATAAATAAAGGGCCCTTTAAATCTAAAATTTTATACATAATTTCCACTTTTTATTGAATTTTATATTTTTATTCAAAAAAGCTTTTTTTTACATAATTTACTTGGTATCCCTTGGGAAGAAAAATTTAGTTAAAAATCTAAATAATTAGTAAAAAATCTATTTTCCAAAAAATACTAAAATTTACAAAAATAGTAGTACCTTATGAAAATTCTTAAGCAAACATCAGCTAAAGCAAAATTATGAGCAATATAAAACAGCAGCATATAAAAAGATTTTTAGGCAAAGTTTCATTTATAGTCATGCATTTCAACTAACCTTAAGAGCAACTGTCAAGTCTTTCACAGCCAAATGCTATATTTTACTGATCACAATATCTGCCAAAAAATTTGCTACAAAAGAGTTATAAAACAGTAAAAAATTTTAAAGAACAAAATTATAAAAAATATTAATTTTACAAAAGTTTTTAGCATTAAGTAATTTTTTAACTATAATAACTAGCATTTTTCCCATTCCAGCAGGCTTTTTTTTTTTCATTACTACTGAAGAGAAAATTTTATGTAACATTTCTCACGAACTTATAATGATCAGGGGTCTATCAATTTTTTACAGGATCCTATTTTTGTGAATAATTTCCAATTTTATATATTTTTGTAAAACTTTCATGCAATAACAAAACCAATTTTAAATTTTCAGTGTTGAGTAGATTCTTAAAAATATTTACAATGATATCCTTTTACTTCTAGATGATTTAAATATATCAATTATAGATGCACATTTTTTAACATGGAATTTTATGAAAGGTCCGTTTCTTGGTTATGGAATTTTGTGAATACGGATCGAAATTTCCTTCTGCATAGACCCCTGATGATAATTTCTCTTCAACTATCTTTGTTCAGCTTACATTTTTTCATGCTTTGAAGTAAAATTTGGACAGATAAGTTAGTGAAAATATAGCATTGATAGTGAAAGGCAGAAGAAAACATGGGATCATTCTTAACAGAGGTTGAATAAAAATAACCCTTGTATATAACAAGAAAATATGAATTCCGAATAGCATAAAACAATTTAAAAGTATTACGATGCAAATCTGTGCATAAACTTGTTTCTGCAACTCTTGGAGACTATTTCTTTCTTTGAATCTGTAAGTGGTTTAAAAAGAAAATTTCAGCAAAATGAAAACGAATTGCAACAAACAAAAGATAATTGTCCCAAATAACTTTTAAAGGAAATGTAAACAAAATAATAAACTGAAATATTTTAAAAAAAAATAATTATACTGCTTAAACTTAGAAACCTTAAATATATTTTGACAGATAACTAGACATGCTGATTTTTTTTGCTTTACTCGAGATATAAATGTAGACTTTCACAAATTTGGCAGGCAAACTAATTCAAGAAAATTTTTTATAAATGAGAGGGGAAATTTGACACCGAAGAAAAATACAAAATTAAGTCATAAACAAATATCAACAGTCGAAACTAATAATTAAACAAAGTAAAACAAAGTTTTAAGAATTTTCTAATAGTTTGCATTTGATAATATGTAGACTGTTCCATTGCACACCTTCTAGTCACAAAAAAACTAAAATATTCTCAATCCAATATCTCATTCAATGTAACTTTCAGAGAGATATTTCATGACACTCAAAATTTGGAGTTACATCATATTCCAAGAGTTAACACACTACAAAATTACTACACTCATATCCCTTTAATTTTGAACACCAGTTATTTTCTAATAACATTTCTGTGGAGTTCAGAAAGAGACATCTTTATGCAACATAACTATATGTAAGACAGTTGCAAAATGACATAGAAAGTATACAGCCATGCCAACTTTTTTATGGATTTTCTGTACTTTTTACAGAATTTTATGATTTTACGGGTGTTTTATTAACCTGCCTGAAAAAAGATCCACGACTTTCTTTTACATAAACTGTAATTTATCCGAAATAATATGTTTTGACTATGTAGACAGAGTTCAACAATACGTGCCTGAAGAAACTATATGAAGCTTTCAGCAAGAGGGTTTTCATCAAAAATAAAAACAGGAACAACTTAACCGAATCTCATTTATGGCAATTTATTAAAATTGACACAACAAATACTTCGAAAGCTATCGACTATCAAAAAATGATCTGGAAAATTTTGACATCCATCGTTTCACAATTGATAACGACTAAAACGGAGTAATCTGGAAGTAAGGTTTAAATAATTTTATCAAAAGTTATGTCAAGTCGCATTGTCACGTTGAAACAACAGATTCCCTTCCTTTTTAGACTTTGATTTACAAATAATGAAAACTATTATTTTTATAATTATTTGGAGAAAAAAAAGAATCAAATATCAATTGTATTAAGATAAAAAATTATTTCCAGTTTTCAGAAATGTTATATAAAGTTAAATTGATAATAATTAAAGACACATATTTTGGTATATCTGGCCCGCGAAACAGCCTGCCTCTAAAAATTAGTGGCGAATGCTGATCTACTGAAAACATTTTTTCTCAATCTTTTACCAATATTCTTTAAAGTCACCAATACTGCCACTATCCTCGAGATTCACATTATTTTGACGAGCGTTATGCTGATGTATGTATATAGTGTATAGCTATTGTATCTCGTATTAATTCTTCGTAACGCAAGAGTATTGGCCAAGGGGTACACCATAAAAAGTAAAACTACAGAAAATTTATAAAAAAGTTGTCATTTCTAAGTAATAGTGTAAAAGAATGGGGCTTCATTAGTTTGTAGTAGTACAGATACATCCATGTTAAAAATCACAAAGCTTAAAGAGAACCGTAATAGGAGATACTGTCTCCCCTAAAACTTGCACTTTGTACTGCATTCTCATATTTAACATGAAATTCTTTATGAGATCTGGTGACAGAATCGCTTGTCTCACCTTTAAAGCTGTTTTCAAGTAAAGGACAGTTCCAAGTGTGTAAAATCTTGAAGCATCTCACACTATTGACTGATGAAATTAGATGCCATAATGTCAATAAACACAAATTCAAAACCAATATTTAATAATATTTTTTTGGAGCTAGTAATAATAGGAATAAAGTAAATATTTCTTTTTAATTACTTTTGTTAGCATTTGTGTTTATTGACATTTATAGCATAATTGTAAAATTAGAACAGGCACGGCAAGATACTAAAAATATTGCTTTCACTAAAGAGTATCTGGTGGGAAAAAGTTTTGGTTTTGAAATGCAAGATTACTGTATTGAGCTCTCTGTGAGCGCAATATATAAATAACAAGAAATATTTTTCATACCACTGTTACGCCTAGCTCTCGAATAGAGTATTATAAAATATTGGTTTTGTGTTATGGATTGACATTTATGACACATTTTATCACAATTTTGCTTTGGATAAACAATTAAAACATGATTATCAATCTTATATATATGGCAGACCACTCATCTGATATAAAATGCATCAACCCTGTATGAGATGCGCTTTGACAAGATGTATTGAGGCAAGATACAATGCACTACGAACTGTCCATTACTTGAAAACGTCTAGAAGATAAAAAGAGCAAACCTTCCAACAGACTTCATAAAAAAACTACACTTCAAATTAATCACTACACACTTTGCATTTCATTTTGCAACAGTGTTTACTTGTTATATTTTATTTGAAGATGTCTATTTGGTGTGAACTTCATGTGTCTATATTCTTTTAGTTTTAAACACGAGTGTTTAGAGAACTAAGGTTTTTCATGCATATAAAAGGGCTGCAGCTAGGAATTTATTTGATAGTAGGTTATGAATATTAGGAATTTTCTACCAAGACATAGGAGGTGCATATTTTTTTCTTGATATGCAGTTTTATATATAAGTTAGCTTGTATCTATAAGAGAAAATTATACGATGTCATAAAAAAAGATAAGTCAGACTTTTTATCCACAAGTTAAGAAAATACAAACAGCATTTTTCATTAAACACTGTTTATTTGTGCTAGTGTTAACGAGCCGAATGTAACGACACCAATAACTTAAATTTTTTAAAATTTGGTGCATATCTATTTTTTATGTCGACATCAAAGTGAACAGAGCTCTTTCTTCGGGGAAGTAGCAGAAGAGCTTCTCATATGCTAAAGCAGCTGTTCCCAACCCGTGGGCCGAGTAGCGTAGTACTAGGCCGTGGACGCTGGTCAAGAATATAAGCCAAGATAAATATTACAAGAGCTTCAGTGGTAGAAATGGGAACAATCGAGTCAATCGATTGTTAGCAACAATCGAATAATTCGATGGTATTCTTCCATGGTGTATTGAATGAATAATGTGTGAAGAGCAAGGCTAAAACTATCAATTTTTAATCCAGATATTGAATCTCTCATGAGGAACAAAAAATGTCAAAAATCCCATTGATTTTTTTTTTTAACTTTGACCACTTGTTTTTCAATTTTCTTATAGTATGTAAATATGTTGTAACAGCAAAGTGAAAACAATAAAGTTTCTTTTTTTAATAAATATTTATTTTTTAATCTATCTTGTACGGTATGTTTTACTAATTACTGAAGTCCGCACATATTGATTTGTATTAACTAGTGGGCCTCGAATTTTCTTTTAATAAATAGGTGGTTCACACAGCTAAAAAAGTTGGGACCCGCTGTTCATTAAAGGTATATTTAATTATTCTTATAGGTTTGATCGATAAACTTTTTTTTTTTTTTTTTAAATTTCAATACCAAAAAACACCATGGCTTGACACACTCGTTTCTAAGTATCTAAGCTTCATTTCTTTAATGAGAAAATATTTGTTAAAAATTACAAAGTTGTACCCCGTTCTCGCACACATACTTGGAGGTGGTCAGGAACAAAACACTGAATAAAATTTGAAAATAGATTACCATATAGATGCATCCCCTTTGCAATATATTTTTAATGTACCTACATGACATTAGGTTGCTTGTGAGCGAGAACTGAAAAGTACAGGTTTCGGTTCAAAAGCAGTAAAAACTGAATTAAAATTTCTTAAAAATTTACATTTTTGCTTGTCTTCATTTCATAAACTATTGAAAAAAATGTATCAGATATAAATTTGTAAAAAAGAATCTGATTGAAATATTCCTAGATGCAATAGTTACATTACATTGAAAAGATACAATTCCATTAAAAAACTTACAAAAAAAATAGCTAACCATACACAAAAATACCAATTACTAAGAGAAGATATTTTGAATTTACAAACTAAGTTAAAACATATACTATATACATTGGCATAAAATGCATAGCAAAATCTGTTAAGGAAAGAAAGAAGTCTATAACAATTAACCTCTGTGCTATTAACTTATAATTTTAACAAAAAAAATGCCAACTGCTAATCACAGTATAATTTTTAATTAATCAGGCCTAAAGAAATAGAAATATTAAAAAAAAAACTTATTTACCTTTGGGAAAAATGCTGTAATTATATAATTTTAAAATTCATGAAAGAAAACAGCCAAAATAAGATGTTTGATTAAAGAGATCATTAAAATAAGTCAAACTGGTGATTTTTTCTAACGCTGAACAAGTCCAAGAGTCAAATTTCTCAATTGACCTCCCTTCATATTTTCTTTTCATTTCTGCATCAGTTACCAGAATTCAAAAGAGCAAAATTCTGTATTTTGCAGTTTACATGCACACCCAAAAAGCAAATCCCATAACGATGGATTTACTACAGCAATACATTTAGAAAAAAAAAAAGTTAATAGGTGAAAGTTAATGGGGTTTTATTAAATCACTTTTTACTTTTAGTGAGTTAAATATTTTTATAAATAGCGAGTTTAGTTTTTAAATATAAAATTAGACTACCAAACATAAAAAAAAGAAGAAAAAAGAGTGAAGATACAGAATAACCCCCCCCCCCTCCCCCTTCTCCCAACTATATTGCACTTTAACTGTTGTGGTTAGGTGGTTTGATAATTTTGGTGCAAGGACAATGCGTGGTTCACACTGTGTCAAATAAATTGGTTTGTGTGCTCAACGACCTATACTTGTGCACAATAACGGCTAATCAGGCAGAGGACCTACAGCATAACGTGGATTCCGAACCACAACGAACATCTATGCCTAACGCGGGATTCCAACCCAGCACCTTTGGCATGCAAAGCCAGAGCACTAACCCCACAGGCATCAGGTGGGCACCAAATAAATTGGTTCACATCAGTTTTAAATTTAAGAAACATAATATCAGAAATGTTAACATAAAATTCAAAGATGAAATATTTTAAAGGGTGGAAGCATTTTACAAAAAATGAATCGCAGTCGTCAGACCACACATAGCAGTTAAAGGTAAATTCAATTAAATTACATGGACAACGGCCATAGAAGTTCTTGTGCAGGGTTCCCACTCAAATCACAGAATGAAAATCAATGACTTTTAAGAACCTAATCAATGTTTTTAAGGACCTTTGAAAATTTGTTTTCAGGCATATCAACAAATAAATTTTTAATTAAGTATATTCTGCCAAAAAAGTTACAAATTGGTGGATGCGTAATACAAATCTGTCGGAAAATGTTGATACGGTGCAAATACGTGGCAGTCATGCGGGGATAGCAAGTCCGAGTTGTATTTTTATAAATTTTCCAGTTGGCCACACATCTGCAAAAATTAAGGACTTTTAAGGACGTCTAAGTATTTTCAATGACTTTTAAGCACTTCAAAGCATTTTCAAGGCCTTGAAAACAAGTTCAAAAATATTCAGTACTTTTAAGGACTTTCAATGACTGTGGGAACCCTGTTGTGGATACCTTAATTACCAAAAAAAATAAGCCAAAGGAGCCGAAAAGACAAGCACCTTTTTATCTCTTAAATGTGTTTACAAATATCCATCTGCGTTAAATATGAATTGCAAACATGTTTTCAAAATACTTGTATAGACTAATAATTATGTACAAAGTATATTTTTTGTATTTTTTAAAGTTTGGTCTAAATAAAATAATTGTCATCAAAACCAGTTTAGTCAGGTTCAATAATTTTCTATTATTTTCATTAGTTTCTTTTCTTATGGCACGTTTTGGGGTTATTTTATAATTATGCAAAAATGTGTGAATAGCTTACCAAATTTTAGTCAAACAGCTGATTTGAAGAAAGCTGTCGCATAGCACCATTCGTAAATATTGAGCATTTGTCCAGAAAAAAACGGAAACTAATTTATCTTCCACGTTTAAATTGAGGGAGAGATGGTGTTAAAAACAATTGAAATAAAATTTTGTAATGCAACATAATGTAAATATTTACCAACAATAAAGCGAATTTTTAAAACGGTTTTTCATTTCTACGCTGTTCTATTTCAGTTCTCATGAAATTTTCCAGAAATCTAAGAATATATCTACAATGCATCATACTTAAACTGCCAAACAATTAAGAATGAAACCGAAACTAAACATGCATCGCTACAGGATTTGAGTATTTAAGTAACTAACCTTCACAGACGTATCCTTGGCCTATTAAACCCCAGAGCATATCTGTACAGTGATGACAATAAGTTGGTTTGTGAAACGTTTTTTTAGTGAAATAATGTCCGTGCCCATGTTCAAAATCTTGAACGGTATCTGCAGATGGGCTTGTCTGATCACAGGCTCTGTCATTTGTATTAGGCCTACCGGCAGTAGCCATATTGTTCCACCGGCGGAATAAACTCCGGAAAGCTTGGAGAGCCAGTGGTTCTGAGCAAAGATGACCTGCTCAAAAATAAATGCGTCAATGTAACTGATAGGTAAGATTTTAAATTTGTAGATTCGAAAACTAGGAAGTGGTGTAAAAACGCATCATCCCACAGGATGATGAGCTAGTTTTCCTCCTGTTCCCCATTGTCAATCCAAACAGCACTCAACGTGCGCCATTATGAATATGATCAGTATAAAATCGATTTAATCTTTGATACGATATAAAGTGAAAGTCGGGTCACATACTACAATCAATACAAAGGGCAGCTTTAAAAAAAACTTACAAACTATGATAATCTTGCCCTACATTATTTGATCAGCTTATTCAGTTCTGCCACACGACGAGAAAGCACTTCAGTTTTTCTACTTGAAAAAATCGCCGCGAACCTTAATATCAAATCCTGGTCAGATTTGAAAATGACGCGCGTCAACATAGGAAATTTCAAGGGAGCGACTTCAAAGGAGAAAACATTTGTCTCCACATCGGTAAACAACACTATAGTAAACAGCACTTTCTTCTGTCGTGAGCCCGAACTTTAGAACTAGCAGGGCCGATCTGAAGTATTTTTTATGGGAAGTTTATCTCTAAAAAAGAAGTCTCTGAATATAATTTTGCCGATTCTCATTTTATATTTAATTTTGAGTTACAAATCATGGCCTATTCTTAATGTGACCAGATTTTTTTTATCTACAGAAACTTCATCAGTGACCCTTTCTTAATTAATAAAGTTCTTGACATTCTTTTATTTGTTTAGAAGGACTTTGGCGGGACTCTGTAACGGGAAAGCAGGACAACGAGGAGAAAAACGGGAGTGTCCCACAAAATCGGGACTTCTGGTCACATTACCTATTCTTATCTAGGGCCGTTTGAGAATTAATTATTTATACATTATGTGACTCGCACTCGGTTATAACAAATATTATATACATGAAAAAAAATTTGTCTCAATATAAAAAAGTCCTCAATTGGAAGAAAGACCATTTCATTGCATCGATTTCTCTCTGACTCTCTATTGATTTGCGAGTATGACGTTAGAAATAAAATTATGACACTGCTTCATAAAAATCAAGCGTTCCTAAAGCTAAAATTTAAATCCCTCTATATTTTTTGCAAAAAAATTACAAATGAACGATATAATGAAGAAATCATTAAAAATATTGTTAAGCAAAAAGTGAAGAAAAAAAAAACGTTAAAAAAAATAGTATGTATGTCAAAATTCAATTCAATTAATACTTAAAAGTTTTTGAAAACCAATTAATCTCCCCAAAACAATAGATATACGTTGTGAATCAAACCGTTAAGTCTCCTCGATACCGTCCATCTTGAATTTCCCCTCTAATGCTAAGGCAATAGGAAAATATGCAACAAATGCTTGAATTTTGCTAAAGAAGTTTTGAGAATATTTCTACAGGGTTTGTTCTATTGGATAGATATATCTTTGTGGATTCCTTTAATCTTTTCAGTTTTGTCAATAATTTTGTTAATTTTTTTTAAACAGAAAAAATGTAACCCTTTTTACTTTAACTTCATTTTACAGGAAAAGGAATAGAGATATTTAAAAAATGACAACTGAAAAATAAATATTGAACTATTATCTGTTTAGTTCAAGTTTCAAAACTTTATTTTTATTTTTCAAACTGTCAGTTTTAGACAAACTTTGAAGCTAACTATAAGAGAAAAATGTGAAAACCACACCTGCCATAAACTCCGCCTTAATTGTCGTAGAGGAGCTGGATTTTTTTGTTTTGTTTTTTGTTTTTTTACTTTGTGGAGTGGATAGGGGAGAGGGGGGGAGAAGAGGATCACTTCTCTTTCCTAGGAAATGGAATGGGGCTCTTGTCTTTCGAGATTTCGTGTTTTGGCGTAGTGCAGTAAAAGGTGGCTGATTGCATATTGGAACTTGTCCTTCATAGGAAAACGTTACTCCATTTTCCAAGATTGAATATTTTAGAGGGAATGAGAATATATTTGATATAAGAACAGTTTAGGTTTGAGATTTTCAATTTTTTTTTTTTTTTTTTTTTTTTTTTTTTTTTGTGGAAAACTCTTAAATTAGGAAAATGTTCGAATATAGTACAAGTAAAGTAGGATATAAAAAAAAATTGCTCCGTTCACGAAACTTGACAAAAACATTTCATTTATCACGAGACTTTGTAAAAACATTTCATTTATCATGAAAATGAAGAATCAAAAGAGTATAAAAATATCTAGCAAAGAAGGGTGCTTATTTTGGGGGGAGCGTGGAGGATTAGGGGATTTTTATAACTGAAAAACTAATTTTGGAACTATCTAAGCATTTGGCGTATGATTTTAGAGTATCTTTTAATGCTAAATCGAATGAAAAAAAAAGCAAGACGTTAAAATCAATCTAGAAGAAGTTACAGTACATGAACGAAAGCACATGTAAAAAGGGAGGAAAGGTAAAATAAGACATAAAGAAGTAAAAAATTGGTCCGTTCATGAAACTTGGCAGTGGCAAAAACGTTTTGTCATGAGAATAAAGAAACTATATAGCATAGAAGGACGTTTTTTGAGGGGGTGGAGGTTTGTTTTTTTAAACTGAAAATTAATTTTAGTATAATCTAGGCTTGTGAGACTTGTGTGAAGTATTTTTTGACGCTGAAACGAATGGAAGAAAAAGCAAGACGATATAACTATTTTATAAAGTCATCATTTTATAAACGAAATTACTTGTAAAAACTACTTTATTTCATTACTTATTTTTTATCACTAATGTTTTTGCTTACTTGCTATTTCAATTATTCATAACTATTTACTTGTTTTATTACTAACTGGTACTTTTTCGATTAAATTTTGATTGTTTTTTTACTTTTTCTACTCAGTTTTGGTTCATTACGTGAACTTTTATATTACATGTATTTTCGTCTATAAAATGGACTATAACTGTTATGGAGGATCTTCTTCTTTTTTTTTTTTTTTTATTCGAGTAAAAAAATCATCAATTTCATAAAAAAATACTCCACACGTATTCGTCATTCGCCTCCCCCCCCCCCCCCACCACCACTTCAAAAACACCCTTCTCTGCTAAATAATTTTTAATTTCTTCGCCTAATTTTACCTTTTCTCGCTTTTTACATGTTTTTACGTTTATAAGAAGGACTAACTTTTTCTTGATTGGTAATAGCGTCTTGTCTGTCTTTTTTTTCATTCGATTCAGCATCAAAAACTATTCTATAAACATGCGTCACATGAACATGACTAGATTGTTCCAAAATTAATTTTTTAATTATAAATCCCCTAAGTTCCCACCCTCAAAAAACACGCTTCTTTGCTAGATATTTTTTAGACTCTTTTAATTATTCATTTTCATGTCAAATGAAATATTTTTGCTAAGTTTCAGAAGCTGACCATTTTTTACTTTCAATTACCCATATGTATATACATAGGGTATGAAAATATAGCATGACACAAATCCACGTCAGTATTATAGTGTAATTGAAAGTTGTGTGTTGTTCCACACCCCTAGTTTTGTGTGTGTCTCTGATGGTTTTTGGTATTATTTTACCCTTATTAATAGATAACTTCAGTTCTGTGAAAACCATGCGTGTTTTTTTTTTTTGTTTTTTTTTATAACTTTAGTTTTACTTACCCTGTATTTTTCCGAAAATTTTCGTACTTATTTCTACATTGTATAAATTTCTTTTCTCGCTATAAAGTTCGAAAGTAAAATCAACGAAAAAGTTTTTACTTTGAAGCTACTTAACTCTCTACATAATAGTTTTACAAAAACCAATTATGTACAAAAATTATAGCAAATTTAATACTCTACAAGTTTTAAATTTAATATTTGTGTTTAAGATAAGAATTATGATCTATAAACTGAAAAGCGTATTTTTTTTGGTGCACCACGGAAAATGCAAAAACCAGAGTAGCTCCTTTGCTATTAGCCCTAGAAAATAACTTGTTGTATAAAACTTGTAGGAAATTTATTGTTCTACAGCTTATATTTACAAATTTTTTCTCTAAGACGTACCATAATGGAGACATAAAAAAACTCGACACAGATCTTAAAAAAATAGTATTTTTACGAAAAATTTTTGACTTTTATGCGGCTTAACTATATACATAATAGTTCTACAAAAAAACTTCGTGCACAAAAGTTGTAGAAAATGTAATACTCTATAACTTTTGAATGTAATGTTTGTTTCTAAGATGCATTAGCAAACAGTTATGATGTATAAACTGAAAAACGACTTGTTTTTTGGTGCACCCTGCACCACAAGGGTTAGGAGGTCAAAAACTTGGTTTATAAACCACGGGACAGACCTTTATAACATATTAAAAAATTCAGAACTACATAACCTTTTGCAAAGAAAAATGTCTCTATCGCATTCATTAAAATGCTAAACTCGTTGAGAACTGAAATCCATCTTGAGTTGCATAATACTTAAATATGCATCATGTTCTTTTTGCAAACTGTCCCATTGGTCACTATAATTATAGCTGAACCTCCAAGGTTCATTATTTAGGTTTAAAAACATTCTTTTCTGTTTCAGAAAATTTAATAAAATAAATTTGTTGAAACTGAATTTGTTGGAGAACTGTCCCGAAGGAATATTAAAATACCTTATAAAGATTTAGAGTTATCTATTTTATTGAGGATAATTTGACAAAATTTATGTAGGAACTAAAAACAGTTTTTATTACTTGTTATCACTCGAACGAACTTTGACGAATCAGTATGTGGGTTATTAGTATTGCAACAGCTTGCCTCGGTCTCTATTAAATTGAAATTTTGTTTCAAAATGAATATCATGAAATAGTAAATATGATTGTATCTTTAAGGTTTTTTTTTTTTTTTTTTTTTTTTTTTGATTTTATGGATGACAATGTCCTAAAATGTGCTTGTTGAGTGTAGGAATTTGAAGGATTACTTTTTTTTTCTCCAGGAAATATTGCCATATGTTCAATGTAAAAGAACACCAAAACGTTCTGATCACTAAAAATATAAACAATAATATTGTTCCCTTGCGAAATTATTTGCTGTTTTTATTTTTAATTATGTTTACCATAATTTCTCTTTGTAACGACATAGTTACAATACAAATAATCTTTTTTTAATACAAATAATCTTTTTATATATTGAGCTATTCGTAATTTAAAAAAATTATTACCTTTGTTTTATTATTAAAAAATAAAAAAATATTTTTATAATATTTAATATTTTTATAATATTTAAAAAATTTATTTTTAATAAAAAAAAATTATTAATATTAAATAAGTTTCAAAATTATTTTTTAAAAAAAGTAGCATTACAGCTATACACACAGCCCACTTATTAGGATAGCGAGACCGGCTACAACCTCAACAAACTAGGTTACCCGGGCAAAAGAAAGTGATTAACTTCTTGACAGTGTGACCTCTGGAGTCATATGAGGAGTATCTCTTCACTAGGTTCCCCTTTTGCTGATATTGTCAATCAGCCACTGCTGTCCAATCAAGTATCACTAACCGGAGAATATGGACCCTCCCCCTGCATTGCCACCAAAATGAGTTCGAAGCAAAATCGAAAAAATTTCGGAGTAGCAAGGAACCTTAAGCAAAATGGTTAGCCAGAAAACGCTATGAAATCTAATGGTTGCTGCCCAGCGGCCGCTTTAACTTCTTTGTAATACTTGTACAATATGAACTAAATTAGAATAATTAGGGGCAACCCCCCCATAGGCAATCAGTACTTGAAAGACTAGAGTTTTTACAGAATTAATTTCAATTCAGTACAATAAGTAAAAATATGCAACTCAAACATATGAAATGATATTTTTCCTAAATTACTTTAGCCTGCCAAGTACTGATTGCCTTATACCCTATGAGGATTCCTCCCCACAATCCCAATGTTATTCATTGGGTACAAGTAGCTCAAAGAAATGAAATGTGGCTGCTTGGCGGCAAATATTAGATTTCATAACTTTTTTTGGCTGACCTTTTTACTTGGCAGATTTTTCACAAAGTCTAGTTTTGACAGATGAATAAGATACGGATATTTTATCATGAATAATCATACTGTCGCTATAAGCGCAAAATTGCGTAAAGCAACGACATTCGTAGAGAGCTTTTGGTTTACAATCAAAATCCGGTTTTTTTTTTCTAGTAGAAATCCTTCCTACCACACAGCAAAAGTGTTTATTCACAATTGAAAAAATAAGTACCAATTAAGTTTTATTTGAGCACAAAACATACATATTCATACTAAAAAGATAAGTAATAGTAAATACTAAGTATGAAAAACTAAAAAAATAAGTACCATCTTTATATATGAAGTAATTGAAGATTTATAAAAAATCATTTGGGCAATTCTGGTCAAATATGATTTATATCGTCTGATGCACGGGACACGGACGTGTCACGTGTGTCAGACGATAGAAATGCATATTTGAAATGCATAATGTGTCCCTGCCTTGCGCGACACCTTGTGGTTGGCTTTTTTAAAGTGTTAATCTAACATTGATTGTCATTCCTTCCTATTCGCATCTGATTGTTCCATGTGTGTTTCTGTGTTTGATGTCCATGGCGGTTAACCACTCAATAAACTAATTGTACCGCTAATGTTGTTGCTTCTCTCAAATACTCTGCCATCATCCACAACAGGTTGGGTGCGTCAGTAATAGCCATACCTGCGTAGAGAGAGCAACACACGGACTGGAACCAAAACCGAACTAAAAGTGACGATGAATGGAAAACGGATAATTACGAAACATGGAAAATACAAATGAAAGCTTTGCAGATTACAAGCGATTGCTGGGTTTATGTTTCTGGACTGAAAACAAAACCCTTGCTCATTCAATATGACGAAACCTCTCAAGAAGATTGTGAAAAGTGGGCAAAAATGGATGAAAAGGCGAAGCTTGTCATTATTCTGTGCATAGCTCCATCTGAATTGAAACAAGTGAAAAGTTGTGAAACATCGTCTGACATTTAGTTGAAATTGAAACAAATTTATGAATCCAAAGGATCAGCCAGAAAAGCTTCGTTTTTGAAATCGTTGATTCAACACAAGATGGTGAACTCCACAACTCTAGATGTACGAGAGCACATGCGAATGCTCTTCGACATTGTAAACAAGCTCAGCGAAATGGAAATACGTATCGACGACGACATGCTTGCAGTGATGTTATTATACAGCCTTTCAACGAGTTTGGAAAACTTCCGATGTTTAATCGAATCACGTGACGAGCTACCGAAACCAGAAGTTTTGGTAACTCTATTTATTTTATGACATTTATTGATGACGCCTGAAGATATTGTGCCATTAAATTTTTAAAGCATAAAAGTGAAGCTCTAACTGCATTTATAGATGTCAAAACTTTCTAGGAGAACCAAAAATCGATAAAAATTAAAATACTAATTAGTGATAATGGGGGAGAATTCATAAGTGATGAATTTTATGATTGTCTTAGGAAAAATGGGATTGAGCTTAGATTAACTGTACCTTTTCTAGTTCTGAAAAAAAGGTAAGTGGGCGTAAAAACCTTAGTCTTGTTGAAACTGCAAGATGTTTCCTATCTCAATCAAAATTACCTCGTAAACTATAGGCAGAGGCGATAAATACCGCTAAATATTTAAAAAACAGATGCCCGACTAGCCCACTTAATGAAAAAAAAAAAAAAAAAAAAAACTCTTTTGAAGTTTGGAATGGTGTAACTCCAAATGTTGGTTATTTTAGATTTTCGGTTGTAAAGCTTTTTATGTCGATAATTACAGAAAACGTAAGTTCTCAACGAAGGATAATGAAGGAATATTTTGGGACTATTTCGAAACATCGAAAGGATTTCGAATTTATTTACCGTACGAAAATAAAGTGATTACTTACCGTAGCGTAAAATTCTTTGAGAAATACGATAATAAATACGTTATATTGCACAATTTCTTAGAAAAAGAAAACAAAAATGAAACCCCAATTTCAATTGAAAACGAATCAAGACTTGGAAGCGATCCAATTTTATAAGAGTCGATCAAACCGGATGTTGTTGCAAAAAGATATTAATAAATATTCGGAAATCGAGCAATTAAAAAATATTTAAACTAGGGGTGATCCTTCAGATCAACACGAATCAGGAAAAATAATTATTTTATTGCCCAATAGGGATATTATTCGCGATTCAGCTGATTTTTTTTAACTTGGTGGTACCAATTAAAACTGCGCTCAAATATAAAGATAGTGGATTATGGTTTGATACTTTGATAAATGGGGTCGTGAGTATTATTAAAAATAATACTTTTGAAATTGTTGATAGCCCAGATTTTGAAAGACGTATTGGGAGCCGTTTCATTCTTACGAATAAAGATAGAACTATTAAAGTATAAGGCACGTTTTATAGCCCAAGGCTTCTTACAACAATGTAATGTTACGAATTTTTTTGCAGAGGAAATGACGACGCAGTTTCTACTAAATAAAAACTATAATTTATTCCTTCTTCGAAGGCTCACAAAACTTCTTTGGACAACATAACAATTTCTATCAAACTTCATTACAAGCTTCGGTACGTATAACTTCGAACACAGCGATAATTCAGGCACCTCGAAAGTAGACAAACTCTAGGAGCTGTATTATCACTGTTTACAAATAAAATAAAATAGAACGTTAAAATAAATACATCACTATTTACAATTTTGTACAGACAATTTTTGTAACAATAATGTTAATTATTTTAACACAAACATCCCAGTGGTAAAACAAGGGTCAATCCGTGTTTCATGTGCACTTACTGCAGATTTAGGCCTCGAAATTCATCAATTTGACGTAACCACAGCTTATTTAAATTTAGAAATAAAAGGGGAAGTATATGGAATATCCTGATTAGTTTGGAGAAATCCTGAAACGAATAATCGATAAAGAGGAACTTCATGATGAAATTTCTTAAAAAGCAAATGAAATTTTAAATTCTTTAACAAGGTGATAAAGTACTTTCATTAAAGAAAGGGATTTATGGGACTATTGCTGAAATGTTAAGTTGAATACATTTTAAATAATCTTGGGACTAAACAAACTGATGCAGATCCGTGTGCATATTACATTGAAGATAGTAAAGGCTTAACTGTAATAATGGTACATGTCAATGATATATTGTTTATGGATATGATTGAAAAATTTAAAAATCACACGAATAGAGAATTAGATGATAAGTATGCCGGTTTAATCAAATATTGTTTAGAAATAAATTTTCAACAAATAAAAAATGGAGTTGTGAGTATAACCCAACAAAGCTGTATATTGGAGCTATTGAATAAGCTAAGAGGTTCCGTTCCGCGAATTGATTGGTAGCTTAATGTACCTAGCAACGACTACGAGGCCTGATATCTCAAATTCAGTTAGTATGCTAAGTCAGTTTCTAACTTGTTATGATAACACCCATTGGATTGTAGAGAAAAGAGTTATGCGATATTTAAAGAAAACAATTAATTTTGAACTTATTTTTCAACTTACTGAAGTGTCATTGTTTGGATATACAGATGCTGATTTGGTTAATTGTCTTTTTGATCGGAAGTCATACACAGGGTACTATTCTCAGAGGACGTGCTATTAGCTGGGAAAGTCGAAAACAATGCACTGTGGCTCTGTCTTCAACGAAATCAGAATATATGGCTATTTCCGATGGTGACATATAAGTGACATATCTTTGTAAATTACTTAATGAACTGTGTAACAATAATTTGGAAAAGGTGCGTACACACACTGACAACAAAGGAGAGATAAAATTGGTTGAAAATCCAGTTTTTCATAAACGTACAAAACATATTGACATAAGACATCATTTTGTAAGAGATGCTTTAAAATTGGTCAAATTGCTTTAAATTTTGTTTTAACAGATGATATGGGTTCTGACATTTTAACTAAGGCATCACCTTCTTGTAAGCATTATAAGTGTTTAAGAATTCTTAGTATTGATGATACTGTTGTATACTTTGATAAATGAGTTGACAGTGTGGGGGAGTGTTGGGATATACCCTGTCCATGTGTGTTCTTGTGTTTTGATGTCCGAGGCGGTTAACCCCTTAATACACTAATTGTACCGCTGATATTGTTGCTTCTCTCAAATACTCTGTCATCATCTCCAACACAATGTTTTTACTTTCAACAAAATTTTTTACGTCATTAGAAACGATAAGATGGATTAAGAACTTCAGAAAATATATTTTTCATTTTTTTACCTATAAAACATTTGCCAGTGTCAGTTTGGCATTTCATTATGTAAATAAAGGGTACAGGAGAAAATACCTTCATCATATTTCGTAGGATTTCGAATTCTTGGCGGATTCTGCGCAAAGGTGTCGAATTGCAGCAAATGCAAACATCAACATTTGTTTAATAAAGCAGGGTGAACGCTGAGGCTCATAAACAATCAGACTACTCAAAATGTCATTTAGTTTGATTTTACTGTATTAACATGAGAGAGCAAAACATACGTCATGTATCTCCAAGATTAGAACAAGAAAAAGCTTTTTATATAAAATACATAGAACTATATACACTAGCTCCCTCTAACGAGGGGCCAACATTTGGGTGCTCGGAACATGCTCCCACCCAATCAAGAATTTATTCTTGATACAAAGGTAAAAGACAAACCTTTACAACTGACCGTTTAAAAATACCCTTAGAAGTTCTGAAAATAACACGTACTATACCGTCTTTACCCGGGTGAATTTTAATTACTCTTGCAAGTGGCCAACTAGCTGGTGGAGCATTATCTTCCTTTAAAATAACTAAATCATTTACTGCTAAGCGTTATTTATTCTTCCATTTGTACCGTTGCTGAAGAGTATTTAAATACTCATGGTGCCATTTTTTCCAGAAACCTTGTTTCATTTTTTGAACCAGTTCCCAACGGCTACGATATTTTAAAGTGTTGGAATCAAATTTTACTTCTGGGGGAGAATTCATTGTTTTGCCTCTTAGGAAATTCGAGGGCGTAAGAACATCCAAACTGTTAATATCATTCTCAGTCGCCGACGTAAGTGGTCTCGAATTTAGAACTGCCTCAATTTGAGCGAAGAGAGTTGATAATTCTTTAAACATCAGATAAGTCTCTTCAATGACTCTACGAAAGTGAAATTTTACGGGACGAATTCCTGATTCCCAAATTCTGCCCATATGTAGAGAAGCAGGAGCGATCATATGTCACTCGACTGAATTTTGATTTAAGTAATAAGAAACCGAATTATTTTTATTCATTTCATTGGTAATATTGGATATAACTGATAACTTATGCCTAGCATCTATGAAGTTAGTGGCATTGTCACTGAATATATGCTTCGGTGCATTTCTACGTGAACTAAAACGCCGAAGAGTGGCTATAAAAGCTTCGGCTGCGAGATCACTTAACGTTTTTATATGAATGGCTTTAGTGGCAAGGCAAACAAGCAAAGCAATGTAACTTTTAATTGATTTTGCTCCATGACCTTTATGTTGTTTAATATTGATTGAGCCAGCATAATCAATCCCACAGACTAAAAATGTTCGATTCATAGTTACACGATGTTCAGTTAGATTTCCCATTAACTGATGAGTAGCGCTAGCTCTAAATCTGCATCATATAATAAATTTATGTACAACACTTTAAATAAAGATTTTACCACCAATTACCCAATACCTTCGGAGCAAAATATTCAATAATACAGTTGGACCTGCATGAAGATAGGCAATATGATATTACTTCACTAACAAAAGGCTAATCAAATGCTGACGAGGAAAAATAATAGGATGTTTAGAATCATATTTGAGTGGGGAGTTTAGTAAACGTCCTCCCACCCATAGGACACACTCACTATCAATAAACGGCAACAATGTGCACATAGAACTTTTTGCATTTAAAGATTTATTCCCTGCAATACATTTTAACTTATCAGCATAAAACTGTCCTTGTACGTACAAAATCAGTAATGTAAGGACTTTTGTTCACTTAAGAAGAAGATAACATTCACTTCATTAGAAGTTGATACATTAACATTTCCTAAATTATTCCAATGACTTTTACAATTACTAATAAACTTATTACAATATGATACAATGCGCACTATATTAGTTAATGATGAGTAATTACTAAACAACCTTTCATTTATATCATTACTTTGATTTGAAATAATAGAGTATAAAGGTTTAGATTTCTCCTCTGAGATTACAATAGAATTGTCTACTGTACCAGTAGGAATATCAACTGGCCAATCAGCTTCATCCTTTATTAACCAAGAAGGCCCACTCCACCAAAGACTATGTTCTGCTAGTAATGGACTTACGCCTCTTGAGGCTACATCTGCAGGATTATGTTTAGATTGAACATACCAATTTTCAAAAGAAATAATATCCAAAATTTCTTAAGTGCGATTGCCAATAAACGTTTTCCACCTTCATGGGTGGAAATCTAACCAAGTTAGAACTATTTTCCAATCGTATAATTGGAAATCATAACCTTTAAAAGTGTTTAAAACTAATTTAACCAGTCAAGTAAGTATTAATGCCCCATTAAGCTTTAAACGTGGAATAGAATTTTTTTTAATTGGTGCAACGCTAGTTTTTGCACACAATAAATTCACCTTAATTTCATCCCTTTGTCTGCAATATAAAACAGTTGAATATGCAAACTCTGAAGCATCAGAAAAACCATGCAACTCAATATTGCAATTACTAATACTTAACTATTTGGGTATTTTAACAACCTACAAACAATGAATCTTCCTTTGAAAAGTATCCCCTTTTACCTGCAAATGAGAGGGCTACAAATCATCCCATTGCAATTTTTCAAGACAAAGTTGTTGACAGAAAATTTTAATTAGAATGATACAGGGTGACAACCATCCTAAAGGATCAAAAAGTCTCGAAAAATTTGATAGTATTTTTCTTTTGATTAATGGTGGTTCAATGTTAAGACTGGCTTTAAATATAAACATGTAAGAAATTGAATCCCATTGAAGTCCCAAAACTTTGGGAAGTTCATCTTCAAGAATTTCAATGAAGGAAGATCCCTCTTCACCTGGATACACGTGCTCCATTAATTGTAAAGAATTTGATCGCCACTTTCTTAAATGAAAGCCACACGCTTCTAAAAGATCAATAATCTGGGAAGAACTATCTATAGCTGTTTGCAAATTATTAAATCCAGTTAATACATCATCCATATAAATATTATTTTTAATTATATTTGAGATGATTGGCTTCTCTTCATTACAATCTAAGGCAATTTCCTGCTGAGCCATAGTATCTAAAAATGGTGATGATGACAATCCTAACGGAACTGTACACAATTGATATACTTTTAATTTAGATAATTTCTCCAAATAATTCTTAGACCATTTTGATTAATTGGGTCAACTAAGACCTGTCTATACATTTTCTGAATATCCGCCGAAAGCGCTATCTTATGCACCCGAAAATTGAGAAGTAAAGAAGAGATCATTTTGTAAAATACTTTCTACTCCCAAGATTGAGTTTAATGAAACAGATGTAGAAGAACGGCAACTTCAATCAAAAACTATTCTCACATTAGTAGTAGTGCTTGAAGATTTTAATGTAAAATGATGAGGTAAATAAAATACTTCATTATCAAGGGACACAAATTTAGGATTAATTTCTGGCATATGGCCTAGTGTTTCATATTCTTTGATAATCTGTTTATACTGATTTCCCAATTCAATGTTTTGATTTAGTTTTCTTTCGATGTTTAAGAATCTAGAAATCGCGGAGAATTTAGAGAAACCCAATGTATTCGTAGATTTAATAAATGGTAATTTTACAACAAATCTACCCTCGTTATTAATAGAACAATTTTCTTTAAAATGATTGTTTAAATAAAGAAGACGAGTTTTGTGACAATTATCATTATTTAAAATCTCTTCCGATTCCCAAAACCGGTTAAGAGTATTATCATTATCAATTTCAACACGAGTACTTTTAATAACTAAATTTGTCTGAACCTCATTATTTGCATTAATATTGGAAATATTTCCAGACAAAATCCAACCAAATATTGTGTTTTGGGCAATAAATTTATCATTCGAACCATATATCTGTTCTGAACGAATTAAAGAAAAGAAACAATCAGCTCCGATTATTATATCAATATTTTTCGGATTATTAAAATTAACATCAGTTAATTGAATAGAATTAATGTACTCTACATCGGACGTGTTGATAAATTCAGAAGGTAAAGGAGCTGTTAATCCGTTAAGGATGTATAATTCGATTGAAATACTTTTTTCATTGTTACAAGTTGATATCAATTTTAATTTAACTAAACCTCTAGTTGTACCAGCATCTGTAGATGCTAAACCTTTCACTGAGAAACGTGAATTTTTTCTTTGAATTCCTAATAATTGCACACAGGATTCCGAAACTATTGAGCACCGAGATCCTGAATACAGAACTCGAATCGTTTGTTTATTATCGGTTGAATCTAAAACATAGACCAGCGCTGTCGGTAATAAAGCTATGTGAGGATGTTGTATTGAAAGTGTAGCGTAATTGAGTAAAAATTTCATTTCGAACAATAACAAAGCACATTTATTTTAAGAACTTCACATTGGTGTAAGTGTTCGTTTACATCTCTGAATCGAGTCTCTCGCAGGAGACCACCAAAAAAATACAACCTTCAATAATGTTGCACAAATTGTCTGTATATAGTGTAAATTGTGAAGTATTCTTTTAAAATTCTATTGTAATTTATTTTATCTTATTTCATTTATTAACAGCGATAATACAAGTTAGAAAAAGGTGGCAACACCTAAAGCAATCGAGAAATTTCGGGAATGTTTTCACGCGCCTGGTATATAAAGACCGGAGATCGATAAAGTTTTAAGATTGACTTTGGACTTCGATGAAAGCTGATCGCTTTGTTTACCTACTAGAGTGAACTTGTATAATCGCTGTATTCGATGTTGTTTTCATTGAAGCTTAATAGTGACTGTTCTGCGAATAACTTTTGTGAGCTCTCGAAGAGAGAATAAATATTTTTATACCGTAAAAAACTGTGCCATCATTGCCTCAGTGGAAAAATTCATAACAATAAGAACTGTTTCGTGGTGCCCTCTATATTTTAAAATAGCAATTAACAGTTACAAGACGTTACAGCTATTTATTCCTCCCCTCACAGAGAACTTTTCTCTTAGAGAAAAAGGAGAAAAGTTTGAAAAATATTTACAACAAAGGAACATTAACATAAAGAATATGTAAAAATATAAACATGATCAATACACCAAATATACATAAGATACTAATAAGGGATACGTTTAATTTAAAACTATTCGGCTTAGCCCATCAGCATTTTTGTTTAGCTTGCCTGCACGGTGAAAGATATCAAAATTAAATAGTTGAAGTGCTAAGGCCCAACGCATTAAACTTGAATTTGAACTAGCATTTGTTCGTAATCATGTTAATGGGTTATGGTCAGTTTGCACCACAAATTTCTGTCCATCCAAATAATAATGCAATTTTTTTTTACCGCAAAAACTATACTAGCTCACTCCTTTTCGTTGGTACCATAGCGTTTCTCTACGTCGGAAAATTTCTTACTCAGGTACAGAATAGGGTGTTCCTCACCTTCATCGTTCATTTGTGACAACACTATACCCATACCGGTATCGGAGGCATCTGTTTATAGAATAAACTCTCGATCGAATTTTGGAGCATATAAAACTGGTTGGCAAGTAAGTTTTTGTTTTAAAGTCTCGAAGGCTTTGTCACATTCAGGAGTCCAGATGATCTCCCTTTTTCTTACTTTTCCCTTTAGTGCATCAATCAAAGGTGCAGCTATAACTGAAAACGTAGGAATATAGCGGCTATAGTAACCAGCAAGTCCAAGGAAGGCTCTGACGGCTGTTTTCGTTTTAGGCACAGGGAAATTCGTAACGGCTTCGATTTTAATCTCCGAGGGCTTTCTGCATCCTTGTCCCACAATATGACCTAAATACAGGACTTGATGTTGAGCAAATTTACATTTTGAGGGTTTGATAGTTAAGTGTGCTTCTTTTATTTTCTGAAGAACTGTACTAAGATGTTTAAGATGATCAGGAAATGTATTTGGAAAAAATAGCAATATCATCTAAATAGGATACAGAAAAATCTTCACATCCTTCCAATAAACGTGTGACCATATTACTAAATTCATAAGGACCATTTTTTAATCCAAAGGGCATCCTGAAAGGTAGGTATGTCCCAAAAGTAGTAACAAAGGCTGCTAGTCGCTGAGCTTCTAGACTTAAAGGTATTTGCCAGTATCCTTTGGAAAGATCCAAAACCGTGATGAAGTTGGCTGATGATACTTTTTCAATTCACTCTTCTATATTTGGCAACGGAATTTTTTTTGTCTTGGTTATTTCCTTTAATCGCCTGTAATCTATACAGGGTCTTGGATCTCTTCCTGGAGATTCCACTAATATCATTGGAGATATATAATCCGAATATCCGACTTCAATGATCTTCATAGATAACATCTTCTGTATTTCAGATTTTAAAATATCATTTTGTCTAGGAGAATTCCTATAGGGTTTAGAAAGAAGAGGTTTGTTACTTATCAACTCAATATCATGAATGACAATATCAGTTTTCCCAGGTACATAGGAAAAACAGGTATGGTATTGACATATTAAATTCTTCAGTTGATTTATCTGCTCTCCATCCAATCAATTCTCCAGTTTGTTTTCTTGAATCAGTTCATCAACATCCAAGACATTTGGATTTGAGTCTACGTAAGGAATTTCTAGCTCATCTTCATTTCGTATTAATTCATCTCCTTCATTTAACAAAAAGTTGATTTGTTCCGGTTGCTTGTAGTAGGGCTTTAACATGTTTACTTGATAAATTTGAGTTTTATCTTTCTTTCCAGATAATTCTACAAGGTAGTTTGTTTCAGAAATTTTTCCTGAAATAGTTCCTGGACCAAGCCAATGAGAAGCCATCTTGTTTGCCTTGGAAGTGGCCATTACGAGAACCAAATCCCCTTCTTGAAATTCCCTTTTGATTGCTCTTTTATCATACCATGTCTTGTTCTTGAGCTGTACAGTTTCCATGTTTTCTACTGCTACTTCTTGACATCGCTTCAATCTGTTGATTAAAGAAAATACACATTCAGTCACAGGGATCTCTTCCTCGTCAGGATCCATCGAGTGTTCGAACAGTAAGGTTAACGGTGTTCGTAAGTTTTTCCCATGAACGAGTTCAGCAGGAGTAAATCCTGTAGCTGCATGTGTTACAGTTCGAAGAGCAAAGAGTGCAGGACAGATCCCCTGTTCCCAATCTGCTTTGGCTTCAAGGCACAAAACTATCAGAATTCGTTTGATTGTTCTGTGGAATCTTTCAACAGGATTGCTCTGTGGGTGATACACTGAACTGTGTACTATTTTAATACCAGTGTTTTCTAGAAAGGTTGTGGTAAGTTCACTCATAAATGAAGTCCCTTGATCACATTGAAGTTGTTTAGGAAAACCCATTCTACTGAAAATTTGCATCAAATCATCAATTACTGATGTAGAAGTGATATCGGCCACAGGAATGGCATCCGGGTACTTTGATGATAGGCACATAGCAGTGATTAGGTCACGTTTTCCATCTGTGGGTACTGGAAGAGGTCCCCGCATCAACATTAATTTTGGAGAAAACTTCTTGTATAACTGGAATTTTTTTTATAGGAGCCTTCTTTCTGTCATTTGGCTTCCCCACACGCTGGCACTTATCACAGCTGCGAACGTAGTCTTCAATTTCTTTATAACAGTTAGGCCAACAAAAAAAAAAAATATCTGGAAAGAATATCTTTTGTGTTTGTAACACCTAAATGACATGACGTACCCTCATGGCATAGAGCCTTCAAACGTTCTTTAAAATTTTCGGGAACAAGCAGCAAAAACTTCTCAATTCCTGTTTTATCAGTCCTCCTCTTTATCAAAAGGTTATTCTTACTGATGAGTATATCATTTGACGATCCTTCTTTATTGGTTTTAGAAGCTTCTTCTCAAAATGGCTGTAACTCTGGGCTTTCTCTTTGAGCCATAACAAAATCAGAAGGTTTTACTTCCAGGAGTGAAAGTGTAGGTTCCTATTGAACTTGAACTAGGGGTAACATGATCTCGTTATACTTACTTAAAATTAGCACTGAACTTTCCGGTGTAGAAACTTCATCTGCTTTGGCGTCTTTTCCTTTTCCTAGATCAGCTTCAGCTTCTTTCTCTCTGTTGGCGATTTCCTTCAACCTTCGCTGAGCTCTGGTTTGGATGGTGTTAACTTCTTCAGGATAAATTCCAATTTCTTTCCTTCTACCTTCAAGCAATGCAGCAGTTCGATTTCCTAACAGATATCTGTCTTGATCCAATGGGTTCTGAATCACAGCTGCTTTTGTGAGAACATTCCCCAACTCACATTCTATCTCTACTTCAGCAATTGGTAGGCAAGACATATTTTCATCCAGAAGATGCCGCACCCAAACTTGTTCTCCAGTCATCATATCTGAAGTAACATACTTCTGGCAGATCACATCAATAGTTGAACCAGTGTCTCTGAGAATAGACATGTCTGTCCCATTCACTTTTCCAGACAGGAAAAAAGGATCCAATAACTTGTCCTCTGAACTGTAAGTTATTCTATTTACAGAAGCAGTAGTGGTTGATTTCTTCTTTAATTCAGGACAATTTGGTCTCAAATGCTGAGTTGAGTCACATTCATAACAGCGTAACTGCCTTCGTGTTTCCAAATTTTTTTCATTTCTGGAATTTCTTTTAATCTCTGGTCCACCTTGAACTCGATTTCTGAAGGGAGTAGAGTTTTCTATTCTGGCTTTGGAAACAACTGGAAGTTTAGTTCGCCACTTAGGAATATTCTTTTCCCCATCTCTCTCGGGAATTTTTCTCTTAAAGTTCCTATGAAAGTTGTCATAAGCATCAAGTTTTGAAGCTAGTTCTATAGGAGAAGTTATGTTTCCCCATTCTACAACGAAATGATCCTTCACTTCGTTAGGCACACGGCGCTTCAACTGGACCACCACCATAAGACCCAAAAGTTGTTCGTAAGTGGTTATTTCTAAGCCAGTCACCCATTCTTGACAGTAATTTTGGAGTTCATATGTAAAGTCACTCCATGTAGATTCTGCATTTTTTTGGTGTCGAACAAGCATCTGTCTAAATCTCTCTGGGCTTAACTTAAATCTCTTAAGCAGCTTTTAACCATGGTCATATTCTTTTGCCAATTCAGACGGCTCACGGGCAATCAATTGGGTTATGTCAGATGGTAACAGTCCTATCAGGTGAGATACCCAATCCGTCGATGGGATCCCAGCCCATTCTGCTTGCCTTTCAAAGAGTGACAAATACAGACTGATGTCGATTTGTTTATCATCAAACTTCTGCATGAGGTGTCGAAGCTCAAATCTTGATCTATGTGGATCATTTTGCATAACTATAGGTCCTCTTTCTGATACCAACTGGAGTTTTTGCAACTCGTGTTCTTGTTGTAGTTTTAATCTTTCCTGTTCTTGTTCAAACTTTTCTTTTTCAAATTCCTGTTGTAATTTCAGTCTCTTTTGTTCTTGTTCGAATCTTTCTTTTTGTAGTTTAGCATTTTCTTCCGCTTGTTCTGCTTCCTCACGTTCTTTCCTACTCTCCATTATTACAATTATCTGTTCCTTAACGTAATCTTCCTCATAATTAACACTTGTAGTAATTAATTTCTTAAGATCCACCAGTTTAAGACTAGGTGTAACTCTTTCACCTAACTCTTCTGCTGACACCCTCAAATCTTCTTTCTTAGCACGACTCAAAAAAGATATTTTTAAATGTGATAATTTACTGGAGGGTTTATATTCTTTACCTAACACAGAACCCCTTAAATTTATAATTATTCTTGTAAATATAATATAAATTTTACTACCACTTAATCACTACAAAATATTCAAGTATGAAAATTTATCATAGAACATGAACACAAATGTTTTAAAAAGAAATCAACATTTATACCACTTAATTTCAGTAATTGCAATTTTTAAAACTCAAAATCAAATTAATTGCATCTAATTTAAGTATATAGCAATCACATTTTTAAAAGAGAACATGAAATAAAATATTCAGAAATAAACTTCAGATCAAGAACAAAAAGTATCTAGAACTAGACCTCAATTAAAACCTACTCTTTTACAACTTTAACTAAAATTAGATTCAAATTACTTTTGTTTTAGTAATTTCCAATTCTTTGAAATGTTAGCACAAACCCAAAGCATTTTATTATAAATGGTACCTAGATAAGTGTTCTAGTTATAAGAATCTTACCAGATATTATATTATGGTATATATAATTATAATAGCACAAATAATCAAATATAGCATTAAATTCATACCATGTTAAAAGAAGACCTTCAAAAGATATAAATTCAAATATATCATTATTTAAATGCATGTATCAGATACTAAACAAAACTAGTTTTACATACAATTCAAAGAACTTAAAATCTACTATGAAGCTGAAAATCATGAAATGCAATTATTTTCACTTTAATTGTAATTGTATCCGAGGGGCGGATAATTCCTTTTATTTTATTCACCAGAAAATGGACTTGCTCCACCACCAGTCTTCAAATTACCTTTGACTTATCGACAAGTAAATAAATATAACTCACGTCAGACGAGACAAATTAATCACTTGAAATACTGCACACAAATGATACTTGTACACACATCACAAGTAATCATTAAATTATTCTCATTTGAAATATTGCAAACAAATGAAACTGGAACCTTGCTCGGAACCGAAACTAAACACCTCTTGAATAACTCGAGTACTAAATACAAAACACAAATCAGCACTTTTGATGCATTGCACTTGAATTACTAACATTGAAAATCGCAACGCATTACCACTCTTGAAGTATTGCACTCCATTTAACACCTTTGGAAAACAGAACTTATGATTCACTGATGTTGACACAGCGAAGAACTAAACACAAACACCACTCTTGAATCATGACACCACACTTATAAAAAGCACAAAACCTTCAGGATGAAGGATTTTTTTTCTCTTCTCAGGACAGGATGTCACTGGCAATCATCAGGATGAAGAAAAATTATCAATCTGGACGGATGTCCATCAAAATCTGTAGATCGGATGTCCACACCAGCTAACTGAATCAAGGCTTTCCAGTTAATTTATTAAGCAAATTGCAATGCTTACCATTCTACACAACGAGTGTCCATATTCAGACATTTATAGGTTTCAGCACAAAAAAAAAAAATATAAGCAAGGCTTGCTTAATATTCCACACGATGGATGTCCATCAGCTACTCTTCGCGCCAAACTAACGGTCGATCATTCCCTTTGTTGTTAAAATAAACCATAATGTTCTTTTCCAAACAACGGTTGTTTCAGTTCAAAAATCGCACCGCTGAGCACCAACTTAGCTGTATCTATGTGATCATTTCGAACAATAAAAAAGCACATTTATTTTAAGAACTTGACAGTGGTGTAAGTGTTCGTTTACATCTCTGAATCGAGTCTCTCGTTTCTCGCAGGAGACCACTAAAAAAATAACACTTTCAATAAGAACTGTTTCGTGGTGCCCTCTATATTTTAAAATAGCAATTAACAGTTATAAGACGTTACAAAAGGCTTGACTCTAATACTGTAGAAACTGGAGATGTTTCATTCACAATCACATCTTGAGTCGGTGTCACAAGATTAGTCCCTATATTTTCATGGATGCTGGCATGATGTTTTGATTTACATATCATGCAACGATAGTAGAATGCACATCCCGCAATTTTATGAGAATTTGAAAAACAATTAATACGCAACTGCTTCTTTCTCTCCTTAATAGAAAACTCATTGAATTTGGCACATTTACTCAAATAATGAGAACCAGAACACAAAGGGCACTTTTGCTGATTAGATTTCGGTTGCATAGTAGTTCTGATGCGAATCGTACCACTTGCATCTTTGTCTCGTTCCAGATTGAACACTTCAAGTGCAGCACATCTTGAATTGAGGAAGAGTTCCAAGAACCCTTCTTAAGTAGGGAATTCCACATCCACTCTTTTCTGACACCACTGCTGCTTTGTTTCTGCATCGACCTTCTCCAGCAAAAGATGAATCAGCCACGGATCCCTTGAAGTTGCTTCTTCCGCAATGGACTTTAAGCTGCGAACCACTTCCTCTGCTGTATCTGCGATACCTCGAAGTTTCTTCTCATCTGGAAAAGAAACACTAGGCTGTTCAAGGAAAGTCTTTATCAGAGATGAAACAAGGATTTTCTTCTTGTCATATCCGACGAGTATTTTAGCAAAAGCTTCATCATACGAATTCTCAGAAACAGGAATGTGTCTGATGAGAGCAGCGGCATCTCCTTGTAACAATCCTTTGAGATAGCTGAATTTTTTAATATTATTTAAACATTCATTGTTGTGTACTGATGAGTGATACAAGTCTTTGAAACAGTTCCATTCCAAGTACGAACCACTAAACGTAGGGATATTTATCAGCGGCAGAAAACTTTCCTTCGACTGCGAGGACTGAGGGGGGGGGGGGATTAATTTTGTCGACACCCTTTGCTGATCCGCAAATTGCTGAAGGATGCTTTCCACACTCGAGGGGCCTAGTGGGGTTTTCCGTTGCAGGAATGCGATAAGCGGAGAGAGATCTTGTGAAAGACGCCTCGACCTTTAGGAATGTTTCCTCCACCTCTTCAAGTTCGGATAAATCGTCGTTCAGTAGATTATCTCAAATCACGAATTCTACAAAAACCTCTTCTAATCTATCTAAACGAATCTTCAAATCATCAGGATCGAAGACAATATTGGATTCCACATACTTTTTAATCCGAGTGATGGAGCCCTTTGTTCGGCCCCTCTTGGCTAATATGTCTTTCTTCTCCTCTAAACACATTTATTCAATGTAAATCTGAATTTTCTCTATGTAAACAATCAGACTACTCAAAATGTCATTTAGTTTGATTTTAATTACATGAGAGAGCAAAACATACGTCTTATCTCTCAAAGATTGGAATAAGAAAAAGCTTTTTAGAAAAGATACATAGAACTATATACACTAGCTCACTCTAACGAGGGGCCAACATTTGGGTGCTCAGAACATGCTCCGAACACAGGGTTATTGTTTTGTAAAAGCACATAATCCCGCAATCCCTTCCAATCAGTCAGTAATAATATCGAAATTCATCTTAAAGACATTCCTTTGAAAACCAAGTATCTCGCAGATAATGTCATACAGTCAACTAGCAATAAAATTTTCAGCAAGCGAAGTGAGTTTGTGTTTATATAGCAATGAACCTTTCAGTGAGCAAAGTAAGCCTTGAGCATATGTGTCAATGAATTCTTCAGTGAGAGAAGCAAGCTGTGTTTGAGTAACAATGAAACTTTTTGCGAGTGAAGCAAAAGTTTTGTTCGCAAAGCGCCAAAAGCTGGAACCTATACACCAACGACAGGTCTCTGCAACGTGGGGCCACACAGCTAGTAATACTCATAAAACAATGAATAAAAATGTAAAAATTCTTATGTTAAATGAATATGGAATTGGATATCCCTATGTTAAATGAAGACCGAAAATGTTGGACATAAGTGTACGTCTTAAGTGTATTAGTACATAAGTATTACTTACATGTATCTTTAGCAATATTGAAGTAAAATGTAGGAAATATAGAAAAATACTTTTGTAGTCAAGGGAAATTTTTGTTCATTTTTAAGCATTCCTTAAGTTTAAAAAGTATTTTTTGATATTTATTTCATTCTATGCAACATATTTTATAGAGACAAAATTAAATAACAGAGAAATAAATGTCTGAAATAAATAAGAAATAGAAACAGCAAAACTCTAGAAAATTTAATACAGTTTTGAAAAATACAATCTTTTTCAGTGTAAAAAGACATCTGTGTTGCGAAAACTTGATTTATCTCTATAAAAAGAAAAGAACTTTAATTAAAACATTGAAAAGCTTAAAAGAAAGAAAAAAATGTATATCATTTTAAGTACCTTAAACTGTTGTTATGCGTTTTGTATTCCATTATTGTATTAGAAGGGAGATTCAGAACTCGCTTCAAAGTGTCACGTATTCGGATTGTCGTAATCTGATCATTGGCAGTTTTATTCCAAACGGAAATAATATCTTCCTGCAAAATAAAGCAAAAATAGTGTGCATAAATTATTTGCTGCAATCTGTTCCATAGCAATTTTATTCCTAAATGAAATAATATCTTCCTACAAAAAAAGTAAAGATAGTATGTATACATTGATTGCAAATTAATTTAATTATTTTAGAAGATATTAAATGAGAAAAGTATTAATAAGAAGCTATAATATGATAAAAAAAAATTCTACAATTAATGTAGACTGTTCTTGGTAATTAATGAATCTCATGTATGACAATGTCACAGGCAACTGTTTTCTGCAATGTCTGATGGGAAATAATAAAATATGTATTTGTGATTAGCTAAAGGAATTTAAAAATTCTAATTTATTTCTAAAGGAGTTATTGTAATTGGTCAAAAGTTTTGGTAGACAATATATTCCTACTCCAAATAGCATTGCATATAAGACTCATTATTTCATAAACTTAAACCCTATTAGCTACAACACAAATACATAATTTAAATTCACAATTTGACAACTGCTTGTAATTACTATTCCTTAAACATTCCTCAAGGTATCAGTAATTCATTGGAATTGGTTAAACTAAACAGTTTTGTTTTCATACTTTAAAATATTCTTGAACTCAATAGTCAATATCATTTTTGCGAAGGTACGCAGTGTTCATTGATCCTAAATCAAACTTTAAACAACTTGATTTGTGAGGAACTATTTCTTGTCAGTTTAAGCCCTTCTTTACTAGAGATAACTTAAGTTTGAATCAAACAGAAATTTATATAGCATTACATCCATGGAAAATATATTTTTAACTTATGACTTGTGAATGGGGGTGACTCTAATGAGTATCAGCACCGCGACTGAAGTCTATTGTACTGAGACCCCCTATTTGATCTAAAGAAGACCGGTTGCTGAAATAAATTTCAGTATAGACCTGATTGGAACATTTGACAATTCCCAGGGGTTGATACAATGGTATCCCAGATGTTCAAATCTTTGGGAGGAGTAGTAGTCACATTTACATAACACATGTGTAGAGCTCTCCTCTGTCATACGACAGCTTCTGCATAGTGGGTCATCTATAACACCTAGCAGATTAAGATGTCTATTTAAGGTGCAGTGTCGTTAAAAGGCCTACAGCAACTTTGATCTCTTTTCTGCTCAATTTTAATAGATCCCTCGATCTATTCCAGGGTGACTGTTGATTGAGCTCTTTGGCTTGCCTTTGATCTTAAGATTCAAGCCGTGCTTGATAGGATTCAGTCAATAGAAAGCTTTTGATAGTTTTTCTGACCGCATTATGGGGCAGACCCAAAACAGGTTCTGGACCAACAAAGGATAATTCAGATCCTTGTTTAGCTAATTGGTCTGCCATTTCATTACCTTCAATATCACAGTGACCAGGGACCCAGAGAAGAGACACCTTGTTACCCTCAGCCAGGTCTTCAAGTACATTATGGCATTCCCACACTGCTTTAGAGGTAAAGCAGTGACTCTTTAAAGCCTTTAGTGCAGCCTGGCTGTCAGAGAAAATCTTTATGACCTCCTTAACAACCCCCCTATCTAGGCAATTGTAGGCACATGCCGTGATTGCAGTAACCTCAGCCTGAAATACAGTAGCCAACTTGCCCAGAGAGAAAGATAGCTTTATTTTTCTGTTAGGACAGAAGGCACCTGAACCAGTGCCATAAGATGTCTTTGAACCATCTGTGTACCAAATTTCATCTCCTCTCCTGATCAGATTGGAGGGAAATCTCCACTCCTCTCTGGTCGGAAAGATAATATTGTATTTGGCTCTAAAGCAATATTGCTTTAACATCCAGTCAGATCTCATAGTTAGACAGGGATGTTCCTTTACCTGTGACTGAATATTTTTAAACAAAGGTAATTCATAGGATGTTTTCCATAAACCCATGAGTTTTAGCCGTCGTGAACACAAGACAGTCTCTCTAATTCCACTTGTTTATGTAGTGGTAGAAAATCTAGGAGAATTTCTAGACTCTGTGAGGGAGAAGTTCTCATTGCACTTGTAATTGCAATGGTTGCCATTCTTTGAAAACTAGTGAGTTCTTTTTTCACTATTTAATTATGGGTTCTATTTCCCCAGGCAATGGCCCCATAAGATATCATTGGAGCAATCACTCCCATATATATCCAGAGCACCATTTTTGGTGACAAGCCCCAATTATTTCCAATGACACGTCTGCAGGCCCAGAACACTCGTTTGGCCTTGCTGGTGCTGTATTGGAGATGCGGCTTCCATGTCAAGGTTTTGTCAAAGATAACCCCTAAATACTTAACCTCTTCTGAATATGCAAGTGGTTTCCCAAAGAATTTTACAGTTTGCATATCATGTATTCTATTCCTAGAGAACATAGTTAGGTTAGTCTTGCTGGGGTTAACCGACAATCCTACCTCTTTGCACCATTTTTCTACCTTTTTTAGAGCAGTGCTCATGAGGTCAGTTACAGTATTCTGGAATTTACCTCTTACGACCAGTGTTATGTCATCAGCATAACCTAGACAATGCAGGCCCAAAAAATTTATCCTGTTTAAGAGCTCGTCAATCACCAGACTCCATAGTAGTGGTGACAGCAATCCTCCCTGTGGGCATCTTTTAAAATTCTCCACAGTGAGTGTGTCTCCCAAAAGGAAGGCTTGAGCCAGTCTGGTTTCAAGCATATTTTTAATCCAGGTACAAACACTTGAATTAACATTTCTTTTGAGAAGGGCATTACTGATTACATTCGTTGGAACTCTATCAAAAGCCCCCTCAATATCCAGAAAGGTCGCCATGGCTATTTCCTTTCCATTGACTGCTCCATCTAGTACCATAACAAGGTCGTATAGGGCAGTCTCTTATTTTTAACTTAATTTTAAATCGTGTTTTTATAAAAAGTGTGTATTTTTTAAAAAAACTTTTCAAAAATTGTACAGAAAGAAAAGCTACTTAAGTTATAATTACAATTTTAGTTAATTGCTTGCAGCAAATCAATGTGTATCATTTGGAAATAAAATTCATCAAAATAAATTATAACTCGGTAGCATAAAACCTTAATTAGGTAATTGAACTATTAAATATCACTAGATGAAGAATTTTTTTTCATGTAGATATGTTACTTTTTAGCAAGTGTTGAGTGTAAAAAAAATATCGTGTGATTAGTTCCAAAATTAATAGCAAAGTATTTTGGTACTTCAAAACTGAACCGATTATAATGAATTGGTCACAATCATTAGTTTTTTTTTTAAATATAGCTATGCTGTTTGTTATGTTTCAAAATTTGCAGATCATATTTCCTCTCAACATTCACATTGGCACCTCAGATACCATTCACTCTTGTCCCGTTTAGATATGCGCATAATTATTTGCTCTTCTTCCTAACAGTCCAATTAAGTTCTAGCTTTGTCATCGTGGCAATTATGGGAATATTGCCACAATGTTAATTCAAATTGCTCCAAAATCTTAATAGTCCTTCTTTTTGTTACATCTGCAACTGCTTCAATCATAACTTCAGTCTCTTTTTCTTTTTATAAACTCATAGAACAGCTCATGTGCAAAACAGTTTTTAATTGTCTATCAGATGCATTAAGTTGTTGAATATCACAGATGTCATTCATGCAGAGCTGTTGGCAAAGTAGCCAAAAAAGTGTTTAAATGTGCAGTGTTTGTGGAAGTTCTTTTATCAGTGAAAGTTTCCTTTTCTGTAATCAATCATGCCAATGCAACATGGAAAAGTAAAAAACAAATCTTTTGAAATCACACAATTTCATACTGGCTGTTGAAATGCATAAAAACTTATTCACAAGTTTTGCATTGCTAGAAGGATGAGAAGATGAGATGGAAATTTACAACACACACAATGACATTTACTACCCAACTTCTGAGGATTTATAGATATTTTGCACTTTTTAGATTCATAGAAGAGAGAGAAAAATGCTTAATATTAGGCATGTATCTCGCTTGATCTCAGAAATACGTAGCGCATTAAGGAAAAATGTGGTAGGTTATGATATTTCTTGTAATAAAAATTTATCATTAGCTGTTTTAATAATATTTTTTTATATCATCAAAAAGTATTTTTGTACAATAAGCAAGAATTCTTTGTAGCCTATGGAAAAGACACACAAAATATATTTTCTCAATCTTTTGCCAATATTCTTGAAATGCACCATTGCTGAGATTTAAGTTATTTTTTCTTAGCGTAACATTGATGTAATAGTTGCTTTGTATCTCATATTCATTCATTCTAATGTTAGAGTGTTAGCCATGGGTGAAATGTAAAAATAACTACAAATCAATAAAACCATAGAAAATGCGTAGAAAAGTTGGCATTTCTGTATCTTGCACAGTGAAAAAAAAAGATTTTAGGTGAAGTGGCATCCTCACCTTTTAATATGAATCGGAATCATCAGCTTGCATGAATACTTCATTCCATTGCATACCAATTGGATAAAAATAAATGATTTGATTCATGCAAAAAAAAAAAAAAAATTATACTGTACAATCTATATCAGAGGCACAAAAAAAAAAAGAAAAAAAAAAGGAATACTGCCCAAGAATATTTTTATCATTTTCAAGAGCTAAATAATGAATTTATATGAACTTTAAAATGGTCATGTAGCAATGAAAAGATATATTTTTAAAATAAATTTTTTTTCTTTGCAGAAAAAGAAGTTTTTGGACTTGCGTACAATTAATAAAGTTAGGAATTTTATCAGATGAAATGACAACAAGCTACAATTTATTCTTCTTTCAGAGGCTCACAAAACTTCTTTAGATGACAATGAACTCATTATCAAGTTTTAACAACAGCTTTAGTGCATAACACTTCACCTGCACAGTGATAATTCAGGTACAGTAAAAGAAAGTAAGCACCTAGCTCCTTTCAAAGTAACACTCAAAATTCAACCTCCAACTCATTTTGTGAATTAGGGACATTTCTATACTAGCTGACGAAGTTTATCGAAAAATCAAGAGCACACAATTTTGCAACCAGAATAGTCTCAAAACCTCCTGAATATCATGTGCGCCGCCAACTTCCTCTAGGCTGTATTATATCTGTTCACATATACATTTAATAAAAAAAAAAGCACTTATTGCTTAAAAATATAATTGAAGACAGATAATTAAGTCTGACTTCAATAAAGTTGCAGCTTTACTATAGTTGTTTTATTTTAAGATACAGAAACCACTTTTTTTATTACACGCTTGCTTTTTATGAAATATGCATGTTACCTGAAACCGAATAGAAACAACAGCACCACATATTTCTTCACCAACCATAAACTGTTCCCCTAATATAGCTAATATAAGATCTTCCCAGCATCTCGAAGCAAGTCCTTTTTTTAATCTTACAATCCATTTCCCACCATCCTTGTTAGCTTCATCCTAGAAAAACAATAATCAGGGTTCATACAAGTTTTTGAAAAAAAATTCCAGGAGTTTTCCAGGAGTGTTTGAAAAATTTCCAGGAGGTATCGCAAATAAAATTATGATAACTAGTTCATGCAATGCAAATTTTAGTGTATGTTTCATAATACATATTGAAGCGATTCTACTCTTTATTATTAACAAATGGCAAGAATGGTCCTTTAGAAAAAGAAAAGTTGACACATGTTATAGAATGATAAAATGTGAGTGGACTACAGAAATACTAATGGAAAAGCAGACATAAACAGTAGACAATAATTCTGTTGAATTAGTAATAATGCTAACAAGCAGGAATTGTATGCTTAAAACATTATAAAAGACTTTTCATAAATATGGTTAAATCTTCAGATAATTAAGGTCTATAATGATAACATGAGATTAATCAATTACTTTCAAAATTATAGTTTGACAAACACTTGTATTTGCTATTCTACGTTATTATCCACGAAAATCTTTGAAATATTAATCTGGCACAGTTCAATTGAATAATTCCTGCTACAACTTGTAGGTTTTCCAAAAATAAAAATACTATTTTTTTTAGAACTGGATCAGCATTTAATAGTTAACTTATATTTTTTTACATTGCATTTACATAATATGGTATTCTCATTTACATTCCATTATGGTATGAAAAAATTTATTTTATTTTTTAAACTCCACATATTTTTCATTTAATTTTGCATCAATAGTGCTAAGTAGAGACTGTTCCTAGAAGATCCTTACGTTTTTCACTCATTACTGGCTGCAGGTTCTTTTTTTGTTCATCTAAGTACATTTGCCTGGCATTACGAGTAGACATTATAAGGCTTTTATTGATGATTACCTTCAGTAAGTCTTCCAACACTTCTCAGATGGTCCTCGATTACGTACGTTCGATTACGTGATAAAAGTAGTAACATGCTTACAACTTTCCAAATACTAAAATACTTCAGATTTTTTGACAAAAAATTGAAATAAAACGTGTCAACTTGATCAATAGCAGGATTGAAGTCAGCTTTAGAACAACCTTTAAATTGATTAGACAAGTCCAAAGCTTTGAACTCTTCTACAAAATGTCGAAACTCTTTCAAAACATTATCGTAATCAGATTCCTTAATTTTGGATGCATTAGTTAAAGACAGTAGAACGTTTTGCATTTCACCCAGAAATGAAGGACAGCAAGGGCTTTTCAGTTAGATACAGAGTTAGATAGGGTTCTACTTCACTTGCTAGGTGAATAAAAAAATTACATTTTGCTAGAAAAAGAATATCTTTTAACACTTTTCTGTACAGCTTCATATGTCTTTGTACCAGGATGTGGGAATTTTTTCTCTAATCCAGAAACACAAGAAAATTATTTCTTAATATCTGATAAAATGTCAATTAATCTGTTTGACACAATCACATTCTCAATATTTACAGAGGTTCAAGGGGAACTTTCTGAAAGGGTTGCATAGTCATCCCTGCGTGCAAGAGTCTTTGAATAATTGATATAGTACTTGCCTCCTCATCTTCTGGGAAAGCAGAGCACCCACAACTAAATGCATTATGCATAACATGTAAACTACAACTTCCAATGTTTAGCATACTAGAGCACCCTTCTCCTTTTAAATAGTCAACCATTTTGGAGTAAACATTCTAATTGACATTAGGTTCATCCATTAATAATTGCAGCAAATTAGAAGAACCAAATGTCAAGCATTTTTCATTCAACTTGTTTCTTGTTGAATAAAACATCTCCAGTTGAATGTTTAAGAAAATCCGAAAAATAATAACGAGTTGAAACAATATCATTGTCCCACAATCACATATCGCAGTCCAACTGTTTTGACTGCAATTGTTCATTCAGACTTTAGTCAAGCAAAAGCACATAATTTCTTGCACTTTTAACATTTTCTTTAAGCAACCTTAAAAAATGCGGAGCAATTTAAATGTGCTATTAAATAAGCACATTTACATTCACCACAAGTGAAGTTTTAACAATTTCACTGTCAGGGAACATAGATTGAAAAAGTTTTCTGATATCCTCACATGATTTATACAAAAATCCATTATTCAATACTTTAAAAGCCCATACGATTTCGGCTTTAATCGTTGCATTTGTTGAAAAAAATTGCATCCAAATTATCAGCACAAGATGAGGTACGTGGAATTGGCTGTTGCTGTTGATTTTCAACGGAAACAGTTTTTGGTGAAAACAAATCTTTAACACTGACATCTTTTTTAACAGCAAGTTCTGTCAAACTTGAGTGTTTTTTCCCTTTCATATGGGATTTCACTGGTGCTTCACCCATACTTCCAATGTCAAAAGTTTTATGACACGATGTACGAAATGCATCATTTTGTATCTTCGAATGCAACAATTAATTCTTTTATGGCTCTAACCCCAACCAGTGGTCATTAAAGACACACTTACCACCAGGTATTTTTAAGTATTATTAATGTGGATTATGAAAAGAAATTATCTTAAAACACAAACAGCTTCTGAAGAAATCATGTGTATGAGTCACATGGATACACTTGGCGCCATTTAGTAGGCAAGTTGTGAACTAACATTGTATTATCAAATTTCTGTAAATTATGCATAATGATAATGATTCCACTATTTTCATTTCAAAATATTATCTACACTGCTTTTTTTGTGAGAAAAATTTCAACCCACATACTTCCTCAATTGAATGCAATAAAAAGGACAATAGAAGAAAAAAAGTAAAAAAAAAAGGACAAGTTATAAAATTAAAATATTCCTTGTGATTTTGTGAATCTGGTGCACTTTAATAGATAACAATGTTTGGAAAAACAAATTCCCCTGTTTAGCAAGTGGCAAAACCTAAATAGTGAAGGCAATGGATTCATTCAAATTATAGAAAATTTTGCATAGGGTGGTGAAAATTTTAGGAAATTCTTATTTTCATTTGATAAAAATGTAAATTGCCACTTTGTATAAAAATGAATCATTAATTTTTTTTCCAGTTTATTCCAGGAGAAGTAGGACTAAAGCATTTTATATTGTTTTAGAAATTTAATATCTTTTGAGCCTAAGTTTTCTACGCAAGTTTTTGATTTACCAACATCATTTAAAAAAAAATGAGCAGTTTAAAATATTTATCTTGAAATTAGGAACTTAAATACAGAAAACTCAATTCAAATTTCTGTAATTTGTCATAAAAGTGTCTTCAGAACCAAGAGTTACCCTCAGGTTTTTTTCTTTAATTGAATCCACAGTTTAAAGACTAGTGCAGACTTCTAGTTCACATAGAAGCTAATAAGCCACATATACAATAGTTTTAGACTTATATGAATAAAACAATTTTAAGTTGATACAATCATAAGTAACACCTACCTCCCACATAGGCTTTATTCCCAATTTAAAAAGATGAAAATCACTATGAACAGCCATTTCTGATGGCCTTATTAAATGTCCATAAACAGCCCAAAATTTCTCAACCTAAAATAAATATTAATATCGATTAGAAACCAACAAGAAGTGTCCTTTTAGTTTAAAAAGAACCAGTATTTTTTTTTTTTACAGATTTAGATAAAATGTATTCAGAGAACACACACAGAAAAAAATATATGGTTGCCATTTAACAGTTATGAAACTTTCCTGCTACTAAGTCCATTTTGTAATTCACCGTTTCGGTAATGTTACTGGGAAAATATTTACGGACGACGACTAGAATTCCGGCAATGTCCATCCTGCCATTCAAGCTGTCGAAACCCAGATGTGCTGTAGCTTCTTATTTCATGCTACATACATTGCAATGATATTTTAAACAGACTGTGCACGACATACATGTCCAGATTAGTAGTAATATAAGTTGCTTTAACACAAAATGAAATTTTGACACGTTAAGAATAAAAGAGTGTGTACATGTTTAACCCAAATTTTATTATTTTATTTTGTTAGCATTCTGTTACTTAACACCAAAAAGTGTTAGTAGCATCTTCAAGTAGTTTGGTATATTTCATCCTCAAAAAACATGCAAGTGAAATTACTTTCTCATGTTTTTATTCTAAAAGTAGTGAATTAGAAACATATGCCCTTCGGTCAGTCATCGTCAATAAATGAAAAAAAAAAAAAAAATACAAATAATGAAAAAAAAAAAAAAAATACAAACAAATTTAAGCAAAAAGTACTTGCAGGTTAAAGTATTCAATGATTATACCACGGTACGTTGAAGTAAAATACTTCATCACCGTATTAGTACATTTAGAACTTTATAAATATTGCTTGAATCAATCCGATATTATAGAAATGGAATAGTTAACCAAATATCCAATTACTATGTAAGGGATTTGAAAATAATTGTTAACTTCTTTTTAACATAGAGGACCTTATGCACAATGCTATTTAGAACACAGTTGTAGTTTTTGGCAATATTTGTGACCATTCACAATACACCTTTAAAAATAAAAGTGAAAATTCACCCAATTACCAAAGTAGTATATAGAATTTTTTCCTGAAAAGTAGTTTTGGTATACTTTTCAAGAAAATACACTAATAAATAATTCTATTTTTTAAAAACAGTTACATATTTTTGTAAATTTTTATTATAAGGACGAAATTATAAGGACACCTGATATATTTTGCCATAGCTACCTCACAAGCGCATAACCGCAGATCAATATTTAAATTTTTTACTGCGGGTCTAATCTTGTTATCTTTGTTCAGTACCATTTTTGACTTGACATGATTTAGAATGCCTCACGGAAAAGATCTTAATGAAATTCAAATTTGAAATGTATGGAATTTGTGTGAAAGTGGCAAGTCTATACGTAATATTTATAACGTTATTCAAAGATTAAAAGGTACTGTTGAAAATGCTATCAAAAGAAGAATAAATGGTCTAGTATAGAAACGAATAGGGGTGAAACCCAAATAGTCTCAAAGAGAACAACATAATCAAGGCTAACACGAGCCAAAGCTCAGGAGGATGCAATCAAAAAGGCGTTTCAAATCTCAGTAATAGCTGCTATTACATCAGAATAAACCTCGGCAAGAATAGCCATTACAGCAACACAAATAGTAGTGATAGCTCCCTCTATACCAGCACAAACTTTGGTAATACCATCTGATAACACTGGATCTTACAACTGCATTACATTGGGCAAAAATGACCATCATAAAAATGTAAATTTAGTGCCAGTACCCAATATACATGTGCATATCGCTGCAAAAGCGGCTATTATGTCGGTGTAATACTTGCCAAAAAGGATCATCACATAACCTCAGCGATAGCGTAAGGTATAATAACACAATTTTCGCTCATAGCGGTCATTTTTATCAGCGTAACACTCAGCAAAATGGCTGTCTCTCGCACCAAGTAAATAATGGTGACAGAAGTTATAACATTAGACAAAGGCGTGAAAAAAAAAGTAGTTGTTACATTGGATGTTCCTTATTTGTCAGACATAAGCAAGGCAACATCTGATATTACAGCAGCGTATATCTTGACTAAAATGACCATCACACGAATGTAAATATCAGTGTAAGCACCCAATTTACAGGAGCAAATCTCTACAACAGTGACTATTATATCAGTATAACAATCAACGAAAATTATTATCATGTGACGACATAATTTCGGAGTTATAGTAGTGTAAACCTCGACAATAATGAACGTTACATCAGAGTACCATTCAGCAAAATGGCCATCGCGCATATATTTAAATAATGGTGATAAAGGCTATAACATAAGAGGAAGCAGTGGGAAAAAAGTATGTTGCTCCCCCATGACTTTTCAATGAGGATTTGTATTAATCTCAAACATAATTCAAATTTTTGTAAAAAAAGCCCTAAATTGCTGTTTCTGCCAAATTGTACCATGTCTGAAGTAAGAGAGAAACTTGAGAGAGCTACTCTCTATTTGGGAGATCAATTACTTCCACAAGAAAAATTATAGAAAAGCACAGATTTTCTTTGAAATTTGTAAAAAAAAAAAAAAAAAAAAAAAAAAAAAAAAATCGCAAAAATATGATCCCCTTACAAAAAAAAATAAAAAAAATACAGAAAACCACCAATCGGTGGAAGAACTACACCCCTGGATGACAGTGAATATACGTTTCAATATCTTTTTTCACTTGAGAAAATGGTGTGGCAGTAGGTATTTGATTCAATGCTAAAATGTTTATACAAGTTTAGAAAATCAAAATGCATTTATTGAACTTCCCTTAAAAAATGGTTTCATAATATCCAAGTTTATTAAACCCAAATTCTGTTTCTGAATCATTTTTATTCACTTACATTTAATGAACAATTTTAGAAGTTGTTTAGTTAGATTGGAGATTGTCTGGCACAACAGTGTATGCACTAAAAATGGGTAATTACTTTTTTAAAGGAGGGAAAGTCTTCTGGGATTTTTTTTTAAAGGAAACTGTTGAATTGTGCTACGAATGGAAGAAAACCAGAAAAACTTCAAACAAGTAGTCCTACAACAGACACAAGGCTATCTGTCAATTGCCGCTATGTCTACTCACTTTTAAGAAAAGACAAGCACTAATAATGCTTGATAGTGAGACCTCTTGCATGTTGGTTGCAAATTCTGCCTTCCACTCTGAGTGGGATATATTTTATAAGAGTTAAAAAAAATTCAAACATTTAATGGAAGAGTTTTGCTATGAATGCTATTTAATTTAATGCAAAAACTAAGTTGGTACTGACAGTTACTGAACTAATAAGCTCATTCTACACACATTTGAATCACAGTAGATCAAGTCTAGACACTAGAAGTATGTACAACTTGCCAATTTTAACAACTGAAACTTTCGATTGTTAAAATTTACTAAAAAAAACCTGTCAATTTTGGAGGGTTTTTTTATGAATAAAACGTCACCATGGTAGCAAATATTTCCCTAAAACTTGTTGCAGAATATACAAAGTTTCAGTCTGGTATCTATCTTAAGTCAAGATGTGAACGTCCCATTGAGTTATTCTGGAACAGACTTCTGGTGAAATTAAATTTTAAAGCCCTCCCAGTGGAATTTTATGTAATTTTTCTAATTTTATTGTGACTTTTAACTTGATGTGAATCATATATTTGTAGCATTTATAGTTTGTATTTACAGAATTGCAAAGAGTCTCTCGGGTGTTGTTTTCAGTATTTCTGGTGGAATTTTTTTTACGAGAACTTGTCTTGAACCCTTCATTTGACATACCACATTGGTCTGTAGGATTTGTAATTTTGTTAGAGACTGTTGACCTCAGACAGACAGCACCATTGTATAAGCCTTTCTTTAGATTAGAGAAGAAGCTAAAAATAAATACAACTTGAACATTTTAAATAAAATATTACGGATTGCCATGATATTTTATTACTAAAAGATCATAATTATATTACTACTACAAGAATATTTTATTACTATATTCAGAAACTAAATAAAAAAAAAAATCGGGAAAGGAATTCGCTAACATAGAAAAGACACAAATCGTGAATGTCCCATAAACATCTTAAATTTGCCAAATAAATGAAGGTTGTTTTTTTCCCACACTCACTTAAATTGACCAACCTTCAATTTTCATAATTTTTTAAATATTGACTGTAACTGTACTAGTAAATATACTTAAGCATAACCTAACAATTGAATCATTAGGGAAAATTAAAATGCAAGAAAATTTTTAACAATAAAAATATAATTCAAATCATAAATCCGTGATTTCCAACAATTAAGAAAAGAAAGAATTGAGCTTTGATTTGGTATAGATAGATATGCTACTTTTTCAATAACTAATGAACACAATTTAATAAACTTACTGTATTAAATCCAGCAACAAGCTTTAAATTCTGATCATAAGGCTGCACATTGTTTTGTTTACCACCTGGACGATGTGAAAACCATAATACATAGCTGTATTGTAAACTGTGTTCATCATCTTCAGGGTCAGAAATTACTATCTCCTCTAGCTGGAGGAAGCAATTAATAAAATTAGTATTTATAAAAAAATAGATTAAATGCAGGAGCTGTTTCACAAAAACCATCAATATAAAGGGATTTTTTTTTTTATAAAACTTTACATAACCCTAGTTAGTTTTATATAGCATGATAAAACATTATATAGCACAATATCTAATGGTGATTCATCAGAAGGCTGATATTTAATTGAGCCAAAATGTAATAGAAAATCTAAAGACTCACATAATACACTATAAAATAAAAGAAAAAACAATTTACATTCTACACAATAACCTTACCAGACTAGACTTAAATTTAATAACATAAACAATCCAGCAATTTTTGGAAAATAATATCGTGAAACTTTAGTTTTATGTAGATGAGTATGAGTCACTAGCACTAATTTAGAAAATAACCACAATGTAAGCATGAACCAAAAGAGTTTATAAGTAAAGTGAATTCAACACCTATTCTAAACAAAGATGGTATTAATATATACTTGTGAACAAGATTGTCTCAATATGGCATCCTGGAAGGCATTAATCTGGCATGCTACAGTAAACTTGGGAAACTTCAAGAGACAACCTGTCAAAATCCTTGGCCTGTCTACCACATTAACTCATTTACAAGATGAAAAAATGCAAAAAGTTTGTTGCTGATTGAATTACAATGAAGTGGGAGAAAAGTCAAATAAATTAAACTAAAGATGCCAAAGAACTTTTTGCACTTGGTCACGAATGTATTAGTAATTGCCCAAGCTTTGGGAATGGCACAATTCTATAGAAAACAACTAAGAGAGTATATGTAACAGTCTAGAGAAAAGCTACAGTTGTTTGCAGTCTCAAAATTTTCCAAGCACATTAGATGGGGCAGGAACATTCCAGAAATTTTGAACAATTGAGATATGATCGATATTAACTTTGGAGGTTTGAAGAGAACATGTGAATCTTAATTTTCAATACAAATATTTTTGGCAATTGAGCAACTGGAACTTGGCATTGTTTAGTATCTTTTTGAACAGGAAAAGAAAGACAATTTGCAATGCTATTATCATAACATTTAAGTTTTGCAAATGTGGCACAGTAAGCTGTAATGTAACCCTTAATTTTCTACCTCTCGTGTCTCACAGCAAAGACATGACATGAACAAAACATCACCATCTCAACATATTGCTAGTGCTCTAGTTATGGTTATCTTGCAGCACATGATTTTTTAAAAATAAATTTAATAAATTTTCTTTGTTATTAATAAATACTATATATATATGTGCAATTTAGCATGGAAACCAGTAGTTTATAACTTCAGCGGTTAACACATTCGCTGCCACCAAAATTTATATATCCCTCCTCAGAAGCCGAATTTAAAAAAAAGTGTTTTAATGATTAAAAACGTTCCTTATATTTTAATAGTAAAACCAGAAAAAAGGGAAAAAAAACCCAAGCACTAAAAATAATGCTTCACTAACGTGCCTCAAAAACCTCATCGTTCAACCTCCAAATCCGAACTAAAAATAAAGCAATTTACTTATCATACTCGATCGTCGTCCCAGAGCGTCGCCAGCATGGGAGGTAGCGCCATGCTGACGCACCAGCGGCAGCGAATGTGTTAAAGCCTCAAAACCAAAGAAAGAGACAGAAAATTTAAATAATTTTGATTCTCTACTTTGTACTGGGTTGATGAAGCTGAAAATCAAAGGTCAGATATTTATATAAGCAAATCTATCATAACTTTACAACCAATTTGTCAAACACAAATTGTATATGTACAGCTTACACAATAGATAAATAATCGTTTAAGAAGTATTAGTCTATACTAATAAAACTAAGAGTGTCTGTGATCAACAGAGTTTTTTACAAGCTCCCCTTTCCAGTATTTGTAGAATGTCAGAATTTTAAACATACACAGTTTTCCTACTCTAACTTCCAATCTGACAGGTAGGATGTTAAAATTATAATGAGCTTTTTTTATACTTAATTTTCAAAGTTTTAGCATTAAGGCAACGGGAAGATAGTTTTCACAATTACCAGCAGGTAGTAACATTACAATCTTAGTTATTGTTTTTTATTTTTATCTTGGCTGTTTTGTTTATTTTATGTCAAATGGAAGTTCAGTTTTGTGAGTGTTACAGTTTTTCTTTTTATTCTTATAGAAAGGGAAGAAGGAGGCATTTCCAAAAACAGATTTTGTTTTTCTCATATGGTTGTACTAATGTGTTTTAACGAGCAAACTGAGCCTGTGTTTGCATAGCAATGAAACTTTAAGCGAGCAAAGCAAGCCTGGGTTAGCTTAGCAGTGAGGCTTTTAGCAAGCAAAGCAAGTCTGGCTTGTGAAGCGCCAAAAGCAAAGATCTATAGACATTGACGGGTCTCTGAAATGCTGTGCAACTAATTTAAAATATATGAAGGACAGCACAAAACAAATATGAACAACGTAAAATCTATACTTAGACACGTTAACAGAGACAAAAGCCCTAGTTGCTATATCAAAACTATACTTATCACTAAATATAGCCAGGTTTTTGGCAATCCATGTTTCTACACAAAGTAAATAAGTTAAGTAAAATTTATATAAACATTTTAATTTACACAAAATTATTAGTGGATGTATAGTTCAAAGGGGAATAATGTCTTTAGAACAGCAAAATTGTTGTAGATTTTTTTTTTACGCCATCTCTTAACAAATCATTGTCAATTGCTATTTTTCTATGGTAAATAATTCAGGAAAGAAATTGACATACCCTTTTAGGGAACTAAGCTTCAAGAATCTCCGTATATGGATTTGTAAAATTTCCTACTCTCCACCACATAAGCAGAACAATGAAATTTGACAAGATTGTTCTTTTTGATTGAACTCGCGATAGCTTGAAATTCAAGGGACTAGTCAAATTCTTCGAGTTATCAGAAGTCAATTAGATGTTAATTTCCATTCAAGGCATATTCTTGTGACCTCATGAAAACTTCCAAGATAAACGAATATTCGACTTATGAGACTTCAAGTTATCACGAGTTGACTGTATATGAATAAAGCAAAGTAATGCAATTTTGATCAACCTTACCCAGTGAGTGAAAAGGAGTATATACAACAATCTAAATACGTTTGATTGCTTGAATTAGATTTTTTATGGGGCAATGACTGCAAGAAGGCCCCTAGGCTGGAACCTTGAGAGAAGTAGTCCGAATTTTAAGATGTTAAGGCTCTCAGGGAGGTCTTTCAAAGGAAACTTTCAAAATTTCTTTGGAAAGGAAGCTCTAGTTTGCAAAAATGAACACTAAACAACTTATCACATTTGCAACTGTGTCTATTCATGTTTAGAAGCAGAGTTCAACTTCATAAGTTGTCTTATGTTTGCTAGAATGTGTGTGCAATTATTTAAATACACATGTTTCAGCAATACCACAAAACTCTTAAAAATGGATAAGATATTAATTTATAAGCAAATACAAATTTATTAATTTATATGCAATTACAAATTTAAAAAAAAGTTGCCATCAAAATTCAGAAATCCTAGCACTATTTTCCTGTATTCACATGATTTGGCGGAAGTATAACAGTGAATCATTAACGAAGGCACTTTAACACTTTAAAAGAATGAAGTGGATTTTTTCAATTTGGAATCTTTTAGGCAGCTAAGGAAAAAAGCAAATTACCTAACTCCAACAGTTGAAAAGAAAATTCTTGCTAGAAGTAAATACTTAACCTGCAAAATAAGTCTAATTTCGTTTTAGCATTTATTTAGCTTCCAATTTTTAGTATTGGTTAAGTTTTGAACAATGATTTTTAATTTAAAACTTATTGTGTGGTCAAATACAAAAATGATACAATTACAGGCACAAGGTTGGTCAAAATTTTAGTTTGCAATAATCTAATAATAGGAACTGTATCAAGTTTAAGATTTGTAATCTTTTTATTTATCAAAAAAAAAAAGTATTTCCAATCAAATCGTAATAAATGACGTTTATAAAATGAGTTTCGACAATTTCTGAAATCGCATTTTGATATGCTGAAGAATTTCGATTAAGAACATGTTTTTTTTAAATAAAAACAATTCAACAGTTTGTAAAATAACAAATATTTAATCAGCAATGCAAATACACAGAAATTTTGCAAACAAAACTAAAAAAAGCACCATCGCTTACTTTAATTAGCCTTTGTATACACATTTCTAATCTTTATCGTTAATGAGTTAAAAACTGGCAAACTCCAGACAACAACTACATGCAATTTCGAAATCCTAAACTAAATACGAAGTCTCTCATTTGGCAAATTGTCGCCGATTTCTCAGACGAAATACCGCCAATTTTCTCGCCAACACGATTTTCAAAATACTCCCACTTGATTGAATACCGGATGTTCGGGCTTTTAGTTGTGCCACAAATGCATATTATTTCAAACCTGCTAAAATATTTTAAATCTTTAATCCTTATTCAAAAGTATTTGAAATTATTAGTAGTTTTATGCATTTTTTTTTCTTAAATTACGGATGTTTCCTACCTTGAAAGAAGTTAGTTAAGCGAAAGTTCGGAATTTTAATATCCAAAAGAGTTTCCGGAGTAACATGTATATCTGGAATCCATATAAAGCTATTTAATTTTATTCTAATTATCTTAAAGAAAAATTTTGCAATCGAAATTGTGTTTTTAACCGAGTCCTGAAACATAGGAAGATGAGGTGATTTATTTCACAAGACTGCATATCGGTCACACTCGTTTTATCCATGTGCACCTTCTGCTGTCAGAAGATGCCCCATATGCAAATCTTGTGGTGTTCCTTTTACTGTTGTCCATATTTTATCACTGTCCAGCTTTTAATTCCATACGGCTTCGCCATTTTAATTTAGCTCATCTACCTTTATCAAAACTTTTAAATTCATCTCCTCATCATAACCTTTTTAAAGTTTTTATTAGATATTGGGTTTTATCACCTTATCTAAGGATTTTTACTCGTTAAATTTGAATTTTTTCTTTTAAGTATTTTAACTGGCTTGTAAACATGATTCTTTAGTGATAGTTTTAGGAGCAATTTGATCCTAGTGTTGCCCTTACGCCAGGAAATGAAATACAACCAACCCACCGGAAAACATTAATCAAAAATTGAAAATTTTATTGTAATTTCATAATGGTTTGTCCAACATCCGGTTAAGTTGGTTGGTTACTGACCTATTTTTGTGCACAATAATGGCTAATCAAGCTGGGATCTAGAACTTAACGTGAATGGATTCAGAACCACCACAAACAACCACACCTAATCCAGGATTCGAACCCGGCACCTTTGAAATGCGAGGCCAGAGCGCCAACCGCATAGCCATCAGGCGTGCGTATCCGTTTAAGATGAACGGATTCGATATAAATCTCAATGGATTACTTATATTGTAATTATAGCACATAAAGTTGATTTCCCACTTGAAATTACGTTCTCAATCGAAATTTTTGTAATTTTATGTGTGATCTTATCTGAGCAGCTAGCGGCAGACCACACCATAATTCGTCCAAAGGAGAAGGACATTACAATTATACCGGAGTATTCCAGTTTTATCCAGGGCTACCAGTTCTATCGATTTTTCGCCTAATTCGCGATTTTTTAGGTAGTGTCGCAATAGATTTTAAGGATTTGACGATTGGCAAATTTTGTTTTATAGAAGTGGCGTATTGACTTTTTTTTTGCGATCTCGGGATTTTTGGGCGATTTTCTGGCTATTTGTAATTTTTCTGATTTTTTTTTAGTGTAAAGCAGACTGACAACTAGTGCACCTGCTCTGCGTGTTGAATTTCGGGCAAAGTTACAGTTGTATTGGGGGATTGGATAGTTCCAAACACAGCTTTCCCAAGTTATTTTTTTTTAAAAATTCAAACGAGTTTTGAAAACTGTATTAACACGTTAAAGACGACTTTGAAATCGATAAACAGTCATTGTTTTAACTTTTACCTTTTTATTTAAATCATTTAAGGTCTATTTTGAATTTTTCAGATTTTTTGGAGAATGATTTTTAAAAAACAATAAGTGGAGCCACAATCACAATTTATTAGCAAAGAAAAAAGAACTAAAATATCGATTGGCAAGTTTTCTTGTCGTTAATGGGTTAAGGAACAATTAAAAAGTGCCGGTTCCTATCACTATTCATATTTTTAATGATTTATATAAATGAAATATATGTTAACAAATCTGCTTCTAAATATCCTCAGGCTCCTTTCACACTATTTTATTTCCATCGGATGACAAGAAGTAGGAAGACAAAATTTCGAGTGTTTCAGTAGCACCCGACGGCTGCTAACACGCTGTCGTCCGACTTTTTGACGTCGTCGGATAATGTAAAAGGAGCAATTCACTTCTTCACGCCACTAAAAGAATTTTTGTCTTCCTACTTTTTGTCGTCCGACGGAAATCGAATAGTGTGAAAGGAGCCTCAGGGATAGAATTGTTAACCCTAAAAATACCATCTTCAGGAACTTCCTGGTAAGTGGACGTACATAAATTATGTCACGCGCAGAGGTGGGAGGATTGTTTTTGTTTAACATTTTGATCAAAGTAAAAAAAAAAAAGCAACTGCAACAAAGATTATATATATATAATGGCAATTGAGACTACTTGGCAGATGCACAAGTATTTAAAAAATTTAGTGATTTTGCATCGATTCAAATCAAAAAGCGAAATTAATCTACATACAGGCAATAATCACGGACATAGTAGCTATTATTACATTAACTGAATAATTGGCGAGTGGCTGCAAAACGGTGCCACAAATCTTTGCAATAGCTGATATTACATCAGCGTAAACCTTGGCGAAAATATCCATCACTTCAACGTAAATATTAGTGGTAGCAACTACCATATCGGCTCAAATCTGGGAAATTAAGGATATTACACTAGCATAATACTCGGCGAAATGACCTTCACAACAACGTATATATATCACAGATAGCGTCAACTATGCCGGAACAAATCTCGGTAATATTAACATTTTGCGTATTAACAAACAGCGTGTTAGCAATATAACACAATTGGTGTAAATCTCGGTAATAACGGAGCCCTCGGCGAAAATTCCCACCACACTATAAGTATCAGAGCTAGTGCCGAATATATGCGATTCTTATCAATAGCGCTATTGCGCAACACTTGACGAAATTGACCGCAACAAAATCAAATGCAAATCTTGTATATTACAACAGCGTAGCACTCGGCGAAAATAACCATCACACCAACGTAACATCACATAACGGCGTTAGCGCCGAATATACTAGAGCAATTCGCAATAGAGCTATTATATCATACTCACAATATTAGTACACGCCGATCGCATTTATTAGTGTAAAGGAAATAATATTTTGTTCAGGGATAAAATGCCACAAAGGAATCAAACTTCGGAGCAGTTGAAAAGCACAAAATGCGTGTTTGGTCGCAAACATAGTCAACATAATGCATTAGTAGCAGATTTTTGTATTTGGAGTAAGAGTGAGACCCTGCAGGTAGTTTTGAAACTTTCCAGTCTAGTTGGATATTACTTGCAAAGAATGAAGATACAACATTGACGAGTTAAAAGTGTAACTCTGCATGTTTGAAAGAAACTTCACAAAACCTGAAAACAATAACAAAATGCCCGATGAACATTGCTTGTTCAGGGTGGCTACAGAATTTGAGAAACACACATTTCCAGAAAATTCTCTTAAAAGTTCCTGATGTGCATTTCTGCCGACGTTAATGTTAAAAAAAACCGAAAAATATAATGATGGCAATTTAAAAACGTATAAACTTAATAAGTAAATAAAATTCTAAATAGTCAAAGTTTAATTGCCTCAATATATAAATTTATGCTAAAAAGCAAAAAAAGCATCTTTAGAGCATGAAAAAGAATGGAAAATATTAATTAAAAAATACAAAATTCACATTAAACAATTCACAAACTACTCTTCTAACTTCAAGAAAAAACATAGCTAGTACATTACTTTTTGTTTTAATTTTAAAAATGACTCAAATAAAACATGTTATTTTCGTTAATATATGTCATAGGTTGTATTCTGTTCATAGCATAAATTTAAAACACTGTCTATAAATTTATTAAACTTGGGCAACATGAGCATGAAACTTAAATAACCAACATTTTGCTATTTGGTCACAAATTTCACTAGGTATATATCTTTCATGAAATAAGTCTTTTGGATTTTGTAGTCGACAAAAGATAAACAACATATATTGTACGAAAGAAAAGGCCTAAAATTAACAGCTTCTAATAAAATGAATTGCTCATAGATGCATAGAAATAAAATTTTGTAAATAAGAATATTATCTTAAATCACAAAACTACGTATTGAATGATTGCAAATAATCGTATTCATAAAACACGACAAACACAGGGTTTATACTTCTTTGGCAAAAAAAAAAAAAAAAAAAAAATGTAAGGACTATTTGAAAAAAAAATAAAAAATTCCACAATCCTTTACCTGAATGTATGCAGTAACGCAATGATATATATATATTTTTTGAAGGGGATATTTCAGTTCTTTATTTGATTTACATTAAAAATATAAATTAAATTCACATATCACATTCAGTAAAACTAATTTTTTTAAATAAAACGTCAAAATGAAAATGTATATAAAAGAAATCAAGTACAGTTATGGATGCCTATAGATTTGTTACATATCTGTAACATAGCACTTTAAGGGGTTTATAAAAACAAAAAAATCTGATGGAATCAAATTTAAATATTAAGGAATTTAGGATTCTAATGTATTCTGTTGACAAAAAGCACAAGACAAGAAGAAAAATAACCATGTCCGTAAAGGATGCAGTCAGATTGAAGTTGGGGGATTTTTTTTTTCAACACTAAGGCTGCCGGCGGCCGCGCTTCTAAATTATAGGATAACTAAAAATCTACTGAAATAATAAGGTTTCTAATATCAGGGATGAGAGTGATCAGAGAGCAAAAAGGAGGAAATTCAAAAGTTTCGTCAAAAAAGCTAACGGAAGGAATACACAAAAATTCAACCAAAAATATGCAGGAAATATGATTCAATAATTTTAAAAATACAATGACATTTCTCATACTATATAATAATTATATTTCAAATATTAGGAGCTTGTGAAGTAATCTGTGAGGAAAGGGGAGCAAAGAGGGAATTTTTTTGTTTGTTTACACATGAGGAAAAGTATACTTTTTGCAGGAAAAACAGGCTCAAATCAGAAAAATGCGAATCCTCAAAACAGGGACAAAGAAAAGGAAAATGTTACATAAAAAACAAAAGAGGAGGAAATCCTCCAAAAGGAGGAAAACTCACATCCCTGTACTATATTCTGTTGACAAAAAACGCAAGGTAAGAAGAAAAATAATCATGTCTGTAAAAGATGCAGTCAGATTGAAGTTTGAGGATTTGTTTCAACAATAAGGCGCTAGCATCCGCGATTCTAAGTTAGAGGATAACCAAAAATCTAACAAAAATATTACGCAAATAATTGTTCCAGGCATAACAATGATCCCAGACAGTACAATATATATATATCAGAACATCAAACAGGCGGGAGGGATTCCCCGGTTAGACTTAGCAGCTGAGAATAGAAAAAGATCGGAATCGTAGTACTCCTAAATCGGCCAACTAGCCAGATATTGATGGACTTTTACAAAAGCACATGCATTTTTTTGTTGTTCAATGGCATCCGCACCGGAAATGCGAGAATGGAAAAAGAATTCAAATTCCCTGATTAAAAAGTAATTTTACGAAATTCCTCGACATTTCCCTGATTTTTCCAGAAGAGTGAAATTCCCTGATTTCCAGGTTCTGTAGCCACCCTGTTGTTATAAGGTACAAGAAGCAAGGTGACAATACTAAGTTTTCTAAAAAATTCAGAAAAGGTATTTGCAGTTATTGTGTACGAAAGGGACACTGGAAAAGGACTATAGGAAGTGTATTTCAAATGGTAAACCTAAAAGCACAGTAAACACTACACCCGGCAAAAAGTTTCAGATCACAGAATAGAGTGTACACACGGTGCTCATATGAGTGGTCCTTTTACGACAAACTCCACACATTTGATAAATTAAAGAGTTTTATAATAAAATATGATACATTTAATAAAAGAATATATTGTTACTTTTGAAGATTTTTTATTAAAATAATAACTCATAAATTTTCATGCATGTATTATGATATAAATTAGTGAGTAAATAAATATGCAAATTAAGAGTATTTAGCTTTTTTACATAAAAATTTATGTAAAATATTATGAATTTCCCTTTTATAATTAAAAAATCTCAGGCTTCAACTGGGGTTACTGCCATAGCTTGCGTACCGGGATTTTTTTTTTAGTACTACAACCCTGACAACTAGGTAACTCCAAAATTGTCATTTTTTAGATATGTGTACGATGCGTCATGAATTACCCGTCTTTATTGTATGCCACAAGTGAATTACTCTGTAGAAAGGTCCCACTAAATTCTATTCATATTAAATCCATTAGGGTAATACAATTTCAATGCTTAAAAAAATTTTAAATGCGTTTTTTTTTCTCTTTAAAACTATGGTATTGCAGCTATCTAGATTAAGGTGACGATACATCAATAACACATAGATTGCGTAGTGTGTAAAATTTTGCATTTTAAAACTGCGTTTTATCCACAAATATATGAATAAATCTTAGAAAAAAACTCACATATTTCTCTTAATGTATACATTATGCTGTATTAAGAAAGTTGTGGATAATTTTAATAAATTTGACTTTAGAAAGTTTGGGGCTTCTACCCGCACCGGTAGCGGATCGAGGCGACATCGTTCGCGGTACAATTAAAGGCTATTTAATAAATTTGACCCAAGGAAACAGTTTTGGCAAAATAGGTTTATTCTTTCTAACTATTCATTAAAATAACAAAGAATCCTAATTTAATATTTGTGAATAATATTTAAGGAATTCAAAATGTAGGCGGCACTACAAAACATTGTTTATTAAAATTTTTAAAAAAATACATACGAAATAAAATCTAATGCCTACAAAACACAAATATTACCTTGATGCAAACAAACATATACATTTTTTAAAGATACTTTAAAAGGTATTTAGTTAAGTTATAAAGGAAAAATAACCCATTAAAATGAATGCACACTGTTTACTAAAAAGAACTTTACCCTTTTTTTTATATGTTATTTTACAAACATATTTTTAGAAATGTCACCTATCAATAATAAAAAATAAGAAAACATAGCTGCTAAAAAAATTGAAGATATTGAAATATGGAAAAATATTTGATAATGGAAATGTCTTTATTGAAGTATCATATCGCATATTCATATCATTGCACCTCTTTGAGTTAGTTTGAGTAAACACAATATTGTCAGATGGTAGAAAATACTTTAAGTTCCCAGCATACTGGCCAACATCAACATGCAGTAATAAACACAGTTTCGATTGAAAATTGGAACATTCCAATTCATTAGCTTCAATTCTGAATATAAAAGAATGTATAGTTATTTAGAGGATCCATATTTGGATTTAAAAATTGGTGATTTACAGGGATGAGAGGGATCAGAGAGCAAAAAGGAGGAAATCCAAAAATTCGTTAAAAAAAGCAAGCGGAAGGGACAGTACCCAAAAGTTTCGTCTAAAAAGCTCGCGGAAGGAATCCACAAAAATTCAACAAAAAAGTGTACAGGAAGGATGATTCAATAATTTTACAGATAAAATGAAATTTATCATACTATATAATAATTACATTTCAAATATTAGGAGCTTGTCAAGTAATCTGTGAAGAAAGGGGAGCTAAGAGGAAAAATCTTTTGTTTAGACATGGGAAAAAGTATACTTTTTGAAGGAAAAACTGGTTAAGATCAGAAAAATGTGGAATCCTCGAAACAGGGACAAAGAGAAGGAAAATGTTACATAAAAAAACAAAAAAGGAGGAAAACTCTCATCCTTGTGATTAAAAATTCATTAAAGCTTTTGTCAAGGAAAACGAAGCTATACTTTCGTTTTGAAGTCATTCCAACACAAACAAATTGCTTTAGAATCCCCCAAATCAATATAAAGAATAAGACAGTGGCAGAAAGCAACTTATGAAATTTTCGCCACGCCAGGCACTTTTTTTTGGCGACCGGTTTGTACATCAAAAAGCACAGCAAGCAGCCATTGTCTGTACAAAACGTGTTTTGAAAGAATGTGCCCCATAATTCCTCACGCGTCAGAGGTTACGGGTTCGGAGGTTCATGACTAGTCTATTTTTGTCTTAGATCTATGAAATTGAGTATCAAAAGATCGCTGTACCACTGAGAAAAAAGTGTTCGACCTCGAATGTAAGTTATTTTAAGTGTTATTTTAAATTTAAATTTTAATTAACCACAAACGCGATTAAAATGTACGCGCAAGTAAAATGTAAAATCGTGCCTCGCAAGTTCGAAATAAAGAATTAGCAGCTGGCTGAAGAATGGTTCAAGTTAAAGAATTTTTGAGTGATCAACTCTTGAATTATTTAAAAGACGCAAGACTTGGATGTGCCCATTTGGAAAAAACATCGTCTGAGTAATGGTGCAAAAAGAACTTTCCTCAAGTAGTCATCCATGTGCAACATGTAAGCAAGACGAAAATGATTCAAAATGAATAATCTATTCAGTGTGTTATGTACAGGTGGATATCAAAATAATGGAAAAAAAATTGATTATCAGACTTTTTAAATCAATCCACAATACCATTCGTTACTCATCATTTAACAATTTTGGCCTTTATTCTCAAGTGTGCTGACCATCTTTCCATTAAAACTCATTTTCATATTGATGATGATAATAAGAACTGTAGATTTAAGTAAAATTAGATGAGAGAACTTTAAAAAACATGAATCTCAAAGCAGCATTGTAACTGAATGAATGCTCAAGTATAACAGAGAGGAAAACATAAACAGAACAGCAGGCTAACAGTTATTACTCATAATAGCTGGTTAACGAGATTAGTTCCGAGATAAAGGAGAAAAAAATTATATTAACAAGGTGCTTTTATTATCATGAATAATAACTAGTTAATAAGATAAATATTAAGAAACTTAAAAATGTTGTCATATTTACCAAATTATTGGTGATAGTTATTTTGAAAAATAACCAGTTATTATGCATAATATCCCATTTAACCAAATTAGCTGTATCATATATATGTAGAAATTTTAGAGCAAGTTATGATTTTTAAATCTGAGGAAGCAATCGACGACACCTTCGATGTTAGTTTTCGCAATGACGAGGTAGAATTGTTACAAAGTGAAATGGTCAAGGATTTTTTTTAATGGAAATTATTCAATAAAGCCGATGACATGACTTGCAAACAATCCTGACCTCCATCCAATGGAAAATATTTAGAAATATCTTGGAAAAAAAAGCCAAGATGAAATTTTACCAGATGCGTGTCTCATGTTCGTAAAATCTACACAATAAAGCTGAACGTAGTCATCAGGTCAAAATTAGGATCAACAAAATATTAAATATAGTTGATTGAATACTTTTTTCTTGATAATACGATAAAACTTTTTTCTTTTGCAACTGAATTTACTTGCTTTTGATAAACAAGGTGAGACCAAAAAGTAAGGTGACTGATGTCATAATAATCACTGTATTATATGTTTGCAGATAAATACATCACTGTCCTTCAAAGTAGTTCCCGCCGTCTACAATACACTTCTGACAAAGTCCTCCTTTGCGACTGTCTTAAGTTCCTTGGTAACAGCAGCTTGAATGTCTGAGATGCTTGAAAATCAGTTTCCCATCAGAGCCAATTTCAGTCGTGGAGAGAGGAAAAAATCTGCTGGCACTAGATCAGGGGAATAAGGAGGGTGTAGTACAGTATTACACGCTCCTTATTCCCCTGATCTAGCGCCAGCAGATTTTTTCCTCTTTCCACGACTGAAACTGGCACTGAAGGGAAACCAATTTTCAAGCATCTCAGACATTCAAGCTGCTGTTACCAAGGAACTTAAGACAGTCGCAAAGGAGGACTTTTTCAGAAGTTTCAAGAACTTGTATGAACGTTGTCAGAAGTGTATTCTAGACGACGGGAACTACTTTGAAGGACAGTGATGTATTTATCTGCAAATATACAATACATTGATTATTATGACATCAGTCACCTTACTTTTCGGTCTCACCTTGTAATTAAAATTAACTGTTATTCATGTTGTTGATTCAGATTCTGTAACTAAATGCATCATATTTTATAATAGAATTCTTTAATTTAACAAACACTTTGAGTTTGTGCTCATATCAATGATTATTTTTCCACAAACTGTGCACTCCATTAGGTGATCAGAAACTTTGTCAAGGGTAGTAGTCAACAAAGATTGCTAATGCTTCATTGATGTAAATTTACGGTGTAATATGCTCTGCAGAAGTGGTTCCTATTAGATTTTGGATAGATAACGGGGTAACAAGACTGATCCACAAATGGTATGGAATATATTCAAATATTTATCCTCAGTGCTTGCAGCTTAGGCCATTAATCAAAATAGGGAATTTCCGTCTTTTTCAACTGAATGTTAAAGGTTAAGAATGAAAACGTACTGTATGGGACACATAATGTAACCGGAGGTTACCGACCCACCCACGTGTGAGGGTATACGATATGGAGAAACTTGACGACGGCAGAACGTTATGGCAGCATTGCCCGCCCACTTTGAGAGTAGCGTAACAGCCATCATCCCAAAGGGATCCCAGCAGATACGCCCCGCTCTGCCCCCCGGTGACAGCCACTACAAAGTGACCCTCAGATAGGGGAATGATTCGTTTTTATGTCCGCTGAAGTGAGGGAGTAAGAAGAGCTCCCAACTTTGCTAGGGAGACTGACCACAGCTCCCCCATCTCCTGCGAGGCTCAGGTGCCTCAGGATCGCCACACCCGTACTCACTGAAGCGAGCCCCTGGGGGGAACACACAATGTAAATGGAACATAATTCAAGGCAGGTATTGAGCCAATTTTTCCTTAGAATGTAAAAGTGCATGCTGTTTCAACGGACAATTCCTTAATGCAACTTATCGTGAGAGATGGGGTCATCAAGATAAACGTCATGTTAAAGATATGTTTGAAGGCTAATTTGGAATCAGTGTTCATCTAGAATATGAACTATGTGAACCATATATTTATGCCAAATCTCATTTCCTACTAATTGGCGTTATGAAAAAGCTGATGGTCCTGGGGAATTATTTTTAGCAGACGAGTGTAGACCTTTTGACGAGTCTTTTCAGAAGAAGCGTTACCTAGTGGTATTCAAAGATAGTTATACAAAATGTCACTATAGTTGCATTATCAGCAAAATACTGAAGTCAAGGTGAACTTTTGTTCTTACGAAGATCTTAAGACATTCAGTTACAAAATTTCTTTGTTATGGTGAAGTTGAATTAGACAATAGAAAAGTCAGTGATATTCTGAACAAAGATGGAACCACAATTTGCATGTTAAGACTAAATGGCTAATGTAACTGAGACGCTCACCATCAGAGAAATTGGATATTTAAGTATTCAAAGCCAGAGATTGGTTGCTTCTACAGTATATAAACAGAACACGTTTAGAATATATACTGCATTGTTCAGTATTTACTAAACAGAACAATACAGTGCATATTCTAAACATCAGTACAAGTCCATATGAAATGTGGATCAAGAAGAAACCTCAACTGAAACATCTAAATACGATACACTTAATATGCTATACTCATGTTTAGTTTTAAAAAAAAGAAAGAAAAATGGATAAGAAAGGGTTATATCATAAGATATGATTGTGATGAGCATTACAGAATTGGGGTGAAAGAAGTTAAGTAGTTGATTTAATAAAGATACATCATTTTTTTAAGAGAGACCTACTAATTGTGGTGACAACATTAGTTGACATTGAAAGAAACTGAAGAAAAGAAGAATGGTGTTTCAGATAAAGAAAAGAATAAAAATAAGTTATCAGAAGAAAACAAAGAAAAAGAAACCACAAGTGATGCTGAAGCCGACTATGATCCTGAAGTCGACAATTATAAGGAAATTTAAAATTTGAACGATAGACAGTTAAGAAGCCATTTACAGATGCAGAAATCTGTACGTTTTAACAACAATGGAAGTTGAGTTGATAGTTGCTAACAATGATAATCCTGAAACATGATGTCGTCAAACACAAAGAAAGTACTAACTGGAAAAAAGCCATGGACAGTGAACTAACTTCCCCGAGAGAAAATCAAACATAGGAGTTAACATTTACCAAAGAGAAGTAAAATTGAGCCATGTAAGTTTATTAAGAATGGGGTCATATCTCAAAATTATGTGAAGCCAAGAGAAACCATCAGAATGAGGCAAATATTGTAGTAAAATTCACATTGGCTATAAAAAAGAAAAGATAATTCCAATGTTTGGTTCTTTGATAGCAGCTGTACAGAACATACATTATTGAATTGTGAAATTTTTTTAAATTTAAGACAAATATTTTCAGTTGACGATTCTAAAAAATTTGAAGTGACAGGTATTGTGATGTCACGATTTCTCTTTCTGTTAGAATATGGAAGGGGAATATTTACACTCGAGATTGTTTTGTATGTGCCAGTGGAAGAAAAGTTTGATACAACATACCTAACCAAATTTGCAAATGGAATATGATGAGATGTGATATAAAATAATTGAAGTATGTTAAAAAATCATTTTTAAAATGATGAAGAGGTTTGTAAAAGTTTAAAAATAGACATGATTAAAAACACTAGATGCGATTTAAAAACCTATTTGATCTTAAAAATGCAACAAGATTTGGATGGGGGTGTTCCCCAATCAAATCCTGAAGATTCAAAATGGTACTTTTAAAAAACTTCAGACGATGTGAATGAAACTATGGACATGGAATTAAAATTTAGAGAAGAGTAAGATCACAATGATAAATATCACAAATAGGTGGATTTTCTCCCAGTAATAGATGTCAATGCGTTAATGGGGTATGGCCAAGGCGCAAACGAGTCAATTTGACTTCTGTCTTACATATTGGATTAATTGGCCACATAAAAAGATGATTTTTAATAGAATGAAGTTTGTTATTAATTTGAAAATCTCATGTTTGTTGACGTCTGCTGCAGCCGGAAATGAAGTTGTAGCATTGCGGCCTGGTACACTCACACAATAATGGAATGAAAGGTCTCGACTTTACTGTGGGCAAACAAATCCTGCTCTGTGTGCATCCAACAGAAAATGAAAAGCCAGCAATTTTCTAAAGTTGGAAATACAAGAGCTGAACACATACTTGAGATAACACACTCATATGTTGTTGGGAAGATCTCTTCACCTTCATCAGGAAGTTCAAACTACTTTGTTACCTTATTAGATGAATACTCTTGTTATAAAACAGCGTTTGCAATAAAAACAAAGGATAAAATTTTAACAAAATTCAATGAATTCAGATGCATGGCAGAGAACTTACACCCCAGAAAAATAAACATTTTAAAGAGTGGCAATGGAGGAGAATATAAAAGTCAAAAGTTAACACAACTAGATGTCAAATTGAGTCTGGACTGGAAGAAAGTTTTTAGGCAGAAACAATTTGCACAGCAGCCTACCTTCGAATGAAAATCTTTGCAATCCAAGGAGACATTTCAGAAAGAAGATAACCAAACAAAGAAGTCCATCTGGATCACTTTAGAGTTTATTGATGCAGAGCCTGGAGTCATGATGCTCATACTAAAGATGGAGCAAACCTACTCCTAATGCTACATAATATATCCTTGTAGGCTATCCTGATGGCTTTAAGGGATACAAGCTATGGGATCTAGAATAACCTCTATATTAGCTGAGATGTGATGTTAGAACATTTCTTTCTTTCCAACACAGAGTATCATCCAATTTCTACAAAAGAAGAAGATACTTTACTACACAATGAAAATGAAGAAACACAAGTTAATGCTTTCCAACTGAGTTAGAGATACCTGAACCTGTGATGTGGAAGAGCTATGGACAAAGAAATCTCAACCTGGATCTTGTTACCAAATTACAAAAGGCATGGCAGAAATCCTATTCAAGATGGATATTTTGAAAAAATAAAGATGAAGCAGGGTCCGTGCAAGATTGAAGGCTAGACTAGTAAGATAGGATTCCTAAAAGTACAAGGTGCAGACTTTCAGAATAGCTTTGTTTCTGTCATCAGTCTGTAGTTAATATGTATCATACTCTCTATAGCTTCTGAAATGGAATCCAAGATTCATCAGATGGAAATACAGTAGCCTACCTCAGCAGGACTTCAAAAGAAGAGCTATATATGTCTCAGCCAGATTAACCTAAGAAGGCATATAGAATACCTTGGGTGCCACTTGGAAAAGAGGCAGTATAATTTTAGACAGTCATGTCATGTATGGGTCTCTTGCATACATAATTTTTTGACTATCTATGGACTGAAAAGGTTAAATGCAGACCTCTTTATTTACTACAGTTTTCAAAGAAGAGATCAAGAGTCAGTTTGCTTCAAAAGACAGCCAGCCTATTATCTCTTATAATAGAAATAAAACCAAGAAGATAGCGACTCTATAACAGTGGGTCAAATCGCTTACCCATCAGAGATACTAGGAGCCTTTTAAATGACTGAAGCTAAACCTGTATCCACCACCCCATTGGATCCTGCCTTAAGATAGAATAGCAGCAGTGGGAACACATTAAAGTAAGATACCATATAGACAAGCAGTTGACAATATATTGAATTTGTCTTGTGGTACTCGACCTTGCCTTGACAATTAAATGCCTACCAACATATTTTGTATAACAATAGATTAAATTGTAAAGCATCTGTCCTTATTAATTTCACATATTTTGTTTTCTCAACTTGATACGATTTATGATAGAGTAATGTTGTCCTCATATAATCATGCTTAGGGGTAGTATAAGATAACACTTGCATAAGTCATAATTAGTTCCAGAATGAGTTCATACATTTTTATTAGGTTGGTTGGTTGTTTTCAGATTATCTGGCACTGTCAGCAACACGAGGGATATAATGCGCCGAAACAGTCATCATTAGACAAGCCAACATACATTTACAAACACCCATGCCTAACACGGGACTCGAACCCGCAACCTCGCGGTCTAGAAGCCAGCACGCTAACCACTACCGTTTGGTCGGCGACATTTTTATTAATTCATCTCTACAACACTTCCAATAATTGGAGCTTGTATTGATTTAGCAAAACAAAGTAGTTTTAGGAAATAACAAAATGACCATATTTCAGATGTTAAATGAGTATTTTTATACTGTGCACAGGAAGGGTAGGTTATACATATATTATAATGACATTATGTTTGAATGTAATTTTAAATCCAGAACAAACTTTGAAATTGTTAATAAGCATTTTGGCCATGCGAATGTTCCCTTATTGAGGCAAATGGTTCAAAGTAATCAGACTCATGCTATGTATGCAACATCGATTAGGTCATAATTAATACTGAGTTACAAACAAAGGACTTGCAATGTTCTGGATTAAATTCATATTTGACGTATGGGGATTTGCTCCAACAGAAACGTTAGGAGGGAAATTTCTAGCCTATATAATTTACTAGAAAAGGTAGATAGATATAATTAAATATAAAACCAAAGTATTTGATTGTTTCAAAGATTACTTGTCAAAATTCGAAAGGCAACTCAATACAAAATTACAGAGCATAAGAACTGATAATGGTTTAAAGTTAGGTCAAAGAATTTTCGGCTTATTTGTGGGAAAATGGGAAACAAAATTGAAAGAACATCTGTAGCAACACCAGAACAAATGTGAATTTGTGAAAGCATAGATGAGGTCAGAACTGTGGAGAAGCTCTTTATACTTTTGTGTACCTAAAAAGCTGCAGTAAGCACAAGTTGTTAAATGGAAAAACACTTCTTGAACTGTTGGCTAGCTATAAGCTTTCATTAAGACATTTTAGGATTGGCTTCACCCACACATCACAGTTTCAACGAAACAACTTTGTTATGGCAGTAATCGAAGATAAAAGAAATCATAATGTGATGAGTGCTTGTATTTTATTGTTTTACAAGTTATTTAATGTTAATAATTTAATCTATTTTATTTTATTGTGAAGATTACAAGTTTGATGTACACTTTTTATTACTTTCTAAATGCTAGTTTAAGTTCAAAACATTTGTTTCAGAGTTCAATTAATACTTTTTATTCACACAACTTTCATAGAAAATATTATTAAGGATTCTTAAAAATAATGTGGATTTCGGATTTTTACAATATGGGATTTGTTCTATGCACATGAATTGTATGAACCCTCTTCACATAAAATAAACTAGTGTCCATTCTTTAAATCCAATTACATAAAATAGTTGTGTTTTGCTAAGAGCCAGTTGTTCTTTTATCAAGAAGATTGAATCATTAAAACTTTCTTTTAGAGAAGGACGCCGAGACTTTTTATTATATAAACATTAGTTTTAAAAGTACTTTTTATTTAAATTTATTTATTAGAGATACATGTAATGTTTATGGATATGTAATAGTAATCTCTTTTTCGAATCAACATTAATTTATTTCATCTTTTCAAAGTGCGTAATTATATTTTTAATTCTTGCTCCAATTCATTCAATAACTGCACATACTAAGCTAATTGTGTGAGATTTGCGGTGTCAGCGTTTTCGCAAGAGTGTACCATGATTAGTATTCAGTTTTGCTTGTTCTTGTGTTGATTGTTTATAACTTAACGCACCTTTGGTGCTAACTCAGCGATTCCCACGCTTCCATACAATGGAGTGTTCTCTTCCATACACTGCTCCCTTCGACACGACATTCACTCTTGTTTTATCCGTTGTACTAAAAACACCTAAAATTTTTCTCTCACTCTCCAACATCTAATTCAATAAATGTGTTTGACTGTCTCAAAAAAGACTGTTTACTGACTCCCCACTAACTTATGCAAATATGTGAGAACATTACATACATTTTTTTTTGAAGATACATTGTAGAATGCTTATCGAATGTTCAAAAAGATCAGAACACGTTGGAGTATATCGCACAATTCAAAATCTGAAATACAATATTTTCATGTCCTTTTAACCTATCAGCAAAGCTACAAGTCACTTGGAGATTTATAAAGCTTATTCTGAAACATTGAAAATAACAGTGGTTCAGGATTATTTTCTTGGACTCTATAATATTATAAATAAATCAGGAATGTTATTCAGAATATACAAATTTGTTGTAGCAGACAAGAACAATTTTAAATACAATTTTTCATTTCAATTTAAAAAAAAAAAAATCAGAAATGATATTCAAGTTTATGTTGACATTTTTACTAAAATAGCCATCAATTGAATTTTGATTCTACTGAAAATCAAATTCATCTTTTTTGTCTTATGTGCATCAAGATAATAGTAATAGAACTGTTATCAGCAAAAAGTCACAGTTTATGTGTTTAAAAAAAAAAACAAAAAAAAAAAAACCACTTTGCAATATTTTACATTTAGAGGCAACAATGAACCTATTCAATGTTTTATGATATATTGTAGTTTCTAATCAAAGCATGATAAATTAAAATTTTACTGGAAATTTTTAAAACAATCAATGGTGTTATAAACAACTTGAGTGGTAATTTGAATCAACCACTGTAAGTAAAAACATGAATCAAACAAGTTTGACATTGTTAGGCTGCAAATAATTAAAAAATAGTCTCATTACAGAATATGGAGATCTCAAAGTTGGGATAATATGTAAAGAAACCCGGATTTGGTAATCCGCATCAGTACTCTGAAAAGTCTACTTTGGTTACTATCGACCTGACAACAATTCCCTTTGTTGCGTTTCATGGTTTTATTGTTCTGGAATAATAGATTGAAATTTTGTCAAAGAAATAATTGTGAAAGTTACTAAAATTTTCGTTCAAGAGGAAATGAACAATTACAAATTATGTAATCTATTTGGTAAAAACAAAAATACTTTTGTATGCAATGTTTCCTTATCTCTTTAACTTATTGGATATCCTTGCACTCTATGCATTAGCATCTGATGAAATTTTTTAATAGCACTATTATAACAAAATCAAGATGCTGTACATGGTAATTTTCAAAAATTTATGCATTTTCTGAAAATTCAAATCTTTTTGCTTAAAATGAGGTACGTGTAGCATATGAATTCGTAGTATTTTTATTATTTTTTTTGAAAAATTTCTCTTCTTGTGTTTTTGCTATCCTAACGAGCTCCTTGTTTCAAATTAGTTAACTTAAGAAATTACAAGACAACACATCTCCAAACGGAAATAGTGTCACGAAAACTATTTCCATTTGGAGAGATTCTTAAAAGCATCCCTGTTACCCACCCCTTCCGATTCGTGCATAGCCAATCAGTACAGCCGAAATTGTAAAATTCCTCTTGGGAACCGCGTTTCAAAAGCTGTATTCAAAATGTGGAGAAAAAAAGTTTAGTAGTAACGATTCAGTCAGACTTTTTCCAGGTTTTAAGGGAGATGTTTCTTTTTCTCCCTGAGATTTTAAGGCTGATTTATTTTCCCAGAGTTTTCCCTGAGGCGTACGAGCCCTGAATATATAATTTTACTTTTAAACTAACAAATTTAGGTGCAACCCGGCTGTACTTCACGAGCTGACACTGATAAGTAGTATTCAATTTCAGGAACTGGCAGTAGTCAATGCCTAGAGAGACTCTAGGTGGAGATTTATTGAAGTTTTGTTCACTTACCATAGAAATTCTGTCTTAGTTTTCAATTCTAATCTTTATTTAAGAAAATTGGTATAATAACAGGGTTCATACTCATTTTCAGAAAAAAAATGTCCCGAGTTTTCCAGAGACGCATTTTCTCGTTGCTGAGTTAATTATTTTTATCCAGATATAGTCGAACTTTGATTACAAAATTCTTACGGTAAATTACAAATTCACGAAAAAAGTCATTTTTCTTTAAGAATAACTTTTTCAAAGTCTGTGTTATCAAATAATTCTGTAACTTCAATTCCTTGAGTTAGGGTTAAACAAATAGCACCGAAGAGTAGGATTTCCCCCCCCAGAGTAGTAATGAATTTTTCCAGGTTTTAAGGCTGATTTATTTTCCCAGAGTTTTACCTGAGGCGTACAAGCCCTGAATATATAATTTTACTTTTAAACTAATAAATTTAGGCGCAACCCGGCTGTACCTCACAAGCTGACACTGATAAGTAGTATCCAACCTCCAATTGTGCATTCGAGAGCCATAATGTCAACATTTTAGATACTTATTAATTAATTTCTAGAAAAAATGTTGTATTTGTTTTCATGTATGTTTCCACTTTGTTCTATGTTGAGTAACAACTCTTAATAACCCATTTTCAACTAAATTGTCATGGTGCTTTATTTGAATTGCTAAGGTACAATTTGAGGGTGGGATTCATGCTACAGTAAGGTAATTCAATGGTGGTTGATATCAATGTTTTTATAATAGGGTATTGTGACATAGTGATTTTTAGTACATTTAATTATAGCTATATCAAACAGCTGAGCACTGTTTATGGTTGGTAGAGAACTACTAAGAGAGAGATCAAGGAAGTACAATTTGACATTTGTCTTTTAACTTAGGAAATGTATCAAAAATTGCCAGGTCTCTATAGGGCATCTGTACCCTAATTATATATTACAAGCCCTGAATATATAATTTTACTTTTATTTAATAAATTTAGGCGCAACCCGGCTGTACCTCACGAGCTGACACTGATAAGTAGTATTCAACCTCCAATTGTGCACTCGAGAGCCATAATGTCAACATTTTAGATACTTTTTAATTAATTTCTAAACTTTGATATTAACGCATTGAAAGTTCCTACATCTCTTTTTAATTGCAATCTTTCTACAATGTACGATCAATTTGCTTCAATTGTTTTCCAAGTTAAAGTTTAATGTGTTGTTAACATATGATCACAAGCATTGTTGGACTATTGAAATTAGTTTTCATGTTATAACTTATTATCAAATGATATGACAAAACCCATTCAATTATGTTTGTCTTGTTTTGAACCATGAGCATTATAGTTAGAAGCTAGATTTGTAGGTATCGATGTTTTGTAGATCCACCATTTTGCTGCTTGCTTGTTGCGTGCCTTTCCACAAGATTCCATCAAAAAAAGGTGTTTAAAGGTACTTGCTACCAATTGAATGGATTTGTTAAGATTATTCATTGTGGTGACTTTTTAATTAAGAAAAACTATTCCGATTTTAATTGTTTTCATTCTGCTTTACAACTACTTGCCATCAACGTGATCTCTGATGTCTAATAATTTTAATTTCAGAAAAAATGTTGTATTTGTTTTCACTTTGTTCTATGTTGAGTAACAACTCTTAATAACCCATTTTCAACTAAATTGTTGTGGTGCTTTATTTGAATTGCTAAGGTACAATTTGAGGGTGGGATTCATGCTACAGTAAGGTAATTCAATGGTGGTTGATATCAATGTTTTTATAATAGGGCATTGTGACATAGTGATTTTTAGTACATTTATTTATAGCTAAATAAAACAGCTGAGCACTGTTTATGGTTGGTAGAGAACTATTAAGAGAGTGAGGTCAAGGAAGTACAATTTGACATTTGTCTTTTAGCTTAGGAAATTTATCGAAAATTGCCAGGTCTTTACAGGGCATCTGTACCCTAACTTGAACTCTCAGAAGTTTTTTTTATAGTTTGTTTCAAAAGCTCTCCAAATGTATTGTACATCAACATGTTCTCAGCAAAGCAGGATCAAAGTGTCTAATATAAATGAGGCAGTCTACTGTTCATACATATTTTTTAATTTATTAGAACCACAAACCGCATTGTCACATATTTTGGAGTAGAAAAATGGTGGAAAACAAAGCAGTATATGACCTTTGCTTTGAAGCTCTAGTTTAAATGGTAAGGAAAAAAGTTGCTAATTGGGTCATATACTACTTCTGTACCAAGTAGTGCACAAATTATGCCCTTTAGAACTTTGAATCGACCTGTGTAATGCACACACCTTAATGTGAAGGAACTGATGTCAAATGTTACTGTAGCAACAGTTATGACTGGAAATTTCTAATGTATGTACCAATTATTCCATTTAACAATTTCCTGTTCATTTGAGTTTCACCATGTGCATTAATAGGCACTAGTCTCAAGAGCTTAGCTAATGTTTGGCTTTATCAGCTAAATATACTCGTTTCTTGTATGGTTAACTGTTCGCAAAAACTATTTAATTCATTGTTTGATTGCAAATAAATACTGATTTACAAGCTGCATGGCCCCATGTTGTAGAGACCCATAGAGGTGTATAAATCCTCGCTTATGATGCTTCAAGAACCAAGCTTGCTCCAGTCACTAAAAGGATCATTGTGACGCAAACCATACTTAAAAATTCTGCTAGTTAAAATTAGCTATAGTATGCAAGCTTGCATTTGAAAAATGCCATACTTAAAAATTCTGCTAGTTAAAATTAACTATAGATGAGTATACACGCTTGCATTTGAAACATGTTTTATTGTTTGTATTAGTTGGGTAACCCTACATTATAGAGATCTTTTAATGCATATAGATCTTTGATTTTGTTGGTTGTGAACATCTATAAATTTCATTGGTTAATGGGCTGCTGGAACTTAACAGACCCACATTTTTCTTGAATGGGAGAAAGCCTACAAAGCTTCCAACAACCATCTCCAACTACTAAGCAGGATAGCACCAGAATTTTAGTATGGTTTGTATAGCAATAACCTTTTAGCAAGCTAAGTAAACCTAGTTTACGAAGAGCCAAGGCGAGGATTTACACACACAAAAAAGTTCTCGTAACACAAGGCCATGTAGTTATGTACATTTGCTGAGCAACATTTCTGCTCAGAAGCATGTCTGGAATTTGCTTTTTTAAATTTCTCATTTAATTTTTTGTAAAAATAAATTTTTTAAACATTTTTATCCCTAGGTTCAACAGTAATTTGTGCGATTAAAATATGATGCAAAAACGGGATAGTGTTTGATTTCTTACACTTTTATAGTACTTTTCATTACATGACTAAAAGATTATTAAAAAGGTTTTGACGGTTTATTTTTTCAACCTGTAAGATATTGTATATGGTTTTAATTCATGCAGGGTATCATTCTAGCAACTCTCTTACTGTGTTCTATCCCTAACTTCTGTTACTTTCCCTAAGTTTAGCTTCTGTAGATTATTCAATAAATATTTTCAACATACTGCTGTGATTATAAAATGAACTTTTACAAAATATATCAATGTTAAATTATCAAATAAATGTTCATTAAATAAATTCAAATAAAATAAATTGACGAAAGATAGTACATAAAGTTTTGTTTTGAGAGAAATATAAAACTGAGGATTTTTACAATTTTTATTTCTACTTGGGATCATCAGTATTGAAGGATATTTTACAGATCTAATTTATAAGATGTCATATGCTGTTAGAGTTTGCTTTTTGGACAATGATATTTTACTTTTAAATAAAACCAAATTGATTGAGTGAATGCTTCAGTCACCAAGGGAAAAATTAACTTGATTTGGTTAAAAAATCCTCCATTACAAATAAAAGAATAAAAATTAGTTAATTTTATTTTTAGAAAACTTTTCATCTTTTGATAATTATGCCATTTGCTGGGAATCAAAGCTGTTTAAAAATTGTTTCCATATAGTGAGAATCGATTTCCTTGAATTGTAAATAATATCATGTAATACAGCTTTGACCAATGATAGTCCTCATTATATTTTCTGTAGTACTATGAAGACAACACACGGATTACATAATCTGTAGTTGAGATGAGGCTGTGAATAAGGTTATATTTAGCAATCCATTGATTATCCATAACTGAATTCGTAAACCACGTTTAAACCCTAGATTGAAGCTCAAATGCTAGCTATGCAAGTAGGAAAAAGAGATATATTTCCATAAGACAGAAAATCGTAGAAACTATACCAAGGTAGAAGAAAGTAAGAAAGAGGTCCATGCTTAGCTTGGTAGTGAAAATGCATGTAAATATGCAAAAATTAAATGTGGTCTTGATAATGAAATGTTAGGCAAGAGTAGTATGAAGACGAAAAAACCCAGTTTAACCCCAAAAGTAAAAACACAAGTTGTGAAGGTAATAAGAAGAAACATGCATACTAAGAAACCAGATCAACAAGAAAAATTTGACTTCAAAGTATGGAGAAGGGGAAAAAAAATCAAACAGGGTATATGCATACTACTTCACACCTGACAACACAAGATTACGATTACAAAATCAGAAATATTGTGAATTGCATGGCATTGTATAAGTTCCTAGCATATGTTCTTTTATGCCAAAACCTATATTGTATGAATATATATTTATTTATGTGTCCAAATAATAACAGATTTTCTGCCGAAACCTCTTTTGAAAGAAAACTTTAAAACTGTACGATATATATTATTTAATATTTTCAAGTATTTTTGTTTGAGATAGTACCTTATATGGATCAAGTATATAAGGATTCGAATTACTGATGGAGTCTAACTGGGACGAATAATTGAGATTTAATTTCTATTCTTTTTATTGTATCTTAAATTTGTACTTTGTTTGTCATGTTATGCAAGTTGGTTATTGTTAACTGTAACAAAGACTATCTTAAAGGTACATATAATGTTACATGTATTTTTGGGGGTTCTTTTTTTTCTCTGATTGAAATACTTTAATCTTATGGTTTTGTTACATGACAGTGAGGATTAGCAACAACAACAACACATGATCAATAAATAATTATCATCCATAAGTCTGTGTTAAGTCTATTTATTTGCTGTCATTTTTTTTCAGTCAATGACCAGTTACTTCAGTGTATGTCATCACTCTCCAGCTTCGATCAATATAGGAAACTAGGTTCAAGCAGTAGCAAAGTTAAAAATTCTTTCCACTAACTCATTGGACAGGAAATGACTCAACTGCCAGTTGCTGCGAAAGCATGGATTTACCCTCACCAATTCGTACAACAGAAGTTTATATATGGGGAAGGAAATGCTGCCAAAAGTACAGTACAATTGTAAGTAGAAAAGGAGTTATTGTATTGATTAAAAAAGTTATTTAATACACATGGAACTCAGTTGAAAAACTTAAATCTGTTTTCCTAAGTAATAAGGCTTTGGAAAGATAAAAAAAAAAGCTTTTTTTATAAGGCAAAAATCTTGCATTCAAATTTCATATCTGCAGCTGCAACTTTTTGATCTTCTACCAAACAGAAAAAAAAAAAAAACTGTTTATCTAAGGGATTTGAACATATGTGCTGCTTTAATTTTCAGCAATTCTGTAAGGGAACTCTATGTGAAGTGAAAATACAGTACAGCGTAACACACAGTTCTGGTGAAACAAGTAGAATAGAACAGAATGGGCATCGAATTGACTGATTATAATGCAGCAAATATTAAATCTGGGCTGGAACAAGTCATTTGCGTACTAAAGACATGATTTTCATGTTTCATCTACTTACTCCAAGTACTGCGACACTTGATTATGTTCTCTTAAACAGCCGCTGCAATGGCTTAGATCTCAGGAATCGGCATCCTTCCGCGTCACTTAGGTGGCGTTGAATGCCAACCTCGCATCCCTCATCTGTAAGTCTGGATAATCAAGTTGAAAACAGGCAGAACAGTGCCGATCAGCGAAGAAAAATAGCATTTTAGTAGTTTCAGGAATGAAATATTTTCCATGTAAATTAATTTTTATTTTTTCTTATTGCAGTAATGCAACTTAAAAAAAAAAAATAGCTGCGAGTTTAACCCCTTAGATTTATGCAAGCGATAGCTTTGAATTGACATACAATACTAAATTTAAGTTAAAACTTGCACATTGATAAGTAAAAAATATTTCATATTAGTAATAAGAATTCTTGGAATGTTATCCAATATTGTACTTATACCAGTATATTAGACATGGGTTTGAAAGAAATGAAATTAATAACTAACCTATGAATTAAAAGAAATCTAATAAGAACGTTGATCTAAAATTGAATTTATAATATTTATTAATAAAATGGGTATTAGTTATTTTAACTTGCCAGAACAAGTGCAAGGTTCAATAGACCCTGGTGCAAAAAAAAAAAAAAGAATGTAAAAACACCTTTTTTTAAGAATAATGGCCTAAGAGTAGTTGTGTTCAAAGTCCTGCACTGGGGTGTGACAGGAACATAAACTACTCAGATCCTATCTTGTGTATAAAGAGTCATTGTTAGGGTCATTCAGGCTTTGCACAACCTTTTCTATAATTGTGTAAAAGTGGTTTATAAGCCAAAATGCATCTATAAATTAGGCTAATAACCCATTTGCAGAATTATAAACAGATCTAAGGTCATTGAACAAAGACGAGTAGTTAAATTGATGATTTTATTGACAAGACCAGACGTCTTCTATGGAAGATATCAACTCTGTTGACAATTTATTCCAACAATTTTTTTTTAAAACTTATGTTAATCAAAAAATAAGTAAAAATTTATAATTTTATAACTCTTCTAAACTAAAAGTGCATATATCTATTAAACAGGGTGGAGGTAAACATTGACCACGTCTATAATTCCCACTGTACATCCTCGAGTAAGTATTTGTGCAATCACATAGTTTTTCATTTTAGTACTAGTCATTGCTTTAAAAGTTTGTTTATGATTAACATCATTTGTTGCCTACATTTTTATACTTTTATTTAATTTCAGAAAATCTTGCCAATTTTGTACAAATTATTTTCATAAATTTTGACATAAAAAAAGTAGAAGTCTATTTATAATATTGAGAATTAAGTATTGACCCTGAATTGACAAGCAGAAAGATATTGCATTTTTACAAGAATTTTGGTGGTAGAGATATTGAAAACACATGAAAAGGCATATGCAGAACGATTTTTATCAGAATAATAAGCCGTTTTTGGCAATTATTTAAAAACTTAATTTTCCATGGACATCTCCTCGCTATTGATTACTTGAAAGTAAAAATACTAAACTTATGTATTATATATAAAAAAAAGTTAGCAAAGTTAAATATGATATTTCTTTAGCGATTTGTTAAGCAGACTTTCTTTCCAGTAGGAATTTGTAGATAATTGTCACCATGATTCATTATAGAACTCCCCCATTTTTTGTATTTCTAAGTTTGGGGATTCTTGAAAAATCCTTAACACGTCTTAGTTATTGTTGTATTTTTTTCTGAAATAAAAAGAAATCACTTAGTTGCATCTCATTTCATGCACATGGGAATATATATTGGATTATATACAAATAAAAACTGAATCAAAGTATTAAAAGTACAATAGCAACAGTATACTATTTTATATCTAAAATAAGTTGAAATGCAACAGCAAATGTGACTAGAAGATAATCTCTACAAATATCTCCATTACAGAATATTAGGGTTAATACTTTTCAGTGAATTGACATAAGGACTAGAGGCATTTGGATGCATGAATCGAGAATTTACCTAACACTTTTCAGTTGAAGCAATTGCATGTGAAATTGTTAAATTAAAGCATTCAAGTTAGTTTCAAACATTTAAAAATTAGTGACATTGAATGACAATCCCTCTCTATAAAGGTTGATGACAGTTGGTAACAACAATCCTTCGAATTTAGTGCTTTTATATAAACAAATCTGTTGCAAACTGGTAATAATAATCGGGTAAAAAAACATCCAAGTTGGAACGAAACAGCACAACTACAAATCAAGCTGTAAACTCTTAATGGACCTTTGGCTGATCATTTCTGGTTTAAATGGCAGGTTGCATCGAAATTACATATGGAAGTGTAATTGACATGTGTGATATCATGTGTAACAAAATCAGTCTACACATGATTGATAGTGTCATCGCACTACTAAATGAACTCCAAGGAAAAAAATATATTTACTGTCACTACTTGTCTGTAAAGTCCGATAGTTTTTTTTTTATCCTATCATTGATTTTTTTATAACTATTGCAACAATAACACTATCTGTTATTGTATGTATCTGCAGATCGATCTGTGATGTACGTTGTTTTCGTCCTAGTTTCTGCTACAGGGCTCATAGTTATGAAGTGAATTGTGCTTATTTTTACCCTTTGTTAAATGTTATCTAATGTTAGTTTTCTATCAGTGGATAATTTTTGTGATTGTATACTTCTAGTGATAATATATCCTTTTGTACGGAAAAGACATTCAGAAACGCGTATGGTCTTATTTTCCCCCTATTTTGGGGTTGACAATAGAAAGTTTCTTCTTCAACATATAAGTACAGTAAACTCCCAATTATCAGCAGAGATGGGTGGTGCGGCAACTGCTGATAATCCACAATAGGCAAAAAAAAAGGGACATAAATCAACATGAAAGAGCATTAGAATAATTTTTATTAACAGTATTGGGCCTTACAAATGCAATTATATGGCTATAAACATTTGGGTACTTGTGTATTATCTCGTCAACAAGACTAAATTTTTTTTTAAATGGATTCCAATGTGTTAAAATGGTCAATATTTTTTAGCGCCAACAAAAAGTTCACCATCGGTCGACAGGATAATACACAAGTAACAACATATACTTATCTTGGAAGTCCAAACACCTGTTTTTTTATTTGTGATTGAAGTTTTTTTAACAACATTTTGTCATAGAGTGAAGTATCATCTTGTTGCTCTAGATATTGAATGAGCCCATCAGCTTGTGATAGAGCAGTGTCATGGCTTTATTGGCTTCAGTTTCTTTTCCTCTTCTTCTTCACTCACTTCCAAAACTGTACTTGTAAGTAAGGTGTTCAAATCCTGGATCATTGTCAGCAACGGATTTTGCTAAACTAGCCAAATCATAAGTGGAAACTACTTCTTCTCAACAGGCTATACATCTTTTTTGCACTTGGTAGAATCTTTCTCCAAAGTTTGACTAACATTGATAGCTTGAATGGTCCCCAAGCAGTGATTATATCATAAATGCAGTCAAGAATTGTGTAATCTTTCCAGAAAATCTGGAGATCACACCCTTCTTCAATCATTTTTCTTAGTAAGTTTGTTCTGTATTTTTTCTTCATTGAAGTAATTACGCCAAGGTCCATGGGCTGGATAAGTGCTGTGATGTTGGGAGGCAAAAAAATTATTTTATCTTTGGATTTCAGAACACTTTGCCCTTGCTGGAGCAAGGTATTGTCAATAAGCAGTATAGCTTTCTAGAGTATGTTTTGAAACTTGATATGCTCTCTAATTTGCGGAATGGACTTCTTTTTAAATCAACTCCTTAAACATTTGTTGGTTCATCCAAGCTTTTGCTTTGGTTGAAGTAGTGTACTGGGAGGTTTTCAGCCCTTTAAAAAAGGTCTAATTTTTCTAAGCACTATCAGTTTTAGTTGATTAGAAACTGTTGCTTTGCTGCATATCATTATTGTATCTTCGTTTGCCGGACTTGTATCCTGGAGCTTGCCACTCACTTTTAAATGCCAGTGTTCGTGTCGGCAAGCACTTCCAATACAGCTCCAACTCATCAGCATTGTAGATTTGATTGCGAGAAATTTCCTCCGACTGAAGAAACTGTACAAATCAGTTAATATTTTCAAGTGCTGGTTTGCTGCCACTTAATTTCTCGCCACATAGCTCATTTTCTCTTATTCTGTGTTGTTGTTTAAATCTGGCCAATCAGCCTAATGATGACCCAAATGTTTTTTCTAAAACAAGTATCTTAAAAAACTTTCACTTTTGTTCTAATAATAACCCTTGAAATAGGAGTGCCCTCACTTTTCACTTGATTCACCCATTGCAAAAGAACTGCATACAATTATTTGCATTTAGTTTTCATTTTTTCATTGATGAGGAGTTGTCTGATGCAAATGCCAATTGCATTAACATATCCTTTTGCTTCAAAATGACCTTAACAATGCTTTCTCCTATTCCATATTGCAAGCTCATTTGCTTTTTGATGTACCATTTTCAATTTTTTTAAACCAATTCTAGTTTCTCTTGAATTGATAAAACACTTTTTTTCTTTTACTAGACATTTTCAATATAACTTGATAACACTAAAATAAAATTATGCACAACAGTTTAAACACTTTTCAAATTGCTTATCCACAAGTGCAAACAGTTTGGCAGAAAGGCACAAACTAATGTGTTGTGAATTGTGGGAAGTAGCAAGTTTATATTAAGTCAATCAACCAAGGCTAGTGATCTTGGTTGATTGATTGACTTTTACCATGACATCAATTCATCTTCCTTCTTCAATCATTTTTTCCAGTAAGTTTGTTCAGTATTTTTTCTTCATTGAAGCAATTACGCCCAGGTCCATGGGCTGGATAAGTGCTGTGATGTTGGGAGGCATAAAAATTACTTTATCTTTGAATTTCAGAACACTTTCCTTGCTGGAACAAGGTATTGCCAATAAGCAGTATAGCTTTCTAGAGTATGTTTTGAAACTTGATGTGCTCTCTAATTTGCGGAATGCACTTCTTTTTAAATCAACTCCTTAAACATTTGTTGGTTCATCCAGGCTTTTGCTTTGGTTGAAGTAGTGTACTGGGAGGTTTTCAGCCCTTTAAAAAAGGTCTAATTTTTCTAAGCACTATCAGTTTTAGTTGATTAGAAACTGTTGCATTGCTGCATATCATTATTGTATCTTCGTTTGCCGGACTTGTATCCTGGAGCTTGCCACTCACTTTTAAATGCCAGTGTTCGTGTCGGCAAGCACTTCCAATACAGCTCCAACTCATCAGCATTGTAGATTTGATTGCGAGAAATTTCCTCCGACTGAAGAAACTGTACAAATCAGTTAATATTTTCAAGTGCTGGTTTGCTGCCACTTAATTTCTCGCCACATAGCTCATTTTCTCTTATTCTGTGTTGTTGTTTAAATCTGGCCAATCAGCCTAATGATGACCCAAATGTTTTTTCTAAAACAAGTATCTTAAAAAACTTTCACTTTTGTTCTAATAATAACCCTTGAAATAGGAGTGCCCTCACTTTTCACTTGATTCACCCATTGCAAAAGAACTGCATACAATTATTTGCATTTAGTTTTCATTCTTTCCTTCTTTCATTGATGAGGAGTTGTCTGATGCATATGCCAATTGTATTAATTTATCCTTTTGCTTCAAAATGACCGTAACAATGCTTTCTGCTATCCCATATTGCAAGTTCATTTGCTTTTTGATGTACCATTTTCAATTTTTTAAAACCAATGCTAGTTTTCGTGAATTGATAAACCACTTTTTTTTCTTTTTCTAGACATTTTCAATACCACTTTATAACACTAAAATAAATTTACGCACAACAGTTTAAATACATTTCAATTTGCTAATCCACAAGTGCAAACAGTTTGGCAGAAAGGCACAAACTAATGTGTTGTGAACTGTGGGAAGTAGCAAGTTTAAATTAAGTCAATCAACCAAGGCTAGTGATCTTGGTTGATTGATTGACTTTCACCATGACATCAATCTCCTCTCAGGCTTCCCCACCCCTACAATCTTATAACAGATTCAGGGTTCATGCAAGTTTTTGAAAAAAAACTGCCATGAGTTTTCCAGGACTATTCCAGGAGTGTTTGATTGGTTGGTTGTTTTCAGATTATCTGGCGCTGCCAACAACATGAGGGCTATAATGCGTCGAAACATTCGTCATTAGACAAGCCAACATACACTTACAAACACCCATGCCTTACACAGGACTCGAACCTGCAACCTCGCGGTCTAGAAGCTAGCACGCTAACCACTATACTGTTTGGTCATCCAGGAGTGTTTGAAAAATTTCCAGGCGGTATTGCAAATAAAATTATGATTCTTTTGTTCATGGAATGCAAATTTTAGGTACCATAATACATATTGAAGCGATTCTACTCTTATTATTCTTAACAATTGGCCAGAATGGTCCTTTAGAAAAAGAAAAGTTGACACTTGTTATAGAATGATAAAAGGTGAGTGGACAACAGAAATACTAATGGAAAAGCAGACATAAACAGTAGACAATAATTCTGTTGAGTTAGTAACAATGCTAACAAGCAGGAATTATATGTTTAAAACATTATAAAAGACTTTCCATAAATATGGTTAAATCTTCAGATAATTAAGGTCTATAATGATAACATGAGATTAATCAATTACTTTCAAAATTATAGTTTGACAAACACTTGTATTGCTATTCTACGTTATTATCCACGAAAATCTTTGAAATATTAATCTGCCAGAGTTCAATTTAATAATTCCTGCTACAACTTGTAGGTTTTCCAAAAATAAAAATACTATTTTTTTTTAGAACTGGATCTGCATTTAATAGTTAACTTATATTTTTTTACATTGCATTTACAGAATATGGTATTCTCATTTACATTCCATTATGGTATGACGAAATGCATTTTATTTTTTAAAATTACATACAGTAAAAGCCCGATTATCCGGCAATCAATCGACCGGAAATTTTTGAAAATCAAGTTTGGCGAGAAAATTGGCATCATTTCGCCAAAAAACGGCGATAAGTCGCCAAATCTTTTTTTATTTTAGATTTCGAAGTGAGAGTTACTTTCTCTTTATTTTGATGGTTCTTAATTTGTAATGGTGAAATAGCTGAATTTGCACTCATTAGAAATGATTATATTATTATAAAAAGAGATTTTTTTTTATTCCGGTTTATACGAAATGCCGAAGTTCTTATTCAAACTACTGTGAATTTTCAGCAAAAAACCTTAATATTCTTAACGGAATTTTTTTTTTCCGGAATATATCCGGAAAAATAGATATACTGTGGTTATTTGCCGAATCTATAAAAAAAATCTAGCTTGTTTCAATTGTATATATAAGAAAGAGGGTTTCGTAATCGAAATTCCATTATTCACAGCATCGGGAAAACATTCTCCAGTAGATAATTTGGTTTATCCGAAATTCTTATATATATATATATATATATATATATATATATATATATATATATATATATATATATATATATATATATATATATATATATATATATATATATATATATATATATATATATATATATATATATATATATATATATATATATATAAAAAAAACCTACACATTTTGCATCTATTTAATTTTGCATCGTTTATTGCATAAAAATTTATATTCGTTTCCGGAATAAGTGTAATTTTTTATGTGCAGAATCTATAAATCTATGGACTACTTTTATAGTAATTATAACAACGAAAAGTGATTTTCCACTTGAAATTACGTTTTCAACCGCATCCGGCAAAGAGTAATTAGGAAATTCAAAATTTGTTAATGGTTTGACCAAAACCCGGATAAAATTAATCATTCGGTTTGTAGGCTAGATCTACATATGGAACATGCATTTCACAAAATTTTAAGTCATGTATAACGAATAACATTCTATTCCATACAGTATCGATGCATCCATAATTCATTTATACCCGCGATTTAATTTGTAAATTTTCAGCCGCATCCGGATAATGTGCAATTCGGCCGAATTCAACTATTCTAAACGTTTTATTCTTTTATCACAAAATATCAGTTTCTCACGATCAATCAGAATAAAACCTAATTGCATCCATTTAAATGCATTTCCCCCTATAATCCCAATCAAAGTTTCGATTTGTAGGCTAGTCAACCATTTTGTACACAAAACGGAAAATGTTTCTTTTTCTTTTTTGTGTACAAAAAGTATGGGTTATATTTTATTGTATACTATTAATGTGTTTTGCAATCAATTAAAAAATAAATCTGTTTCACTGTAATTTTATTTTAATAATATATATTTTTAGATTAGCCGACAACCAGACAATCAAATTCAAAACTTAATAGTCTGTAAATTAACCGTTATTTCGTGGCGATTTGCATTACAATTCTTGTATTCATTCTTTTTTTCTTTACAACATAATAGTCGATCTTTGAATACGAAGGTCGTCTTCCCGAGCATATTTTATTTTAGGGTACAAAATAGGTTGTGTGTGGGGAGGGAGGAAGACAATGGAATCACCTGGGTTATCAAATATGAAAGCTACTTTTCCAGAATTCTCAGAATCTGACCGTGAAAACGCACACAAGAAAACTTCCTCTACGGAACTGAAATAGCGATAGTCCACTTAGTCCACCCGGTAACCCTAAAATATAGGTTCGGTTAGAATCGGTACAATCAAGAGATCTCTCCATTTTTTTTAATACATATTTTACAATGCTTAATCTTATATTTTTTTTTACGGAATTTCTGATATGAAAATGATTTAATTTTGGTAACATATTTCAAATTATTGCCGATCATAAGGGTAAAATATAACATTATTTTAATTAAAAATTACAAGTAGAATATTCTTTAAATATTCCGGTTGCGACGATTTTAATGTTAGGTGCCATCACTAGCATTATTTGCCGTTTAAATTTGGCGAAAAAACGTCGATATTCAATTAACCGGAAAATTCGGTTATCCGGAAAGCCTTATTTCCCGGCGATTCCGGATAATCGGGCTTTTACTGTATTTAGTTTTTAAACTCCAAATATTTTTCATTTAATTTTGCATCAACAGTGCTAAGTAGAGACTGTTCCGAGAAGAGCCTTACGCTTTTCACTCATTACTGGCTGCAGTTTCTTTTTCTGTTCATCTAAGTACATTTGGTATGTTTGCCAGGCATTATGAGCAGACATTATAAGGCTTTTATTGATGACTACTTTACCAAGTCCTCCAACACTTCTCAGATGATCCTCGATTACTCGTTTTGCGATAACTTCTTTGAGGTTTTCCGCCATTAAGTTCTTATTTACTGAAAAACCTCTTTCTACTAAAGCTTGTCCATGTGATAAAAGTTGTAACATGCTTACAACTTTCCAAATAGAAAAATAATTCAGATTTTTTTGACAAAAAAATTGAAATAAAATGTGTCAAATCGATGAATAGCAGGATTAAAGTCAGCTTTAGAACAACCTTTCAATTGATTAGACTGTTGGGGCTGGTGGCAGAGTATTCGAGAGAAGCAACAACACCAGCGGTGTAATTACTTTATTAAATCATCATTAAACAGCCACGGACATCAAAGCACAGGAACACACACATAACACTGAACAGTCAGAGGTGAAGGAATAGAATGACATAAAGGCTAGAACACTTTATATAAGACAGCCACAAGGCGGTGCGTCAAGGCAGGGCAGTCCACAAACAAGTAAAGGGGTGTAAATGAGTGACAGGGTATTACAATATCCCAACATAGACAAGTCCAAAGCTTTGAACTCTTCTACAAAATGTCAAAACTCTTTTAAAACATTATCGTAGTCAGATTCCTTAATTTTGGAAGCATTAGTTAAAGACAGTGGAATGTTTTGCATTTTACTCAGATAGTCCTTTTCACTAAGTGTTTACTAAAGTGTGTGGATTGAGGCATGAAATGTTCTGTACAATAGGATATTGCAAAGGACACTTTTTGACATTTTTTTTCTCATGGATAGTAAAAATGACTTGCAACCAAAAAATTCCATTTGCTGCTAATCTGCTATTTGTTTAACTTTAGACAACTCTTTTATTTGCTTGGACGAGTCACATGGATACACTTGGCGCCATTTTGTAGGCAAGTTGTGAACTAACATTGCATTTTAAAATTTCCGTTAATTGTGTGATGAAATAAAAAAAAACTTAAATTTTGGAATTTTTTTTTATCATTAAAAAGGTAAGCAAATTAAAAATTTCCAGGAGTCAAGATGCTATTTTTTAAATTTTCCAGGAGTCCTAAGTAAATTTCAGGAGTTTTGCAGGGCCCTGGAAAAATAAAATCAATTTCCAGGAGCTATATGAACCCTGAGATTCTGCACCTCTCTCAACATGTGTACTTCCATTTCGTATTTTTGGTTAAAAAAAAGACAGCTGATAATTACTAGTTTACTGTATTTCAAAAATAGATTTTTTCTTTTGAAGGAGGGGCATAAACATTTTTGTAAATCAGACACAAGAGAAAAAGTACGAATTAAAAAATTTATTGATCAATAACCAAAGATGACCAAGAACAGTGTCGGTTGACCCTAAACAAAAATATACAGTGGTAGCCTGAAATCATAGAGCAAAGAATAGGAGCAGAGGCGGCGTTTCCCATTGACCTTCATTGGAGAAAAACATTACATGTTTTGAGGCATCATGGGTAATATATATTCAAAAGAAACAGCAAACGCCTTGCATACTGTGTAAAATTTCGTATTTTAAAAATAGCATTTTATCCACTAATATATGAATAAATCTTAAATTCACACATTTCCCTTAGAATGTATACATTATGCTGCATTAAGAAGAAAGTTTCGGATAATTTTATTAAATTTGACTTCAAGAAGTTCACCTATTTGGCCGTCGAAGGGAAAGTGAGGGGATTCTTCCAACACATTCTTCCCGCATCCGTGACGGATTGTGGCCGAATCGTTCGCCATACAATTACCGGTGAAATTATAAATTTGAATAAAGGAAAAAGTTTTGGCACAACAGGTTTCTTTCTTTCTAACTAATCATTAAAATAACAAAGAATCGTAATTTTATGTTTTTGAATAATATTTAAGAAATTCAAAAAGTGGTAGCATTACAAAATATTCTTTATTAAAATTCTTTAAAAAAAAAACAATGGCAACAAAGCACATAAAATAATATCTGGACCTGTCTTCATGATGCAAACAAACGTATCATATTTTTATTTGTTTTTTAGATATTTTAAAAGGTATTTAGTTTAGTTATGAAAGAACAAATTACCCATTAGCATGAATGTACACTGTTTATTAAAAAGAACTTTAACATCTTTAAAATGTTATTTTGCAGGCGAACATATTCTTACTAAGTTCACCTTTCAATAATTACAAATAAAACCTATTTATTACTAGATAATGAAAAATGGAAAAATATTTAATAATGAAAATCTTATTATTTAAGTATCATAATGCTTATTCAAATAATTGGTTTAAATTTTTTTTTAAATATTGATTGAACATTTTTTTAAAATCTTCCATCCAAGACCAAGTTTTTGTGTTGAAGCTTAAACACAGTAGAATAGCATGGCTTTGAAAAAGTGTAACCAAAGGTTATCGGCCCACCCCCTTTAGGGGGTATACGACTGCAGAAACATGAAGGCAGTAGCGTATACGGCAGCATTGCCCGCCCACTTTGAGAGTAGCGAAAAGCTATCATCCCGAAGGGATCCCAGCAATCCACCCCGCTCTGCCCCCCCCCAGTGACAGCCACTATAAAGCGACCCTCAGATAGGGGCATGATTCGTAATAATGTCCGCAGGAGTGCGGGGAGTAAGCAGAGCTCCCAACTTTGCTAGGGAGACTGACCACCGCTCCCCCATCTCCTGCGAGGCTCAGGCGCCCCGGGATCGCCACACCCGTACTCACCGAAGCGAGCCCCTGGGGGGTATGAAAAAGTGTAAAGAAAAATGTCATTTCTTATTTTGAATACGACTAAAATTAATGATAATTGATAATAGCAATTTCTTAAAATGGAAATCCCATTTAACAATTAACAAATGTTCAAGAAATTAAATTTTTTCATTCTCTTTCCAAAAATTTAACATATTGTTAATGCATAATATTTAGCACATAATTTTAATGTATGTTATAATAACTATATTGTAGGAATTGGACAGATGTATAACATAATTACACATTCACAATTACATAGCTGACAAATTTTGTATTGTTAGGTAAACATGTAAATATAGCTTCGGGTTCACTTTATCATCTTATGGGAAACTAATCCTTTTACACAACAAGTTCTTTATGAACTGTGACTTTTATTTATTGATGCACTGCATCATCATTGACAGGTTTCTTAACATTGAAACCAAATTAGAGAATCAACTATGTTTCTCCATTTCCGGAGAGAAGAGCACACATGCTTTCATTCAAAACTTGATCACCTAATGTGACTCATCCTTCCTCTCCAGAAAAGACTGACTTCACAAAAACAATTCTTAAAAATTCAGACACCTCAATTGCCTCTTCTAAAGTGGTAATTATTAATTAATTAATAAATGGCAGTCTGTAGGCTAATTGAAATTTAATCGAAAATTCCGCGATACACACAATAATCAAGGAAAACGAAACGGGTACCCAAACGAAACTACATACTTTCATTTTGAAGTCATTCAAACACAAATAAATAGTTTTAGAAACTAAAATCAATGCAAACTATAATTAGACAGTGTTAGAAAAGAACTTACCTATAAAATGAAATTTTTGGAGCAGTGGTACTATTTTTGATGGGTGATTTGTGCATCCAAATGCGGAGCAAGCAGCCATTGTCTACACAAAATGCATTTATGTTTTAAATGTATGTGCCCCACAATTCCTCGCGTGTTTTAGCGATCAGGGATTTGGAGGTTTATGATCAGTCTGCTTTATTCTTTGGTCTATGCTGAAAATGTCCACTCACCACAGATCAATTAAATAAAGTAATCAACCAGTTACCTTTTTTTTTTATCAGATGATGTGAAATTTCCATAACATTTTCATATCAATGAAAATAACCTTTCCCTTTTTTTAAAAAATCATGCGAGATCCATGTCAAATGAATTTAAAATCATGTCATGTCACCAATAAATCAAGAAATTGTAATCATAGACAACTAAATCATGAGCCACTTTGGACACCATCCTCAATGGGCTCATTTAATTATTACTTACAACTCCATTAGGGTGACCATTTTCTTGAGGTGGAGAGGGAGGAGGAGAAGGCTTTCCTGCTGCCGCAATTGCACTTTTTAAGCTGTATTTCATAAAAAAAAAAAAAATTAAAAACTTTATACTTATAAACACTTTATACATTATTAGCTGATATATATAAAAAAATACATGTAGGTATTAATTCATAATATTGAAATATAGTTATCAAATTGCTATATACAGATGATTATCAAAATAATGGAAACACTCTAGATTTAAAAGGAATCCTTTACTAATATGGCACAGGGCCTTTGGGCATGTAATACAGCTTGGAAATGTAATTCACTTTTGAAAATTGAAAGAATTAAATAAAAATTCAAGGACTTTCCAGGACCTTTTTTCCATGCAAAATTAAAAACAACAGCTTCAGAAAGGTAATCTTATTGAAATCCCAGATTGAACAATTGCTATCAAAATACAGAATTCTGAATTACAGTAGCTAACGGGTAAAATATTTGGAAATTAGATGCAATAAAGAAACATTCATATTGGTTGTGACATCATCTGAGCCTCCGGCACCACCAGTCCCATATTGTTTGGAAGATTTTTTTGTGCTAATTAATTGGTTGAACACTTTTATGTGGCTGTTTAAATTTGGTTTTTATTTTTAGAATTTTGTAACTGTATAATAACTTGTTTCATTATGTGTGTATAAAGAGGGTAAAACCAAATTGGAACCTAGTAAACATGTTAAAAGCTAATTATTACTCTATGCCAAAATAAAGAATTCAAGTAATTTTTCCAATAATTTATTGTTTATTATATTGAATATATATATATATTAAATGCTAATTTTGCATCTGAAAACATTTGTATGTTGTTTTGAAAATTTGGATAAATTATTATGAATAAATACATCAAATTAGAAAAAAAAAATGATTGAAAATATTTCAGAATTGGAGGATGTTTTAAAGTATTTATTATTTAAATAAAGAAATTTTATAATTTAACTATACTAGGAACAAGTTTGAAATTATTCTTTAAAGCAGAAATTTCTAATTAAAAGAACCGTTTTGAATTATTTTTACCAAATTTTTTAAACATAAATTTGGCAAAAATGAATAGCACCTAAAACCAATAAGAAACCTTCCAATCTTGATTGAGAAATATTTAAATAAGAATACCAGACATAAAAAAATCTAATAATTTTAAATTATATTCATAAAAGAGAAAATATGCATGAATCGAACCAAGAACCTCTTAAATATCCTAATCACTATACTAGATAATGATTGACCTCATGCCTTAAAAAAATTGGCCTGGTAGATGTATATTCTTTTTAAGTTTAAAAAAAAATAATAAAACTGTTTATGAAAATATATCTCACATTTTTACTCAGCTATTTTTAAGCATATTTTAGTAATTTCTTTCCATAGTATATTTTGTTCAGAATGTGGCTTGTGTATAAAACGAAAGTATATGGTTTTGTACCGTGAGAAGCATCTTATTTAAATTATTCAAAGTTAAATCAAGCTGTTATAGAAAGTCATTCTGTACAAGATTATCTGCATATAATCTTAAATTATAAAAATTAAAAGCATTAACAAATAGTTAGTTATCTGTAGTTAATACAAACTTTCCTTTCCAATGTAACACAGGCTAAGAAAATTGATTCATTACAATCAATTTTCGATCTCCAAATGTTTAATTTATTTTCTTGTATTTATTAATTGAATAATCATTGCCATCCCTAATTTAAAAGATCAAATCAAATTTAAATAAAACTAGCACAAGCTAGCAGGCAATAATTTGACAGGAGACATTGCTATGAAATGGAGCTCTCAATACTATGATAGTTTGAAAATACACTATGGAAAGAACACATGAGCTGCGACACTCCTTTGTTGATTAGTAATTTCAATGCTTTTCAAGTGGCGAGGTTCAAAAGATTGGACCTACAAACCACTAGTAAAATCTTTCATATCTTACCAAATAATGCATGGGTTTTTTACTTTGAAAATTGAATCACTACACATAATTCATGTCACTGATAAAATAATAATCTAGTCAAGTTCCTCCACAAACAAGTTGATAGTAGTTTATTAAGGACAAGAATGATACAAGAGTGGAAAAAAATAAATTTTTCTTTGAAAAGCACAAATGTACCCCCCCCCCCCCATTACAAGTATTAATGTTAGATTTAAAATTTATCAATGTGTAAACAGTGATGTAAAATACTTGGTATATTTTTAAAGGGTCAATATCCTTTGTATATACCCAAGTGGGTATATACAACCCTTTTACCCAAAGTGGGTATTTTAATGGGTATTTATAATTTTTCTTCAGGTTTAGAGGCTAATTATGTGATTGCTGAGACATCCTAATTAATTAATCATTTAAATGAATGTTTTTTTTTTTCAATAATTACATTTTTTAAAAAGTCTAAAAACTTAAGGGTCAGAATTTTTGTATTGTATTTTCAGGATAGGTCAGGTTACAGGAAACACTTTTTTTTTTGGAGTTAGGTATGAAAGACTTGACTAGTGGCTGCTTTGTATGCTCAATAAGCATTTTTTTGTGCAAAATAACTGCTACTTAGGCTGGGACCTACAGCTTATCATGGATTCCGGATCACAACAATCATCCATGTCTAACCTCAGGATTCAAACCCAGCACCTTTGACAAGTGAGGCCAGAGAGCTAACAACACAGCCGTCAGGTGGGCACTGGACTAGTGGTTTCCCCACTTTTAAATCCTAGTATTGCCTATTCTATCATCCTACCTAATCATCCATATTCTATTCCATTATGAGCTATTTGAACTAAGAAAAATTTCACTGAAGATTTTCTTTGTAGTTGCTGGCTTTTGATCTATAATGTCTTTTCAAGCATAATCCAATGTTTTTCATTATTAGACATTGATTAATAAGCAATTTATGTTACTTTAACCCTTAGATTACTAATGGGATCCATCCATCCCACATGATAGGATATAAACATCAATGTGATTATACCAATTCTAAAACTCATTGAATACTGTCCCATTGGTACTGAGTATTTACTAGAAATATAGTTGTTGCTCCTAAAATGATTATATTCAAATGTGATTAACTTCAGCAGAACCTATCTAACACATTTTAGTTGAAAAAAGAGACTCTAAAAGATGGTAGTCTAGGTGTTAAATTTCAAACACGAATTTACTATCTTTCAAGTTAAACAAAAACAATGACTTCACTGCAGTGTTAATTATGACATGCAGTCAGTGATGTGGAATTTTATGTGAAATAAATACTTTAGAATGCACATAAATATCTAGATATAACATACTACATATTCTAATATATATTTCAACAAATTGTGTGATTTTCATGAAACCATTCAGCCGTTTGAGTTATAAGCTACGAAATGCAACTATCATTTTAAGAACCGCTCTTTTTACTGTTAGATGCCAAGCAGAAAAGACATTACGCAATTTTGTTTGGTGTTGCAAACTTTTGTAGCTATCTCAAAAGAACTAAAAAAATTTATTTTATAAAGAAAATTTTTAAAAAGTAATTTTTAAACAATTTCCGGATTAGAGAGTGCATACCCATTTGTCCTCGATAGTTTCATACAAATGATGCAAAAAAAAATATGATAATTAGAGCCATTTTTTAAAAATTCAGACATATTTTTTTTAGATATCCATATAGATTCCTTTTAAATAATTACAAGATTGTTTTGAGTTTACATTTTTTTGTCCAACATAGCATTACAATAATAGCATTTCATAAAAGGGCAACAACAACAAAATCAGAGAATTTACGTACGCAGCTATGTTGTTCATGGGGAAAATATCTTTTTTTAAAAACAAAAATAAAAGATGTACACGCTTATCGTAGGCCCAACACAAACAAGCATGACACAGTTGTTTTAGCGCTGGGAAACTTTTCATTGCCATTCGCCATTGAGTAGTCAACTATTTATTTTTATTTTAAGAATAGCCAACCACAGGGCTTGAATATCAGTGCTCGTATATTACACAAGAGCTGCAATCACGTGATGCTGCCAACAAAGCGCCATTTTTGTTTGGCGTGGTGGTATCACAGGGGTTGGAAAAAGGGGCGATGTTACCAAGCTCAAAACAGAATTGTAATGTGAAGTACTTTTTCAGCAATAACTAAGCTCAAATAAACGCCATGTATTTTTATTCAAATATCATTTTTTTTAAACAAATTCTATTAGGAGTGGAGCAACATTGTACCTAGACAATTATTTATATAATATAATGATAAGGTAATTTTCTGAAGCCAAACCTTATTTATTACATTTATAATTTAACTTACTCATTATACGTTAAGAACTTTTGTGTAATTAATTCATGTAATTTAAAACAATACATTTCCTAGAGAAAATAGCAAAATTTTAGTAGTTAAGTAGGAATTGAAAAGTTAAGTGTGCAAATTACATAAATAATACCAAATACATAAGAAAGCAAAATACTGATTTACAACTGAACGTGAAAATTTCATTATAAAGCCAATTTGTGAAATAGAACACAACAAATAACACATCGTAAAAAATGAGTAATAATAATAAAAAAAAGAGAAAAAAAAGAGGAAATTCTTAACGGTAAAAAGTCGTCCTCAAGAAATGTGTGGAAAATGTTTCAAGCTATAACGACAAAAATTCTTTTCATTAACAACAAAAACTAGCAAATAAACAAAAAAAAAAACCCCTTTTCCGGTGCTTGAATCCAAAATTATCTCTGAAAAGTAAAATTTGCATAGTAACTCTTATTGTTTAGTTTCCTTAAGAGTTAAAAAAATTGCATTTTCCAATAAGAAAAAAATCGTTGCCTTTGTATGTCATGTAAAATTTCAAAAACAAATATATAAATGAAGTCTTATTTTCATTATGCACTGCTAAGTCACTTTAAAAGTAGCCTAATTGTAAAATCATTGAAAAAATAAAGTTCTAAAGTTGTATTAAAAAAAAAAAGCGCTGGGTAACATTTATATAAAATATGACCATTATTTTAAAGATATAATGAAATTAAATCGCAAATTTTTACTTTGCTTCCAACGAAAGAATTGGGCTATTGAGCGTAAAAATGAACGTACTTCATAAAATGCAATTGTATGAAAAAATAGCATTTGAAATTTCGCAAATATAATTTGAAAACATGCATTACTGGAATTGTAAAACTTCCCCTTGTAATTTTACAAGTATTATTATTTTTGTTAAAACTGAGTTTTTTCTAAAGATCGGAATTAGCTTGATACAACCTGGATCAAAATAAACTTATGTATAAAGAATTGAACCAGCACTTTGGTTCACTAGTTTGCTGAAAAAAATATTTTTTACTAAGCAAACAACATATGCCACATGACCATGGGCACCGGCAGAAATATTGTAGGGGGGGGGGGGGGGCAAATTCATTCTACTGCGTGCTACCTACCTTTTCGTCGATCATATATGACGACATAAAAAAATCATCAATTAATTTAACATTTTAATTAAAGGATGGATAGTTTAAAATATAAAACTTTTTAGTTAAAACTAATAGTTAAACATTTTTAAAACTAAAAAACCCAGAATGAATTTATTACTTTTAGTTCAAATACTGAATCAAAATCATTATTGATCTAAACATAGGCGTGACGACAGAAGGGGGGGGGGGGTCACCCCCTCCGATATTAGGTTGAGAAAAATTAAACAAATATATACTTCATTTTTCCCCCAAACAACTCCTTATTATTGATTTTTAATCAAATTTTCCATAAAATTTTATTATTGGTGATTATTCAGTGTTTTAGTGAAGTAATCAAAAGATATACCAAACTGTAACATTCATACAACTTATGTACCATTGAAAGGCTTGCGAACTGTATGCACATTGTTCGTAGAACATATGCAAAGACAAAAGTAATGCAATTTTTTTATTTTTAAAAAAATCGATTAATATCTACATAACTCCCAAATTGATCAAAGGTAGAGACATTTTACCAAATTTACGTAAAATAGTGAGCTTTTGAGCAGGAGACAAGAATTTCCAAACTTCATTAAAAATCCATAATTTGGGATCATTAAGATATCCAGTATCACAAATCCCGATGTAGAAAGTTATAGACTGGCAGTTGGTATCTATTTTGGCCCATCTCACCCAGTGATGGGTAAAAATACTGGAAGTTTTGAAATGTTGATGCAGAGTTTTAAAATTGAAATATATTTTTATAAAAAAAGGATGGAGGGATAAGAAATATGGTTTTTTATATCTATATTTAAAAGAAAAAAAAATCGTGTATTTTGGAATGATGCTCGAGTTTCGGTATGGATTGATAAATTTTTCCAGAACCCTTGTTTCCGACATTGGCCAATACCACTGTGCTACCTAAATTGTTTCTGACTTTTAAAAATTGACATGAAAGTGTCAACGCGCTCCTTGAAAAAAGTAGGTGGAGATCATTTTCCATCAATTTTTTAAAAAAGTGATAAAAAAAAAAAAAAAAAAAATACAACTCCACAAATCCTTGTAAAAATTGAAACAGTATACTTTTAAAACGAAAGTGATTAAGAAATTTTGTTCTAGTTAAGAAAGCCTTGTATATTGTAACACAAATTTTCTGTATATAGTTGTAAATAGTGACGTGTATTCATTGTGTTTATTTTAAAGTTATATTTTATTTCATTTTATTTTATTTGTTAACAGTAATAATACAGGTTAGAAAAAAGATGGCAACACCTAAAGCAAAAGGGAAATTTCGAGATGTTTCTATTACTTGACCAATTGGCTCTATATTTCGAGAAAGTTCTCACGCGCCTCTATAAATACAAAACCGCATATTGGGAGCATCGTTATAAATAAACAACTGGATAGACTGCTCCGATGTCAATGCTAGGAGAAAAACTCTCCGGCGGTTGATGACGCTAGTGGGATGATTAACCAATCACAGTTCACTTTTATAGTTGGATGGGAATGCGAAAAACCTTGTAAAGTGCTAGAGTCAGGGCCACCGACAGGATTTTCGGGCCCCTATGCAACTGCACTCGGGCTCCCACTAGCCCCCCCCCTCTCCCCATTTAAATATACTACTGATGTCCATACTAAAAAGGTAATATTTCCTCAGCAGTTATTAATTTGAAAATTAGGGGGAAGGGGTAATACATAGAGATGCGTATATAACAAGGGCCATTACACCATGACACCGGAGCCGCATGAGGCTCTTCTTATGGATATTTGTGGATCTTAAAGTTTTAACTAATTCATCGTAAGAATAAACTAAAACAATAAATGGTGATACGTTCTTTTTTGGGTAAACTCATTATAAACTTACTGCTTAATCTCAAACCTTGAAAAATAAAGAAAAGGCGAAGAAACACAATAATGAGTGGGGTAGACTAGTAATATTAATCTCAAATACCACCTTAAAGTCAGTGCGCCCTGGTATCTTCTCAGCAAGGCCTATTCTAAGCAAAATTTACGACTGCCCAAATTCCCTCTTTCTCTCCCCTTCTCCCATCCTTACAAAATATTGTGTAATAAAGTTGAACACCAGTGACATAGACAGGGTATGTTTGAGGTGATGGTATTTGGACGTTTTGAATTTAGTAATAATGTTGTTCGACAAAGTTAACTAATCAAGCATTCAATAAGATCAAAACCCGTCTTGTTAGGAAAAGTTTCTCTCGTAATGAAAACCTGTAATAAATCCATCAAAGATTTCTTCTTATCTGACAAAACGATAGTTAAAAAATATCATAAATGCATATTATGTATTACAATTAATGATCATCCTCTCTAAAACATTTTATCAGCTAGAAAATAGAAGGGCTAAGTAAATAAAGGGGAAGGGATATGTATTAAGAAATACTTTTTAAATATTACCTCTTAAAGTTTTTCATTAGTTATTTTTGTTTTTATTTTTCTTACCACTGCCCAATTTTAGATTTACGACTGCCCATTTTCAATTTACGATTGCCCTAACGAGCCACGACTGCCCGTTAGAATAGGCCCTGTTTCTCAGTCGAAATATGGAACAACTAGAATGCGCAATTGGAGTAATTCCCACAATGCGTCACGGTTACATTTTCATCGAGCTCTTGTTGTCGTTCGCTGTTTTCTCGTATCCAACTGAGGTAGATAGCATCTTTTGTTGTTAATTTTTCACGGATATGCGTCGGGTTAAAAAGTCCTTTGACTTTGCTTTTGATATACGATATTGGAAAAGCATATGGCCTCGACTTCGTCCAAAAGGAAGAGAAAATCGTGAGTTTAAGAAAGAATGAACTGAAATATATACGTTATTTCCAAGCAAAAATGGACTACTGGCTTGTTTCATCTGCCATGATTTTTAAATCCTTTATTTTAGCTTCGATTTTGTGTGTGTGTGTTGTACCGGCCGGGCAAATCTGAAGAGGCCTAATAACCCACTTGCCGTAATCCTATCAGGCTGAAACTTGGCTGGTAGATTCATTGTCGATGATAATGCATTCTATTGAAACTTTGTGGCTCTCACTGCCACAAAAAGGTCGTTTTTACTCACACTTCTATCATAGCCCCCCCCTCCCCCCCCCTTTGGAATACAAATAAATACCATTCAACCAATCATGGTTGAAACTCTTTCCTGGTGCCGAAATTGTTTTAATCAAAATAAATCAAGTATAATTGGACGTGAATGCATAAATTCATTATGGACTGCGGTCCAGTAAATTTAACATTGCGGTGGGTAGCAACGCTGTAATCAAAACAGTTTTAACTGATTATTGTCAGAGGCGGTCAAAGGGACTTTTTAACTATAAGAGAAGACAACATGGGCACCCCTCACCCTTCCCCTTAATAAAACTGCTACCGCCTTCCATTTTAAGGGGTCATCTATTTTTAACGATGGTAATTTATGTTTTATAAAATTCAAGTATAAATATGGAAACTAATTTAAAAATATCGAAAATTTTAATAAATATGTTGGTAAACCCTAAAATTTATAAATAACAATTAGTTGACAAAAGAAAGCAAAAGAAGAAAGGAGAAGGAGGAAATTAAAATTTAAGATATCAAAAGCTTAATTTATTGATAAACATCAAGTAACTAAATAAAACAACCTGATTTTCAATCACATAGCAAAAGTAAATATTGGAGTACCAGTAGATAACTAATTATAGTTAGTAAAAAGCATACTAAAGCGTATTTTTAAAAAAAAACTTTCAAGCTTTAAAATTAAAAACCAAAGAAGGAAATGTAATGTGCAGTTAGAGTGACAGTTGAAGTTCACAGAGAGACAACATCTGAGCCAAGCCCCACCACTCCTTAATAAATTTTCTAATATTCTGTACAACTAATTGAAGAAATCCAAAGTATTGCTGTAATTTTTTCGTTTCAATAAGAGTTAAAAGATGTCCCTATATGTACTGATTTTTAAGAAAATAGTTTGTTAAAACCTCTTGTGAAATGCATATCAGTTGTCATTTATTCCAAGTAAGAAGGTTACATTTTTCGAAAACTCTTTTATTGGTTTATTTATGTAGAAAAATAAAGGGGCAAACTCCTATACACCAGAAAATATTTCCAACAGGTAGTTTTTTGTAAGAAATAAAAGCAACGAACATGCCTTTTTGAAACTTTCGAAAACAGCATTTTAGAATATATGACCTTTGTTTAGACAGTTTAAAGTCTTAATTAAATTATGTTATTGGTATTCGAGATATGTGCATATTCAACATAATACGGCAGGAAATACTTATAAACATATAAATCAGCGTACTAAAATATCGTATTTTCCAGACAAACTAGAAAGATTAGGATTAAAACAGTATAAGTACTTTTAAAAAAAGTTCTAAGTTTTAAAATAAAAATTCAACTCTAAAAATTTGCTGTCGGATTAATCGAGTATTAAAATTTTACAGAATTTACTGATATTTTCGAAAAACCAATTAAACAAATAACTATTATTAGATAACTTTTATTTCAAGGCAAAATTTTCAAACATACTATTCTATTGGATTACAAAATAATTACGTATTTAACATTTTAACAAATTTTACGGACATTTTAAAAAACGCAGTATAAACAAAAGTAATTTTTAACCAAATATTTCTTACAAACAGCTTTTTTTTAACTGCATTTCTTAATTTACCAGATATACAGGGTAAAATAAGGACCTAACATTTTGCAAAACGTTGCCTGCAAATTTAACCAGTTGTTCTCAAACATTAAAAAAATCTTTATATAAATTACATACTCAATAAATTGATAATCTTTTTAGATATGCATTACTTGGACATGCATTACTTGCATAAGTAATGAATATCATTTCCTTTCTGAATCAATGCATAATATAAGCAACATTTACCCAAATAACTCATGTTTTTCAGAATGAAAACTTGGTATTTTGAAAAATAATTGTTTAAACTGTAAATAAATAAATCTTTAAACAACTTACTTTTATTGGTAGGGATAGCTAGTTTCTGAAAGTTTTAAAACATTTCAATTTTAAATGTATAAATTCTGAATCTTGACACTCATGCTAAAATTAAATGTTACTCTGAACCGAACTCATACACATCCTTTGAGCAAATGAATTGAACGATGTACTCACGTGAGCTTTTGTGCCCTCTACAAAAAGTTAAAATAGTTTCTTGTCCTTGACATCTATTTAGTGGACACTGGACATTCCCATTAACGCAATGTTTATGGCGTTTTCTGTCTGGAAAAAGTGGAAAGCCTATTTCACAATTCTTTTAAAAAGGTAGGAGGTCACCCCTTATCAATCGCATATATTGCAAGCCCACTTTGAAGGACACTTTTTCCAGTGCACCCCCACGGCATGTCTGGTCTTTTGTTAATGAGCAGACATTCACCATATGTGGCCAATTAACCAATTTCCCAAGGCTATAACACTATTGTATGGTATTGACCGATCCCAACTGCTTCTTATCAGCCCGCATGATCCACAGAGTTTTACAAGGGGAAATACAGATAGTGGATAGTGTGTTTTTGAGAGGGACAAGTGTGAGAAGCAGACTCGGTGCTTTTCTCAATCTTAAGTTAAAAAAAAAAAAAAAAAAAAAAAAAAAAAACTGATTTTAGAGGTCGCTTGCTTAAGAATTTTTAGGATTTTTTGTCTTTTTGTTTCGTAATATGGATCCTCAAAATTTTAAAAAAAATTTGTAATTTTTTTTATTTTCAAGATTATGTTAACAAGACATCACGGGCCCTTCTTGACAAGGCGGGCCCCAGTAATGTGCACTGTTTTGCCCCACCTTGTCGGCGGCCCTGGCTAGAGTAGATATTTTTTTTCTCATTATTTCTAATTAAGGTCAACTATTGCCATTTCGGCTGTGTACAACCCAACATTTTATTTTCCATCCCCGGCAATCCGTATTTTTTATCCCACCAACGGCATTTGGCAACGGCTTCATTTTCCCAAAGCAGTCTATCCAGTTGTTTATCTATATCAATGATTGGGAGAGATTAGTTTAACTTCGGGTGTCGATTTGTAGTGTTCCTTAAGCATCGATCGTTTTACAATCAAGTGAACTATCGATTGTTCAGGTGAACAATCGAGTGAAAAATCGATAGTATCGAAAACGCTCGATTGTTTTCAGAAAAGTTGAAATATAATAACAAATTTGTGTAAGTGTCGATTTTTTTTCTTGAAACAGAATTATCGGACAATAACAGATTTATCAGGTAAAATATCTGTTATTCTTCTCTTCATTATAGTAAGAAGCTTTTACAGAGACTATGCCATTTTTTTAATTTATAATTTTGCTTGTAATACATGAAGCTATTACATGCAAAGTGCGCAATGTACATAAACTACACTGTTAAAAATTTTGTTCCACCTTGCACCAAAAATTGGTTCCCATTTAGCTACAACCAACATTTGGTGCTTAGTTTCACGATTTATTGGTGCTTACGGTCCAAGGTAGCACCATTAAATCGTGAAACTAAGCACCAAATGTTGATTGCAGCTAAATGGGAACCAATTTTTGGTGCAAGGTGGAACAAATTTTTTAACAGTGTAGTCCGAGAGGTGACTGTAAGTACCCCATACAACATCGCTCTGAAACTCATATGGAATGTCGAAATATACCAGCGGACCTCCAAACACTTGGTTTGCATTTGGACTGAAGTGTAAGAAAAGTGCTACGGGAGTGCAATTATTAGGTACCTAAATACGTCATAGAACATCACTCTGATATTCATAGAGATTGAAAAGGATTATCTATCGACTATCGAATAAGAATCACTTAGTCTGCCGTACTGCATTTGGCCGGAACATTCCGAGCGACCAATCCGAAAGTGCATTTTTTAGGTTTCTAAATACGTCATCGAACATAACTCTGAAATTCACATTGAATGGAGTGGATTGCATATCTAACAAAAATTACTTGGTCTGCCGAACCGCATTTGACCGGAACTGTCCGGCAGACTACCGAATGTGCAATTTTTAAATTCCTAAATACGTCCTCGAACATCACTATGAAATTCACAGGGAATAAAGTATTGCGTATCGTATGAGAATTCCTAGGTCTGCCCAACCGCATTTGGCCAGAATTGTCCGGCAGACCAATCCGAAAGTGCACTATTTGGGGAAATAAGTCATTGACCATCATCATAAGATTCACAGAGAATGAAGTGGATTACCTATCGAATCAGAATCATTTGGACAGCCGAACCGCATTTGGCCGAAACTGTCCGGCAGACGAATCCAAAAGTCATCTGGCTAAATATCGTATCGATTACCGTACTGCATATCGTATCGTATCGATTATGATATCGTATATCATATCAAATATCGTATATAAAATCAATTATCGTATCGTATCGAATATCGTATTGTATATGATATCGAATATGGCATCGTATATCGTATCGAATATCGTATCGTAATAAATATCGTATCGTTTCAAATATCGTATTATTTCGAATATCGTATCGTATCGAATATTGTATCAAATATCGTATCGAATATCGTATCGAATACCGTATTGAATCGAATATTACAATTCACTCGCAAAATACATTCTACTTATTTGCAATATCAATTTGGAATACACACATGTGCAATGCCTATTTACAATATATGTACTCAATACCCATTTGCAACATCTAATTGGCCCACCTGATGGTTGTGGGGTTAGCGCTCTGGCTTCGTATCCCAAACGTGCCGCGTTCGAATACCGGACTAGGCATGGATGTTCGTTGTTGCTTGGAATCCACGTTAAGCTGTCGGTTCGCGCCTGATTAACCATTACTGTGTTTAAAGATACGTCGTTGAGTGTACCAACCCAACCAACCAACCAACCAACCAACCAACCAACCAACCAACCAACCAACCAACCAACCAACCAACCAACCAACCAACCAACCAACCAACCAACCAACCAACCAACCAACCAACCAACCAACCAACCAACCAACCAACCAACCAACCAACCAACCAACCAACCAACCAACCAACCAATACCTAATTGCAACACGCACATCTACTTACAATACACATATCTAATTCTCATTTGCAATATGTATGTACAGTACCCAAAAAAAAAATCATCTGAACGATGGCTATATCTTGTGCTCTAATTGTTGAAATAACAAACAAAAGGTACCGTTGTAAATCGCGGAAGGTTTTTAATAATTGCATGTGGTTTTTTTTATCATGAGGGGTCATCTACATATTAAAACAGAACCAAACTTTAAAAAGTTCAATATCAACCTCATAATATTATCCTATATTTGGATTCAGCATCCAAAAAAATGTCGAAATACAAAAATTCGTAATTTTCTAATGAATGGTTTGTAATTTAAATGATAAAAAGAAAATGATAAATTAATGTTAAATAAAAAAGTTGTTTTTTTGGCCATAAATACTTAAATAATCAATATATTTCAGTAATTTTTTTTCAAAAGATAGTTTGTAAATTGCCAAACATAAATATCAATCAACTTTTGCATCCATTTCTTATTTAATAATTAATTATTGATTAATAAAACAATTAAATTTTTTTTTTAATAGAAACATGTATTTTTTTTGCATGTTATTAGATTTACCATGGTCTAAAACCCCCACACAATTTTTTTCTTTCCATTTTGACTTTTAGTTCTCGATTTTTTAGCGAAAATGTAAAAAACGCTCACTTTAAGGGACCGTAGAGTAGATGACTTTTGAAAACGATCAAAGATTAATTCAAGGTAAACTAGAGGTGTGGAAAATCGCACAACGTTCAATTACCGTAAAATAGGGTGAATAGGACCAGAATTTCTTGAAATTACAAAAAGAAATATCATTTTATACAAACAAAGCAGTTTTATTTTGTATATTTTTTTAATCTGTCTAACGTGTTTGGAATCGTGGAACATATGTTTTGTGTGGTTTTCAGCAGTATTCTTTTTTTAAAAAAAATTACTTTCTTAAATTACATTTATTTAAAACAGAATTTTTTAAGCAATTTCAATAAGTTATCCTTTAAAAATTTTACTGAATCATGTGATTTTTTTATTTTATAAATAATTTCAACGATCAAGTTACATTTGTTTTTACAGTGAAATGTTTCTGTAAAATAATCACGCTTTGCCGAATACTGTTTACTAATGCCTACATTTTATATTTATTAATTTTCTAATTATCAGTAGTATACGTTATACTTCTGCAATTACAGTTTTCGATATTTTATTTATTTCGTTTGAAGAATGCACATCTTTAATGTTGTAAATAAATTATGTTACTTTTGCGTTTACTTGCTATTTTTGTATTAATCTTAAACATGACACTATAAATCCAAGTAGTTTCTATGCAGTTTTCGACTAATATTGGTATTTTTTTTAACGTCGTGAAACGCCGCACTGACCGTTTGATTTCTCCCGATGTGAAGTAGAACCTTAAAAATACCTTTCATTTTATGGAAATTCTCCCTGAAGATCGGTTAAAAAATGGTCGAAACATTTTCGCTCATAAGTGACGTGTTTTGTAACATATTGCATTGAAATTTCGTATTTAGAGTAAATGATGTATTCTAAATCGAATGAAATGATAAATTAAAAAACTAAAAAAATACGCTTTTATAGAAAAGTGAACTAAAAAGTAGAAAATAATTTTAAATAAGTTTGAAATAAGAATAGAGTGATTAACAAGAAATATTTATTTTATCGTAAAAAAGCGTGGGGTGCTTTTTAAGATATTTTCAACAATTGACATCAAGCACCCCACGCTTTTTTACGATAAAATAAATATTTCTTGTTAATCACTCTATTCTTATTTCAAACTTATTTAAAATTATTTTCTACTTTTTAGTTCACTTTTCTATAAAAGCGTATTTTTTTAGTTTTTTAAACTATTAATTATTTTCTACTTTTTAGTTTGGTTTTCTATTAAAGCGTGTTTTTTTAGTTTTTAAACTATTAATTATTTTTTCTGTAAACTATAATTTTTTTTTAGTTAGTGTATAAAACTCTCCAGATGTTTCTGCTAATAGTCACATGCTTGTCTCAAATTTAAGTCATCTGTATGCCTTAGTACACACCGTATTACTTGGCACAAAACACTACCTTGTCTCTGAATATGAAAAATCACTAATCCTGAAGATCCTGGTAAGGATAATGCGACTAAAAAAAACACGCTTTGTATAACTGTCGTTCAAACGTTACACCAGGATTCGATTCCGGAGAAGGTTGGTTGGTAGGAATTTAACGGCGCAAGGGCAACACGAGTTAATCCTTGTGATAAAGCGACAAACTTATTGAATTATTGAATTGTCATCGGTCCTTAATAAGTATGCCAAATTTCGAGTTAATCCGACGTTTTGAAGGGGGTCAAAATCATGTTAAAAGATTCCGTTACATACATATAAAGCGTGTACAGCTTTCAATGGGCGAAGAACGGGGTTTGAACCGAGGACCATGATGTCTCGGAATAGATACTTTACCCCTGTGCAAAAGAGTACTACAGTGCACAGAAGTTTGATCTGTTATTTGATGACGCCACATATAGCCCCCTCCCAGTGACGAAGGAGCGATGCTGTTGATCAATGTCTGATCGGAGTTGGAGGTTTTTGAGATGCTTGTTGCATCGTTGTGTGAGTGTTGGCTGGTTGCGATGAAATGTCTCCTTTTCAGAAGCACCGATAGATGGCAGCATGAATCATTTTTAGTCCAGTCACCAATAAAGCGTATGCAGCTTTCAATGGGCGAAGAACGGGGTTTGAACCGAGGACCATGATGTCTCGGAATAGATACTTTACCCCTGTGCAAAAGAGTACTCCAGTGCACAGAAGTTTGATCTGTTATTTGATGACGCCACACATACATCTGAAGCTAATAAAAGCGTATTAAAAATAGGGGTTCGTATTGAATTTTTCGAAGATAGCGTTACTTTTACTTAGTAAACTGTCCCTTAAGAAAAAAAATTACATCAGATGTATAAAAAATCGTAAGCAAAACATTTGGGTGCAAACCATAAGATTCTACGATAATTAGAACTGAAGATATAGCCATCATTCTGATTTTTTTTTTGGGTACTGTACAATGAACATAACCTATTTGTAATATACGTATGCAAAACACATTCACAATACATAAGCGCAATACCTTCATACAAATCAAGAATGCAATACATATATCTGCAATACATATTTGTAATACACAAATGCAATACCTAACTACAATTTGCATCTACAATTCAATCTACATGAAAACATTAATTTTCTTTACAAAATACGAATATTATTCAATTTTCAACCCATTCTTTTGGTTAGTTTCAATTATTTTATTCGTAGTCTAGATATAGTAGTGCATCATTTTGATATATCGGAAATATCATTTTATGAAATGGAGTTAACTAAACTCAAGTATTAATTCATATAATTTCTGCACGACTCCACGTTGGTTGGAGTCTCCAACCAACAACGACTCTAGGTTTGAGACATGTAGGTAAGTTTATCGAAAGGGATTCAATGTCTCAGGGTTCGAATGATGAAAGTGTACATGATAGTAAAATGCTTCTACCAGGGAAAAGCCGGAAAGTTTAATTGTTTCAGTGAAATAAGAACTGCCAGAAAATGTACTATCTTTTTCTAGAGAATGTGACCGTAGAGCAAATCTCTATTAGAGTAGAAGTTCAATTAGCTAGTGCTCTATTGTGGGGTTTAAATGTTGTAACACTAGAAAACCAGGCAGTGGTAATTGATAAATCGAATGTTTTTCGTGAAAGGGTAAAATATCATCAAGGTATTAGTCCAACTATTTTTCACTCTATTTATATAATCGAAAAGATGAAGCAATAAGTATAAAAATTGTAAGTTGTAAATGTGGTCGCATAAATATACGAGAAAAACATGTATCTTTGGTATAAGAACTACATTCAACATATTTTTGACACGCAACTCCAGACATTGGCTCTGTACGAATCATAATATCATCATTACATGATATTATATTGCAAACCATAAAGGAGTATAAATTTTCATTACAAACTCAGCTATTTTTTTCAATTTCCAGGTTGTATCAATTGATACAATATATATACGTGAAATTCGATTTGCCATTTTCAGTCATCTTGAATGGGCGATGTTTCCAGGGTTTCTGCTTTCTAAACTTTGGGGGCATTTGCTTGTTAGTACAGCCTGACATATTTTCCAATATTTCTGGTCGGTGTTCAACTTTTTAAAATCATCTTTTGGAAAAACACTATCAATGTTATTGTAATCAGCAACTGGTAAATATCAACAACTTGTTAAAAGTTTTCTTAATGGACAGTAAAAGAAGTACTACTTCAATAAATTGGACCATAGAGAGTAATCATAACTTTCCTAAGAGGCAATTCGTTTAAATGAAATATACAAACAACTGCTTGTACTGGTTATTTTAAAGTATTTACGAAGAATGAAATTGACCAATTAGAGACTTCAATATTTCATGCAGTACCATAATAACCAAGACCTTGAATAGTTTTCTTATCAATGCGGCTTTCTTTCATAAAATTGTAATTATGATACTACTTTTCACCCAGAGCCACTGTCTGCAGTTGCGTGTCAAAGTATGTTGAATATAGTTCTTATACCAAAGATACATGTTCTCGTTTATTTATGCGACCACATTTAAAACTTACAATTTTTGTTCTTATTGCTTCATCCTTTCGATTTTATAAATAGAGTGAAAAATAGTTGAACTTGATGATATTTTATGAACCTTGATGATATTTTACCAACTCACGAAAAACTTTCGATTTATCTATTTGCCTGGTTTTCTAGTGTTACAACATTTAAATCCCACAAAAAAGCACTTGCTAATAGAGCTTCTACTCTAACAGAGGTTGGCTCTACTGTCACATTCTCTAGAAAAGAGAGTAGATTTTCTGGCAGTTCTTATTTCACTGAAATAATGAAACTTTCTGGCTTTTCCCTGGCAGAAGCATTTTACTATCATGTACACTTTCATCATTCAAACCATGTGACATTGAATCATTTTCGATAACGTTACCTTCATGTCTCAAACCTAGAGTCTTTGTTGATTGGAGACTCCAACCAATGTGGAGTCGTGCAGAAATTATATGAATTATTACTTGAGTTTAGTTAACTCCATTTCATAAAATGATATTCCCGATATATCAAAATGCTGTATTATTATACCTAGACTATGAATAAAATAATTGAAATTAACCAAAAGAATGGGTTGAAATTTGAAAAATATCCGTATTTTGTAAAAAAAATAAGGTTTTCATGTAGATTCAAGGAGACTTAAATATTAAATGGCAGTTGTAATTTTTTTATTACTGTTAATTAATATTATAAACTTTATATTTTTATTCTTGAAAATAAAAATTTGCTTTTAAAAAAAAATTAAAAATCTTTGTTTTTGTCAAAAAACAACAAACTTCAGGTCCATTCTGGGAGGCATATTACCATTCCCTACTCGCTGTTGGGTCACAAAGGGGAAAGGAGCACTTACATTGGTTATTTAGCAGGTGTCGGCAATGACGTCACCTGCGAAGTGAGGGTATTTAAGTCGGTTGCATATCCGTCGATTGCGAAACTTTTTTTGAATTTCTTCACCATTCGGAAACTTCGCAAGGTATTTCAAAATTGGGATTTACTATTTTTTTTAATTAAAAACTATGAATACATTATTTTTTCAATTCTGCTGAAAAGGAAAGTATTTAGAACTTAAGAACCATTTAAAAGAAATAATTCATTTTGTTCATATGCTTAAAATAATTGTTTTCTAAAGAAGAAAATTATGAATGGTTCAGAAAGTTATTTTCGAATGTTTTCGTCTTTCGACTTATTTTAATGAATGGACAATAAACGAGTATTACAGTGAGTATCAAAATATGTTTGGAAATATCTTTTACGCCTTTTTTTTTTTTTTTTTTTTTTTTTTTAAAAACAATTTTTTTCTTCTAAAAATAACAAAAAATATCACAATATTAAACAAAATTTCGAAATATCATCCACGTACTTTGTTTATTTATACATATATATTAAATTATATTTAATGGCATCTTTAAAGCATACCGTGGAAGATTGTAATTCATTTATACTTTTAATAAAAAATCTATTAAATATAATTTATTTTGTGAAGTTTTAGTAATTGTATATTATGTATTTGCTTTATATTGAATGTATTTTCATCTATTAATATTTTTAAAAAAATCCTATTAAATGTAATTTTTTTGTGTGTTCGATTATTTATATTGGTTTTTGTACAAATTAGGTAACTGTTTAGTCATTTGTAGAAAAATTAATAAAGCAGTCATAAAGAAACTTTTCGCAATCATATCATTGCGCAAGCGTTATATCCTTGTATAACAATATCTAGATTGATAACATGCTGCTATTTCTGATGGCTTCATTTATATTGCCTTCTTATAGATGCGCATGTGTCTCCTAAATACATTACTTTTATCGGACTATGGTATATTTACCAATGTAATTATGAAAAAATATACTTTTTATATTGAATAAAAGCACCCCAAAGTAGCAGTTTGATATTATAATAATATCAATTAAAAATTCATATTAAAAATTATTATTATAAAGTGCTAATAATATTAGCACATGATGAATAGTAATTTTTAGTCAGCGTGAAATGAAACAAAAGCGAACGAAGTTGAACACGAAAGGGAGAAAGAGAGAGGGCAGTGAGTCAGCGACTTGCGTGACATCATTGCCGACACCAGTTAAGCAACCAATGTACGTGCTCCTTTCCCCTCTGTGACCCAACAGCGAGTAGGGAATGGTAATATGCTTCCGGGAGCCCTAAATGTTTTTCAATTGAGCTAAATTTTTTTTGGTAAATATATAAGCCTAGTGGCAACTTTTTATCAACTTGAAATTTTGAATTTCCAAATTTTTTTTTTTCGATACTCCCTTCTATACATTCACACAATACATATATATGCAATACCAAACTTATGTCTAATTGGTGTGCCTTGATTACTAATTGCAATTTCTTTATATATGTTACGCAAGTTTAATATTTATTTGCACTACTTACATGCAATACCTAATTACGCTACTTGTGTAAAATACACACGTTAAATACGTGCAAGCAAGGCATACATTTAACTTAGTTACATTTCATTTATGCAATTTTTTATTTCGCAATGGGCTGTATAACGAGCGAAGGGAGCCTTGTTAACAAAACATTAAAACTTATCCTCACTATACATCAAAATTTAGGATTTTTCACAAAGACGTGTCACCGCAACGCGGGGCCACATAGCTAGTATTTATATAACTCCCTAAAAGATTTCAAAAATAATTGGACCACTCAATAGTTTTTAATTAAATGACGACAATCGATAGTATTGCCTAGTACAAAATAATCGATACTATCGCCTATCATAATACAATCGATAGTATCGAAACAGTCGATAGTATAGAAACAATCGATTGTTCGATTGTTTTATGTTGAGCGATAGTATCGATTGTTTTGTACAAGGCAATACAATCGATTGTCGATATTTAATTAAATGTATTGAGGAGGTCATTTAAAATTTAAACTTTTTAGAGGATTATATGTATTAGCGTGTAGCCCCGCGTTGAGGTGACACGTTTTTTGTGAAAACTCCTAACTTTTGATGTATAGTGAACAATGCTCGCTTTGCTTGTTATTAGGTCCATTGCGATTTAAAGAATTCCATTTATAAAGTATATATGTAAGTTGCATGTACTCCTTGCGTGCATGTATTGCACGTGTGTATATAAAATATAGACATAGCACGTAGGAATTAGAAATAGGAATAGGAATAGTGCGCAGGTATTGCAGATGTGTTTTAGCTAAATACCCGTGCTTCGCTACGAAATTTTAACATGTGCAATATTTTAGCTAGCTGTGAGGCCTCGAGTTGCGGAAATCTGTCATTCGTGTATAGGACCCAGTCTTTGGCGCTTCGCTTGCAGGAAGGTTCATCGCTACGCAAAATCGAGCTCGCTTCGTTCGCTGAAAAGTTCATGGACACATAAACACAGGCTTATTTCACTCGTTAAAAGGTTCATTGCTATGCAAGCATAGGCTCGGTTCTCTCGCTGAAAGGTTCATTGCTGCGTAAACATAGCTCGCTTCACTCACTAAAATCTAATTGCTACGTAAAGCCTTAATATTAGAAGCCTCTCCCTTGTCAAGAAAAAAAAATTCCCCTTTAATACAATAATTCAGCACCCCTTTAAGATTATTTTAACACGTGTTAGTGGAATGCAAAATTAGAAGGTCAAAACGACCTATGTTGAAACTTGCAGAGCTCTAAGCCAATTAGAAGTAGCTTTTTGTGAAAATATTAATAAAAAATAAATTAAAATTGTAACATTCTTTTTGTCAAAAGTCTAATTAGATGGCCAAAACTTCTTGTGAAATCTCAGAAATGTAGCCCAATTACAAATCGTTTTGTAAAATATTTGTTAATTAATTAAAAAAAAAATTAATTAAATTCTGTTTTTCAAAAATCCAATTAGAAGGCCACAACTATTTATGTCGAAAATTTCAAAGCTGTAGCCCTATTTGAAATCGTTTTGTAATATATATATTAATTAATTAAAAAAAATAATTAATAACGAACTGAACAAAATTTTTAAATTCTGTTTTTCTGAAGTCCAATTATAAGGTCAAAACTATTTACGTTGAAAATTTTAGAGCTGTAGCCCTATTAGATATCGTTTTGTAAAATATTAATTAATTAATTAAAAAAATTAATTAAAAAAGAACAAAATAAAAGTTTAAAATTCTGTTTTTTAAAAGTCCAATTAAAAGGCCAAAACTACTTATGTTGAAAATTTCAGAGCTGTAGCCCTTTTAGACATCGTTTTGTAACATATATTTATTAATTAATTAAAAAAATTAATTAAAAAAGAACTAATTAAAATTTTGACATTCTGTTTGTGATGTATACAATTAGAATGCCAAAACTACTTATGTTGAAAATTTCAGAGCTATAGCCCGATTAGATATCGTTTTGTAACATATTTATTAATTAATTTAAAAAAGAACTAATTAAAATTTTAACATTCTGTTTGTGATGCTTAAAATTAGAACGCCAAAACTACTTATGCTGAAAATTTCAGAACTCTACTCCAATTTTAAGTAGGTTTCTATAGATCCACAGAGCCACAGACAGACACACAGCTTGTTTTATTATTATAGATATAAGTGTATTGCAAATAGATATTGTAGATGTGTATTGTAGTTAGGTATTGCAAATAGACATTTCCAATGTGGAAAATACGTATTGCAGATATATGTACTGCAATTAGATACAATACGATACGATATTCGATGCAATACGACACGATATTCGATAAGATACGATAGAATATTCGATACGATACAATATATGATACGATGCGTTACGAAGCGATACGATATTCGTCACGATACAATATTAGATACCATATGATATTCGATACAATACGATATTCGGTACGATACGATATTCGATACGTTATTAGATATGATACGATACGATATTTGGTCAGATGACTTTCGGACTGGTCTGCCGGACAGTTCCGGCCAAATGCGGTTCGGTAGACCAAGTAATTCTTATTCGATAGGTAATCCACTTCATTCAATGCGAATTTCACAGTCGTGTACCATGACGTATTTGCCCAAAAAGTGCACTTTCGGATTGGTCTGCCTGACGGTTCCGGCCATATGTGGTTCGGCAGACTAAGTGATTTTTATTCGATAGATAATCCTCTTCAATCTCTGTGAATATCAGAGTGATATTCGATGACGTATTTAGAAACTTAAAAAGTGTACTTTCGGATTGGTCGCCCGGAATATTCCAGGCAAATGCGGTTCGGCAGACCAAGTGATTCTTATTCGACAGGTAATCCACTGCATTCCCTGTGAATTTCAAAGTGGTGTCCGATGACTTATTTGCCCAAAAAGTGCACTTTCGGATTTGTCTGCCTGGCAGTTCCGGCCAAATGCGGTTCGGTAGACCAAGTAATTCTTATTCGATAGGTAATCCACTTCATTCAATGCGAATTTCACAGTCGTGTACCATGACGTATTTGCCCAAAAAGTGCACTTTCGGATTGGTCTGCCTGACGGTTCCGGCCATATGTGGTTCGGCAGACTAAGTGATTTTTATTCGATAGATAATCCTCTTCAATCTCTGTGAATATCAGAGTGATATTCGATGACGTATTTAGAAACTTAAAAAGTGTACTTTCGGATTGGTCGCCCGGAATATTCCAGGCAAATGCGGTTCGGCAGACCAAGTGATTCTTATTCGACAGGTAATCCACTGCATTCCCTGTGAATTTCAAAGTGGTGTCCGATGACTTATTTGCCCAAAAAGTGCACTTTCGGATTTGTCTGCCTGGCAGTTCCGGCCAAATGTGGTTCGGTAGACCAAGTGATTCTTATTCGATAGATAATCCTCTTCAATCTCTGTGAATATCATAGTGATGTTCCATGGCGTATTTAGGTAGCTAATAATTGCACTTCCCGTAGCGCTTTTCTTACACTTCTGGCCAAATGCACTTCGGCAGACCAAGTTGTTGGTGGTCAGCTAGCATATTTCAACATTCCATATGAGTTTCAGAGCGTTGTTGTTTGGGGTACTTGCTGTCACCTCTCGGACTAGTATATATGCATTGTACACTTTGCATGTAATAGCTTCATGTATTACAAGCAAAATTATAAATAAAAAAATGGCATAGCCTCTTTAAAAACTTCTTACTATAATGTAGAGCAGAATAACAGATTTTTTACCAGAATAAATCTGATATTGTTCGATAATACTGTTCCGAGAAAAAAAAATCTACACTTACACAAGTGTGTTATTATATTTCAACTTTTCTTAAAACAATCGATACTATCGATAGTATGGCTTTGCTTAAAACAATCGATACTATTGATAGTATCTAGCATTTTCGATACTATCGATTTTTTCACTCGACTGTTTTGGAAAACAATAGTATCGATTGTTTTTCGATAGTATCAATAGTACAAATTATTAAGGATTAAGGAACACTAATTTGAAAGAAACTGAGCGCTTTGTTTACTTTTTTGGTGCGCCTGAATTATCACTGTGTTCGAAGTTGTTTTTGTTGAAGCTTGATAGTGATTGCACTGTTCTTCGAATAAATTTGTGAGCTATTGAAAAGAGAATAAATAATAGTTTTTTTCTAATACAAACTGTGCCATCATTGCCTCTGGGAAAAATTCACAACAATATATATTCAATTGTTGTAAGATAAATTGTTTCTCGTTGAATCCTTCCACTAAGTGCAAACGGACCAAGGGCAGTATTTTTGAGCATCAGGGCCTGATTTAGAAATTTTTTTACTGTAGGCCCAACATTCAGAGAGGGGCCCTAAATAGCAAATATGTATTTCTTTACGTCACAATATTACCAGATCAAGCTACATTCGTTAAGGGGGTATGGTACCGAAATTTCTTCAAAAATCCCAATTTTTTTTTCTGATTTTAAAAAATAGTTCATACATTCCTGAAGAGAATGATGTTTTTATCTTATTCCTCCGGTGATTAGAACGCTACAAAATTACCTGTGATTTAAACATCACTAATGGGCGTAACACCTTGAAGCGTCTGTTTAAAGTGCGTTTTTCTAGCACTAGTGTTTTTCACAGATGTTGCATATTCAAATCGATATATCTCCAGAACCATTAACAATTGGCTATTCAAATTTTTGGAGCATTTAATTTATATAGTTTTAAATATTTTGATTTCACAGAATTTTATTTTTTTAATTCTGTTTTAAAATATAATTTTTAGCGTAAAAGATAACATAAAAAAAAAAAGCAAAAATTTCAATATTTTAACTTTGAGAATTTTTTGAATTTTTTTTAGTTCACCTATCAAAATTCTGTGAAGACAAAATTTTCTTTATATAATTATGTATTACAGAAAGCTTTCACTTTGAAAATTTTTTTATATTTTCTTGACTTATATCAAAATACGCAAACATCAATTATTATGGATTTTTTTTGGTTTTTAAATTTTTTTTAAATAACAAAACACAATATTTAAAAAAATATTTTCTCAAAGATATATGAATAGTATCTCATACATAAAATAAATTTTTGACGTAAAAATGTACATAAATAAAGTTTTTTTTATTTTCGGTACCGCACCCCCTAACTTTTTACAATTAAAACTCATAGTTTACTTTCACACGATTTTTTTTGTTATAATTAGTATGATCTTGATTTGCTCAAAACTTTTGAATTAATCAAGACCCCCCCCCCCCCATGAACACAGATTTTAAAGCACACTTTCCTGTATTTTAAAATTACATTTTACCACAGTTTCCACAAATTATATAATAATAAAGATTACTTAATTTTGTAACAATAATTGTAAATAATACAAAGTAAACTTTCCACTGTTTCCACGATCTCACCAAAATGGAGGGCCAAAAAAGTCCACGGTAGAGCCTGCAAACCAACCAATCACAAAGACTCTTTCATTTCATAAAATAAGAAGTTGTATATGGTTGGTTGGTTGGTGAACATCTCTTTACAAGAGGCGAGAGAAGAACAGCGGCGTAAAGCCTTTGTCTCCGTGTACATATGAAGAAGTTGTATATGATTGGCTGAACTGGAAAGATTTGCTTATTAGGTTTTATTAGGTTAATCTATCTAACTTAACTCTCTGTGACTATAAAAAATATGGAATTTGCGGATGTGTAACTAAAATTTTTTTATTATTTTTGTTCAGTACTTCCCATAAAAAGACCATTATATTTAAAATTTTCAGAAAACTTTCAAAATTTGGGGGCCCCTAAGCCTGGGCCTAGTGGGCCTAATGGTAAATCAGGCCCTGTTGAGCATGTGTAAAAATGACCATTCAGTGATTGTGAGAGATGGTAAAAGGTTTTAGAACATTTTGTTCAGAAACAATTTATCCTGTGAATAGCCATTCTACGCGTTTCATGGTGTTTTTTACATTTTTGACGGAAAACAATCCCTTCTCATTCCTTTTGGGAGAGAGTTAACCGTTTTGTGACAATTTTTATATGTTAGTGACATCATGTCCCAAATTATACATTTTTAATACTGACTGAATTATGAATTTTTTTTTTATCATCACGAGTCCGAAAGATTTTTTTTTTTTTTTTAAATAATTGTTAGCGTAGTAAACAGAAAATAAACCCCTCCCACCCCCTCTCTCTTCCTTCTAGTAGGTCGTTGACACTGTTATGACAGTTTTTAAATGTTAGTGACATCATGTCCCAAATTATACATTTTTAATACTGACTGAATTATGAAATTTTTTTTTATCATCACGAGTCCGAAAGATTTTTTTTTTTTTAAATAATTGTTAGCGTAGTAAACAGAAAATAAACCCCTCCCACCCCCCTCTCTCTTCCTTCTAGTAGGTCGTTGACACTGTTATGACAATTTTTAAATGTTAGTGACATCATGTCCCAAATTATACATTTTTAATACTGACTGAATTATGAAATTTTTTTTTTTTTATCACGAGTCCGAAAGATTTTTTTTTTTTTTTAAATAATTGTTAGCGTAGTAAACAGAAAATAAACCCCTCCCACCCCCCTCTCTCTTCCTTCTAGTAGGTCGTTGACACTGTTATGACAATTTTTAAATGTTAGTGACATCATGTCCCAAATAGGGTATTTGACACCATCAATAAATAATTACCAAATGCGGCCTATGAATAGTATTTAACGAGGTAATAATAATGCAAGCATTTTTTACTCGAAATAATTGCTCAAATTTTTATAAATCGAATTCTAAAAAATGGTTTTCTGAGCGCTTCGTCATGTGACCAGAAACGATCGCTTAAGCTCCTCCCAGAATGTGACGTCAATATTGTGGAGTGGAAGTTTGTGAACAAACAACTTCATACGTTTATTTTTAAGCTTGGTTCGTCTTTCTTCCTACTTTATGATTAATTATGACCATTAAAGGTGAATTTTAGGAAATATTTATTTAAAGAAACTTTATTGGAAAAATGTATGACAGTTTCGTAAAGGCAGACAGTTTAAATTTATCCAAAATAGACGCATTGATGGTGGGTTCTTTTTCAAATCCAGCGCAGTTTTTTTTTTTTTTTTTTTCTACTGTGTTTAGAAATGTTAAAACATCTGTGTAGATAAATAAATCGCCGTTATTATAATTTGTAGAACAAGAACTACACACTATCACAGTTATAATAACTATAAAAACATAAGCAAAATTATAGCGTTTAAAATAATCGGCTGAGAACTGAATCGGAAACCTTTTCAACTTTCAAAGTAAAAATCCGGTGTAATAATCTTGTTAACGAACTAATTTTTGACTTTGAAACTTGGATCATACCTTCTCATATGATGATCAAACCCAAAAATGTTGAAAAAAACATTACTTCAATTTATTTTGAATTTATTCATGGTGTACCACATCACCTAGCAGAAAGGGGAGAATCGGAACACTCGTTATAATTTATGTCTGATCTTATTTAAACATTTACAGGGTAAAAAACAAAACAAGTATTAATGCATTGAAGTGAATAGGAACACAAGATTACCATAAAAAAAAAATGCTATAGTAAAAATCCGCCATAACTTGGAGCGGTTTTATGCAGACAAATCTAGGCGCAAAATCCTCTATATGTCAAAAATTGGAAGTTTTACCCAAATTAGTGTTCAGCTGTTAATTGAAGTACTTGTACAGTGGGGTAAACACAGTATCGGCAAGAAATTTCCTCAAACAAAATCAAAAGGAAAATAACCCATTACGGCTACACAATCTCGCTTGAAACTCATTCGCGATGTTGTTTATGCAATGTTGACGTCACACAATCAGATGGATTTTTGAGCAGCGTTTTAGGGGCGGGGCTTCTGCTTGCATTTTAAAATGCGATTTTTGGCGCTTTGCGGCATTATTTTGGAAAAAGAAAAAATACGTATCTTTTATTTTGGGCATATGCTTTATTTAAAACATATTTTGAAAATTTGTCAAATACCCTATTATACATTTTTAATACTGACTGAATTATGAAATTTTTTTTTTTTATCACGAGTCCGAAAGATTTTTTTTTTTTTTTAAATAATTGTTAGCGTAGTAAACAGAAAATAAACCCCTCCCACCCCCTCTCTCTTCCTTCTAGTAGGTCGTTGACACTGTTATGACAATTTTTAAATGTTAGTGACATCATGTCCCAAATTATACATTTTTAATACTGACTGAATTATGAAATTTTTTTTTTTTATCACGAGTCCGAAAGATTTTTTTTTTTTTTTAAATAATTGTTAGCGTAGTAAACAGAAAATAAACCCCTCCCACCCCCCTCTCTCTTCCTTCTAGTAGATCGTTGACACTGTTATGACAATTTTTAAATGTTAGTGACATCATGTCCCAAATTATACATTTTTAATACTGACTGAATTATGAAATTTTTTTTTATCATCACGAGTACGAAAGATTTTTTTTTTTTTTTTAAATAATTGTTAGCGTAGTAAACAGAAAATAAACCCCTCCCACCCCCCTCTCTCTTCCTTCTAGTAGGTCGTTGACACTGTTATGACAATTTTTAAATGTTATTGACATCATTATGATGCAAATTAATTTTTAACGCAAGCCGACAAATTTATCACAAGCTCGAACATTTTTCTTTTTAATAATTTTTATAGATTTTAACGGTATCCCTCCTTTTTGTATATATTTAATTTGTGTTGTTTAGTGTACTATATTTGGTTATTTAGTGATAAAAAGGATATTTATCTTTGCGTATTGTTGGATTCTATAAACTTTGTCAGCCTGCATTATGTATTGTATCTTTTCAGTATGATTGACAAACGCTGTGTCAACTCTGGATATTGTATTATTATGTATGATCCTGTAACTCTTGTATATTCTATGTATAATCCTATAATTATTGTATATTGTATGTATGATTCTGTAACTTTTTGAATTATAAACTGTAAAAAAGAATTATCTTAGTACATTATGCAATATGCAATTTTGGTGTTTCTGTATTGTAATTCTACAAATTCTGTATCTTCTATTATGTTACTCATCAATTTCTGTATTTTGTGTTATGCAAAATCTATTTATATAAACGTATATATATACATTTTATTCGGCCAAACCTGTTGGGCCTTGAGCCTGTTGTTGGTCTAAAAATTTGTATTTGTATTTCTTTCTGAGTGAGCATTGATCCTTTAATGGCAATTTTCAAATGTTACTGACATTACAAATAATATATTTTTAATGAAATCTGAATTTTTTTCTTCATGAGATTGAAAAATTGACTTTAGTTTATTTTTAGGCATTTTAACTGAAAATATACCCTTCCCCTTCTTTTTAGGAGGTCATTGCCGCTTTCCAAACATTTGTTTAATCTCAGTGACCATAATGAAACAAATGACTGATTTTTAAAGTAGGGGTAGCCCCCCCCCCCATTCATATATGCTGTAGTGTAGCTCGTGTAAGAATGGGGGACAGAAGGGGAAGGGGGGGGGGGGAGTTCATAGGGAGAGGAGGGAAAAAAGTGTATCGATCCCCATAACTTATAATGACATCCAGCAGTAGTAATAAAAACTTCCCGGCGTGATTTAAAATACAGTGAAAGTTATCTAAAAAAAGATTAAAAAATCAGTTGTTATTTTATAAAGATAAAAAAGGTTTAATTTTTTTTTCCAGAATGTTTTTATGTATTATAGTAATTATCAAATTCCTGTAGTTGAAAGTATATAGTGAAACTAGCATATATTGGCGTACTCGGTATAAGCCTGCGGTGACCGAGAACATCTAACGTAAGTCAAACGGCCCGTCCACCCGTCTTTAACCCTTAGTTAGGCGCTCGATCTTTTGTTTCGCGGTTAGTCGCGTGGGGGACAAATGTCCCCCAAAATCAAATTTTTGTTCATATCATTAAATTCGTGACTAAGTATCAATGAAAGTGAGTATTTTAATCAAAAACACAACATTATTGTACAGAATAAAAGTAAAAATATAAAAATATTTTAAAAATAACTTGAAAAAGCTGCAAGAAGGCTTTGATCATGTACTGCCATCTATTGAGAAATTGAGATTGTGGGGGATATTTGTAAACCTTGTGAACTAACCAAGGCTTATAAAAGCTAGCGGTGAAGGCTCTTTTCGAGCAAGTTCACAAAATATGCGTTTCTTAATTTAGCAGGGTTCCCACAGTCATTAAAAGTCATTAAAAGTGCTTAATATTTTTGAACTTGTTTTTAAGGCCTTGAAAGTACTTGAAAATGCTTAGAGGTGCTTAAAAGTCCTTGAAAATGCTTAAAGGTCCTTAAAAGTCCTTAATTTTTGTGTATGTTGACCAACTTCAAAATTTACAAAAATGCAACTCAGACTTGTTATCCCCGCGTGTCCGCCACTTATCCTCATTATATCGGAATTTTCTGACATATTTGTATTGCACATGTGCTGTTTTGGTAGAATATACTTTATAAAAAAAAATTATACAGACATGATGCCTGAAAATAAATTTTTTAAGGTCCTTAAAAACATTAATTAGGTCCTTAAAAGTCATTAATTTTCATTCTGTGATTTGAGTGGGAACCCTGTTTAGTGTTTTTGTGTGTCATTTATTAAGTGAAATTGAAAATATTCGAGACAAATAGCGTAAAAATGAGCAAATTGCTCAACCAATTTCCGAAAATAGATCTTAAGATATCTGATCTGTAAATTCAAAAGCCAAACATTTTCGGATTAATTGAGAGAGTAACACAGGACGTTAGTGTGCAACGAGATAAGTATAACTTCTGCTATTTGGGGTGGAAAATATATTTAATTATTTTTATCCATCAAGCGTCAGATTGTCACCAACGCAAGAGCAACTCTCAACAATAAAAAAATAACTAAGAAGACTTAAATAGAAGCAATCACTAATGCAAATCATAACGAAAAATATTTTCAAAATAATATCTGACTATTTCATGTGAATTTAAAGCTTTTTAAAGATTTTAATTTTCCGAAATCCTGGGAGTGTGCAAGTGCACTCCTAAGCCCTTACACTCTCCTGGAGGCGCCCATTCACATGGCTCTTACAAAAGACCATCAATTAAGAGGGATAGGCAAAACCCGCGCTGACCTTCACCATCCCTGAACCATGACCAAGATATTAAATTTTTGCTATAAGCCTTTTTAGTGTACTTCAAGGTGAAAAACCGAACTCTAGAACAGCGTCAGCCACTACGCGACCCGCGGGCCGGATTTGGCCCGCGACAGATATTAATGCGGCCCGCCGGCACTACAGAAGATTTAAAAAAAATCAAATTTCACGGTATGGACTTTTTTTCCTTCTTTTTGCAAAAAAAATGTAATTCAGCCGAAATGATATGTATTAACTATGTAAAACACAGTTCACCACCACGTACCGGAAGAAACTATGCAAGAGAGTTTTCATCAAGAATTTCTTGCAGTCAATTTATAAAATTGACTGCAAGAAACATTCCAAAAGACATCGACTCTATCGCAAAATAAACTGAACGATTTCGACCGTCATCGTCTCAAAATTGATATCAACTAAAACGGAGTAATCTGGAAGTACAGTTTAAATACTTTTATTAAAAAGTTATGTCAAATCGCATTATCACGTTGAAACAAAATTTTCGCTTTTTTTGTAAACTTTGATTTACTAACAATGAAAACTATTATTTTTATTTTTTTATTATTTGGGGTAAAAAAAGAATCTAATGTCAATTGTAATTTTATTAAGATAAAAAAAAATAAAAAATCATCAACTTTCCAATTTTCAGAAATGCTATTTATTTATTATTAAATCGATAATAATTAAAGATACATATTTTGGTGTATCTGGCCCGCGAAACGCTCCAACATAAGTCATACGGCCCGCCTCTACAAGTTTGTGGCGAACGCTGCTCTAGAAGAATCCTTTTGATGTCTGCCAGTCAGTCCGTCAGAAACAGTGTAAGTTAAATTATGGGAGAAATAGAAACATTTCGTACACAATTACTCATATGCTTACATAGGGTAATTGAAAGTATAGCATTCGGTAAAAAAAAAAAAAAAAAAATCATTTTTTTTTACCTATTTCTCCACGTTTTGGAACATCATGATTTAAAAAAAAATGGCCTAGAAAAAATGTTTGTCTATGGTTAGCATAACTCCCGAACGAATTGACCTACTATGTTCAAACTTGCTATACTAGTTATTGGTGGCCATGGAACCTACCATTAATGTTTTCGTCAAAAGTGAGCGTGTGCATAAGGTCGAAATCTAACATGAAAAAATCACGTTTTTCAGCAATTGCTAAAAAACGGCTCTAACGATTTTAATTAAAATCTCTGTGATAATGCCTATTAAGGTGTTCCCACCCCCGAAATTCCCGTAGAAATGTGAAAAAAGCGTAAAAGGTTGAAAAACGAGTGCCTTTAACACAAAGCTCTCTGCCCTTGGCATCATCGTCCATCAAAGATTGATTTTTTTCTGTTTCACGCACATGAAAGGACTATCTAATGCCAATCGAATATGATCACCAATTTCGCCGTTTTGACGTGTTTTTTTCCCCCCAAGTAAAAATTATTGCTGAAAAATCATACTAATTGATGACCCTCCCCATCCTCTTCCCTTTCCTCCTTCAATTTGTGACCAAACGGTATAATGGTTAGCGTGCTAGCTTCTAGACCGCGAGGTTGCGGGTTCGAGTCCCGTGTTAGGCATGGGTGTTTGTAAATGTATGTTGGCTTGTCTAATGACGAATGTTTCGGCGCATTATAGCCCTCGTGTTGCTGATGGCACCAGATAATCTGAAACCAACCAACCAACCAACCAACCAACCAACCAACCAACCAACCAACCAACCTCCTTCAATTTGGCAAATTATTACCTCCCCTGAAAACATTAACGGCCATAATCGCAACCCCTTGATTGACCTCTAAATCCGCCCCTGCTTAGCCACTACGCGGCCAGCTGGCCGGATTTGGCCGGCAACATATTTTTTTTGCGGCCCACCGGCACCACAGAAGATAAAAAAAATTAAAAAATTTCACTATATGCACTTTTTTTACATTATTGTTATTTGAATTTTGATTGTTATCTGAAATAATGTGTTAACTATGAAGAACAGAGTTCTCCACTGCGCGCCCGAAGAAACTGTATGAAGAAGCTTTCAATAAGGTGATTTTCATCAAGAATCAATACAGGAATAACTTAACTGAATCCCATTTAGACAATTTATTAAAATTAACTGCAACAAATACTCCGAAAGACATCGACTCTACCATAAAATAAACTGAACAATTTCAACCCCCCATCGTCTCCTAATTGATATCGACTAAAACAGAGTAATCTGGAAGTACAGTGTAAATACTTTTGTTAAAAGTTAGGTCAAGTCGCATTGTCACGTTGAAACAAAAGATTCACTTCTTTTTTAGAATTTGATTTAGTAATAATGAATTTTTTTTTTAATTATTAAAAAAAAAAAAAAAAAATCAATTGTAACTTTATTAAGTTAAATTTTTTTTTCTCCAGTTTTCAGAAATGCTAAGTATTATTAAATCGATAACAATTAAAGATACATAGTTTGGTGTATCCGGCCCGCGAAAAGCTCCAACATAAGTCATTCGGCCCGCCTCCAAAAGTTAGTGGCGAACGCTGCTGTAGGGCCTTGAGTTAGTTGTTTAATTTGTATTTGTAAAACATCGGTTATTGGTGGTCCTAGGAGAGGTTCTGAGCAGGGTTGTAGTACTAAAATTTTTCCCCCTGGTACGCAAGCTTCGCGATCGTGCGGTAAGCCTAAATGAAGCCTAAGATTTTTTAAATATAAAATTCACAATAGTATTGTTATGAATTTTTCCACAGAGGCAATGATGGCACAGTTTTTCAGATAAAAACTAGTATTTATTCTCTTCAGAAAACTCACAAAATTTATTCACAGATAACAGTGCAATCACTATTAATCTTCAATACAAGCTTCAACAAGAACAGCTTCGAATATAGTGATTATACAAGCTCACTCCAATAGGTCAACAAAGCGATCGCGATCAGCTTTCAACGAAGTCCGAAGTCAATCTGAAAACTTTCCCGATCACCGGTCTTTATATAGCAGGCGCGTGAGGACATTCCCGAAATTTCCAGCCAATTCGTTGAACAAGAAACATCTCGAAACTTCTTGATTGCCTTAGGTGTTGCCACCTTTTTCTAACCTGTATAATCGCTGCTGATAACTAAAATAAGTTAAAATAAATTACTATAGAGTTTTAAAATAATACGTCACTATTTACACTATATACAGACAATGTGTGCAACAGTATACTTATTATTCACCAATTCACAATATTTTACATAACCTAAGATATAAAAAAAAGCTAAATGCTCTTAACTTGTGCATTTATTTTTTCACTAATATATACATCACAGAACAGGCATAAAGATTTATGAGTTATTATTAATTAGACACTAAAATTTTTAAAAAGTTTACCGGTACTCCGTACCGTGAATCTCAAAAAAGTACCGGTAAACCGTATGAGTACACCCCTGGTTCTGACACAAAAAACCGCCCTACTGGTTGCTCATTTGGTCGGGGATGAATACCAATAGCAATTTGGAATTACAAATTAGCTTTCCATCTATGAGAGCTTCCCGTTGTTTTACACGCTCGACTTACGAAATCATGTTGCGTATGTCACAACTACTGAATGAGTGTTTGTTGCACCTGAGCGCAGATCCTTGAACGAAATGGGCCACAAGGAAAGAAAACGATCAGCTTCACTTCATGTATTCCCCCGCAATTACAACCAGAAACCCCTAGGGCTGAAAATGAGTAAAAAACAGTTCAAAAAAGAAAATCCCGAATTCCACAACTTCCTTGAGGTGGCCGAACTTCAGGTATACTGAGAATGAACTTCGTCGATGATGCGACTTGAAGGTAATCGATAGTGTGACGGATTTTGGCCGTACCCTTTGGATAAGTTCAAAATAAACTGATACTGAAAATCGGACAACTATGGGTAAGAGAGCATTTGTGTTTTTATTAGTAATTAATTTTAGAGTTGCGTTCTGGCAACTTATAAAGCAGTTGAATTGAGTATTTGAAAATAAATAGTTAATGTCACTTATATTTACTTTATAAAGATTTAAACCAAATTCACAAAATAGCAGTCCTAACTCAGTTTTGAATTTTTGTGGATTTGCTTTTATTTTGTATTTTAACAATTTAATTTGTAGTTTTTTTAAAATGGTTTTTCATTTTCAATAAGCTCTGCTGTCACTTTTCAGAAGAAAAAAAAAATGATCTATTCTCATTAATGCTTGTAATCATAATACATAGACAGAACCAAAATAGAGAATGTACGTTCGTACAAGCAATTATATCTTTCAAGGACTGTATGTATTAAATACGTATGCATTACGGTCGTACATTTTTTTGTTAAAATTGTTGGCTTAGAATAAATCAGCCTAAAATGTTCTGTCGTGTGATATAATTATTTACCAGCCACATTCATAATTAGAAAATTATTAAGCATTGTAACGGACGTATATTTTCTGGACATCAATTTAGCTATTACGTTAACTTATTAGTAGTATATTTAGTTAGATTAATATTTCTGTGAATTATGAAAATAATCTTTAGGAATAACGCTTTTTAAACACAAGAATAATGAGTAACCTCCGTACTACGTTTGAAAGGCTTAAAACGTTTGAAAGGGTTTAAAATGTTTTTTTTAGTTCTTGATGTACAACAAGAGTATTGGTCAAACATTTATTAATATATTACCAATCTTATATAATCACATTTATTAAAACATTACTAATCTAATATATATACATATATAATTTTAAATACCCAATAATATTAATTTATTTTATCCTAAGCCCATATTAATTCTGAATTACAAGCATAATATTGCAATGAAGGTCGATTGGAAGCACTAAGGTACTTGCCTACGTTCGGAGCTCTTTTTAAAAAAAACTTTATGTAGGAATATTTTAAGTAACTTTTTATATTTAGTACTACTATAGATTAGTAATACAGTGAAAAAAATTCAAATTTATTATTATTATTTTTCAAAAATTGCAATTTTGCATGAAATTTTGATGAAATATTTCAAAAACTTAAAATAAGATAAATGAAAAACTATTAAGTTTTTTAGGAAATAAATTGTATATATTAATAAACTACATGCTTTTATCTAGGGCATATTTACATGCTTTTATCTAGGGCATTAAGAAAAATATATTCATTAAAACTTTTTTTATGGATAGTCGAAAAATAAGTTAGTGATTTTTTAACAGTTTCACCTTGTTTATTTCAAACTAAAGGTTGTATTTCATAAAATAACCATCCAATCTCAACTTCGGTAGCACATTCCCTAGAAAACAATCAACAAGAGAAGTAAAAAAAATTTTATAATGATTGGTGAATTTTTTTTTGAGTTATGATATTTCAAATTAGCAATATTTGTATGAAAATCAATTTCGAGAAAAATGCATTTAAACTTTAAAACACACAATTTCTATATAAACCATATTACTTACACACTTAAAATGCACCTTATCCTTTTTCAATTTTTTTATTTATTAAAAAGAAGAAAATTTTAATATTTATAGGGAAATCACTTTTTAATCGGCGACTTTTGGTTTTGATGTGCTATTTCCGTTCATTTCCAGTTATATTTTACAGTTTTTGATCAGTTTCAAATTGTCATAACTTTTGTTCAAATCAACGCAGAGTTAAAAAAAAGATACATTTAGAAACTTAAAGATTTGGGCTAATATATTCACGAATAATATTTTTTTGTCAGATTTCATAAAAATAGACCTTTTCAACGTAGCAAGTACCTTAATTTACATCCATTCAAATCATCAATGTCAACAAATTCTCTCCCCTTAATATTTATTGTAAAATATGCATTTGCAATTACTATTTTGTCGTTTCCTTTAACTTTCGAACAGCATATTCAGGACCTTTTTTTTAAACTTATCTGCAGAGAAAGTTTTGCATTTAAGATTCTTCCAAAATTGTGGTTTGCTGACATTTAAAAATACTTATACATCTCCTGCATTCATTTTTTTTTAAGATTTCACGCCAGAGCATTCATTAGTATAAATACATGTTTTTTTATAATCCAATTTATCCGAAGAAATATCGCAACTCTTTATCGATTCTTATTTATCCATCTAAATAATGAAAATGCTGAGTTTGCTTTGAGTAACTCTTTGGTATTGAAGAGTAAAATTGCAGATAACTCAACTGGTGACTGTTACAAAACAAGTTTTAGAATACATGTGCAAATGCATCCGAATATTTTAGAATACTTTCTTAGAATATTCAAACTCTTTAAGTATAGTTGTGCAAACGACGTGGGATTATAAATATGCATTGACACGGATATATTTATCGACAATTTGATAGGTTACTACTATTAGTACTTAGCAAGGTAGATTGCACTATATAATGAAAATAGTAATTAGAATATTGGAT